>VZRO01002703.1:78191-259244 GCA_013397915.1 Daphoenositta chrysoptera
CGCCTTCCTGCCCTGGAGCTCCTCCGCTCGCTCGCCGCGCTGCCGCTCTGCCCGCAGAGACACGGCCGAACATGCCTGCCGTGGCTGGGAGAGGAGGGAGAAAAAATGGGGGTAAACCACGACTGGTAAAATTTGCTAGGAAGGAAGAGGGGGAAAAAACTGCAAAGATGTGATTAAAGCCAGACATTTCTAGGCCGCACGCCCCCAGCATCTCCTGCCCCAGCCCTGTCACCTTGACTTCTTGGGCAGTGGCAGATCCCAGTGACAGCAGGGACCTGCCACTCTTCTGGCCAGGACAAGGCCAGGACAAGGCCAGGACAAGGCCAGCAGAACCTGATCACACTGTGCACCGCTCGCAAGCCTTGGTGCTGCCATGCTAGAAAGACAAACTGCAGCAAAGAGAGACAACCAGCCAGTGCTCCTCTGCAATACTTCCTTAGGCTTCCTGAGAATTGTCAGCTGCATACTTCCAGCCTCTCCAGTTCTGATTCCCGTGTCTGGATGTGATGCTGTGCAGAACTGCATGGAGGACAAAGTCATTTTCAGCTAAGGAGCAGTCCCTACCCCAGACCCACTGGCTGTTCAGTAGGCTGCTCCATCATGCAATAGCACCTCCAATGTTGTTATCATCGTGCAGCAGAGAGAGGTGTTCTCCAGCAGCATTCCTATTTTCATTTTCTGTGGGTCTCCAATTCTCCTCTTAAAAGTATTTTTAAAATTAAAAAATCCTAACTACCTCTTTTGGCACACTGCATATGATCATTGATAATGGTAACCAGGTTATGAAACACTGAAACCAAAAAAATAGAGAAAAGGTGAGAAAACAGGTTTAGGGAGAGATTTCAGAGATTTAAAAATAACAACGGTGATGGTAAAATGAGAAATTTTCTTCTCCGCCTGGGGAACCAGAAAGACTGTGATTAATGCTCGAGCTCCCTGGTCAGGTTACCCACCTCAGCGATTACATGAAGAGCTGAGCGATGCAGCTTGAGTTCAGAAGGGGAGCTGAAGCATAGCAGAGGCTCTTTGATGCATTAAGACAGCCCAAGTCAACAGCAGGTCTGGCTGTAAGGGAGGCAGCAGTCTTGGGGAACGTGACCTACATAGAGGCTTCAGCCTCCCAAGCAGCAGTGAGGGGAATCAGCAGCTTATACAGCCACGGACATTTCCTAAAATACTTATAATTGTGATACTTGCTGGCTCCTCTGTGCCCTCCCTTTTTGTGTAAGTCCTGGCACCAAGAGGAAGCAGACAGAAAAACAGATCAAGCATTTCTACAGGGTTTTATTGAGATATGACTTATGAATGAGCATTTTCATTAATTAAAAAAAAAGAACAAAAGGTAAATTAATCCATACATTTATTCAAATCCTGTGCTCTGATCCCAAGTCAGTCACAAAGCAGAGTTTCCTTCCCAAAGCCAGCAATTTTTCCGTAAAAATAACCTCACAAATGGAAGGAAGAGGTGCTTTACATTTTATTTTCTCTAGGAAGTAATAATAATTTTTAAAGGGTTGATATACCTCCAGCCCTGTTTTTCCCTTAAAATGACCCCAAGCTGCACAGGAAAAATATTTGCTCTCGGTGCTTGAACAAACCTCAGTGAATTAAGTTTTTGTTGTTAATGGCAAGGCTGCTGTTTATCTGCAGAGAATCAAACCAGATGTGGAAAATAACTGAGGGTTTAGTGGCTCAGAAGCTCGCCCTTCAACCTCAAGGAGGAAGCCCAGCGCCCAAACCTGGTCAAGGCTGTAAACAGCCCTAAAGCCTTGGAGATGTCTGTGTTTGCCTGCCAGGGCCATCAGTGCCCAGCTGGTTCCCAGTGGGGATCAGGGGGTGAGAAGGGGGAGCCTGGTTGGGCTCCAGAGGCAGAGCTGGGTGCTTTGGCACCTCTGTGACCTCTGCACAGAAACTTCCACATGGTGCAGCCAGCTTTGAGCTTGTGACACAACTGAGGGCTACTTAAATTTTTTTAAATCTGTCCTTTCTTTGCCATCTCAGAGAAAATCATGTGTTCAACACAGTGAAATCACTTGTGAAATCTTTTCTGCCGTTGTAAAATGCCCCCAGACTGGGAAGATTCAGTGCTTGGAGAGCACTACCAGGCAACACGGTGCGGGATGGCTCACAGCCGAGATCAGGGTGTCCCCTGCCCCTCACCACCTCCCTCCCCAGGGGTTGACCCTTGGCCAGGCTCCTGTGGTGTGTGGGGCTCTCAATAACCAATGGGGGAGACACCAATACCCTCAGTAGGATCCACAGCAATACGGTTCCCAACTGGCCCCACAGTGGCCATTCCAAATTTGATCTGGAGATGTGTGTCAGAAAAATGTTTGCTTTGTGGCTTTTACATTTGTGTTAAAAGTTTTGCTGGAAGAAAAAAAAAGAATAAAACTCATCACCATGTTTTTTTAGCAATTCTGTTAAATCCTTTTAATTTCTTTTTTTGACCATAGAAGCAGGAGAAAGCTGTATTTTGGAAGTGCTTTCCTTATTTTTCTCGTGAGCTTTCCATCCTTTCCCAGTGAATGTCGGCAGTGATAACCACAGCCATTGACAGAGCCTCTGAAGCACCACGAGCAAGCAGGACAGGAGTCTGAAGAGGTGACCCTGGGCAGGGTGTGCTAAGGTAGGGTACACGAGTTCCTGTCTGAATATCCACTCTATCATGACCTGCCTTGCTTTGCCTCACCAGGGACTTGCATCCCCCTAAACCAAACTCAAGGCTTGTGAAGGAAGGACCTAAATGGTGGGGAAAGGTGGCTCTGTGGATCCATTAGCTCTTCATTTCAGTAGCCCTGCTCCCTACAGGAGATGTGATTGATGTACCAAACCCCATCGGGTGGAAAGCTGTCTCAAAGCATACCCTGGGGGTGCTGGGGAGGCATAAGGCTCCCCAGTAGCTCCAACAGCTTATTTATATTTCTCACAACACGCACCTTTGAATGGAATGGTGGACTGCAAATTTAGCAAAGGGCTCACCCATCTCCTGCTGTGTCTTTTTGTGGTTCTTTACCTATTAACATGTAATACAGCTCTTCATTTTCTTCGTGGGACAGCCAATAGGTACTGATGGTTTAATTCCACTATTCCTTTATCCTGAAGTAACCAGGCTTGTACTAAAAACATATCATTTCTTGAAAGAAATTGTATGTTTTGAACAAACATCCAACATGCAGAAAATGGAGGGTGGTGCTTCCATACAGTATGTCTGTGGCTGCTAAGCAGTTTCCACTGAAGTCAGCCTTGCTAGGCTTTCACATGGCTGAGATGTACATGTTCCAATAAGGGACCAATCCTGCCCGAGGAGGCAAAGGCAGCGAAGGCATGGTCTGTGCTGAAGGTCTTGCAAAACTGAACAAACACCCTGTTGATCTAGTCTTACTCATCAGAATATACAAGTTGGCATTAAGAAAAAGCAGGTGGGTTAAATGTTGTTGCAACATTGCACGAAAAGTGTGTGCAGCTGGTATGTGGATTTGCACGGGGCTGTCTCTTTGCATGTGGAAGAACTGCTGACTTATAAAATCAGGTTGCCTTGCAATGCCTCGCACAGACCTCCTTCTCTCCCCTCCCTGGAGAAATCAGGATGTGAAGAAGCAAAGCTTTCTTCCTTCTTGATGTTTCCTAACTAGGCCAGATCACTTTGGAAGATGGCCAAAAGTTAATTTAATATTCACCGCTGACCTGTTTTATTCCTCTGAGGTTTCAATAAAAAGTTGGGTGAAAGCCTTTTCCTCTGTTTGTCTGCTAGTGCGCCACCGTTGATGCCAATCCCTGAAACACAGTCTGCAGTGCACACATAAATGATTTATTCAGAGCTGCTGCTACTTACTTGCTCCATCAACACACTCCTGCAGAAACTTGCTAGCTGCTGCTCAGGTAATATTCACTGGCAATCTCAGCAGCATCAGGAGAAAAAAAAACAAACCAAAAAACCGCTTCCTTTTTATTTTAACGCCTTTCTTCACGTCTCTTCAGAGTCATGAAAGAGATTTGGAAAACAGGTAAGAAATACCAAACTCCCAGCTCTCCTCGAGCTGACTGCGTATCACTGTGCTTCTTAGAGGGGAGATTATGCAGCTGTGTAATCTGCAATGCAAAGCTGAATCCCTCCTGCTAACCATCAGTACCTGTCTGCAGTACAAGGGTGCTGTTCTGGATACTGGAAATAAGAGAGGATAAGGAGAGGAAACTGCAGAGGCAGAGAGACTTTTTTCTATAATAGCACATGAAAATCCAAGACAAAGTGCAGTAACGAGTGCAAATAAATTTGAAGTGAGTGCAAATGGTGATTTTTTTTTTTTAGAAGGGATTGTGATTCAGTGTTGCCAGTCATACTGATCACACCCACCCCTACAGAAATAATTGTTAAATTGAATTAGGAATTTACAAATACTATTCTCACTTGCACGTGTACACATGCAGGATCACTGATTACTTATGCAGCAGATTCTGCTGGACAGACAGACAGACAGACATAAGACCATGGCTCTAAGTCCACAAAAACCCTGCTAACTTTGGAAATTGCCCTAAATATCAAGCATATGTTGTATGTCACTAATCCTCTTGGTTTCCATTTTCTACAATAGGAGTTGTGAGTGTTCAGCTCTTTCTCAGACTTGCCTATGGAGGAGAATATATTTCTGTGCTTGCTGCTACGTGCTCAGATACCTAATTTAGGTTACTGGTCGTGACAGGGACATTGAATTTAAACTAATGATTCTGGATTCGGTCTTTCTGCAGTGAAGGGATGAACTGCTGAAGTCCCAACCATAAATAAATGCTGATGTCCCAACCAGCAGTGGTCATTAAAGATCGTGATATCTCACTAAAGGACTACTGATCTTTTTCTTCAAATCAAGCTGCCTTGGAAAACATACCCTTTTCATTTTAATTGGAAAAATGAACTGCTGTAGTTCCTAAACTAAAACATTTTGCTTCCAATGATCTCTGATCTCTGTGCTAAGCACCTGCACTGCTACTCCTGCCTTGATGGCTTTCCAGACACGGCAGTTTTAGGCAGCGGATCACACTGGATAAAAGCTGCTGCAGAAGATGACGTGACATACATAATTTGATGCTTGCAGAACTGTATCAGAGGCAGATTTTGAAGTGGCTTGGAGGTGCATGCTGAAGGGTCCTGATGGATGCTTTACAGGATATAAATATGTATATGGGTATATTCCTCTGGAAGGACAGATACTCAGCTGCCCATGATTTCAGTGGCACTTAGGTGACACATTACAGCACCTCTGGAAAACACCTAAGAGGTGTTTAGTCCCATACCTCCATGGGACTAAACCCTGTTGAAAACCTTCTGCTGGGGTGCAATTCAGCTCATCTGACACCAGTTGTCTAAAAGTGAAGTGCCTACTCTAATCCAGTTGTCCAGACTCCTCTGAGTCAAAAGAGAGAGACAGGCACCTTTGGAGGGCAACTCCCGTGGACTTGGACACTTGGGACACTTGGACACTTCCATCACAGTGGAGTGAATGCCCACCTGGGCACATCCACAGCTCTGTCCTGGCTCTGGACCAAGTCTGGAAAACCCTAGACCAGATAACTCACTTTCAGGGACCTCTTATTAGACAAGATGAATACCAGCCCTGGCAATTATGTGGAGTCTTTTCCTCACTCTCCCTGTCTCCTGGCAGAGAACTCTGTTGAGTAGGTTCTTAAATCCCCAAGTCCTCAGTTTAGGCTCCAGGTAGGGAAGTATCTGTCCCAGCACCACTAGCACTGTTCCTCCCCCTCTTCCCAAGTCCATTTTGCTCTTTGAAAGATGAATTCAAACAGAAACATTTAATACCCAGAAGAAGTAGCCAGTGAGCACCTTTCTGTATATCCAGACCCGCTTAACTTTTAGGGGGCTCTTTTCTCACAATAAATAAATAAATAAACATGCAAGGCAAGTTTTACAGAATAATTGACACTGAAAACTGATGTTTTGTCTGGGTGTTTTCCCTCTCATGATAAGACTATCCTTGAATCTAGATGCCAAACAACACTTGCCAAACAGCTCCCCTGATACCTGCATGAGCTCTGGTGCTTGTGCAAGGGCTCCCAGCAAACACAGCCTCAGCAGATAACACAGATCTCAGCTCTCCTTTGATTTACAGCCTCCTTATGCTGCTGCCATGCAAAGCATCCTGCAGCCCAGCGTTATTGAGTAACTCATACAATCTGTCTCCTGTGATTTCCATCAAAAACTCTTGGCCTAAAATATTTTCATAGATCATAAATCCATGGTTTTATCAGGATTTCTCAAGTGAGGTTGAGCAAGATGTTTGCACCTATGGGAGTCTGTTGAAAACTTCCGTCAGCAAAAGATGGCTTTTGAAAGGAATAAAGATTTTCTTGTGATTTCAAAATCAATACCATCACTTTAGGGGCATACTAAAGGGAAGGTGTTTTGCTTCCACAGAAAAAATCTCTTACTAATGAAGACATTTTTCTTTGTTACAAATCTTCCATAGATGAGAAACAAATTAAAAATCTCTTACATCATCATTACCTAATTTTAATTAAGCAAACAATCCTGTTTTTCTAGAAAGGCGGCAATCTATGTATTTGGGACAATAAAAATGCAGACATTTCAACAACTATGAAGCAAAGCAAGAAACAGCAAACACACAACAGCAGCTAGTGGATTTTTTCTGTCTGTGGTGGAAACATTTCCTTTCAAATATCAAACACTGAATTCGCTTCTTAAGGTGAATAGTTCAAGTGATAAAGACACGTCAGATAAGAAAACAGGACAGATAATCACGCATGCACACAACTGCAATTTGTCTTATGTAGTGTGACTTATTTATACTGTGCATCAATAAAATAACAACTTTCAACCCACTTAGTGACTTTTTGTGTAGGGAGAGAAAACGAGCACACCTAAGTAGGCAAGGAATATTCAGGTTAAACGTACAAATTATTTATACCTTGTAGTTATTTTGGAGAAGAAGGATTGGGGGAGGAAAGGGGAAGAAGCAGAATGTACTTCAAATAGCATTATTTATCATTTCCTGACTAAATATAGCATGCATCTCAGGAAAAGATTGATTTGGGCTTCCCAGTCAGTAGCGAAGGGAATTAACCCATGCTGGGTTTGGCATAAACTGGTAAATCCTTCAAATATGATCCACACCTTAAATTAAAGTCTAAGACAAGCTGCTGGAACTGGATGTAAGGAGAAGTTTTCCCCTTCCAATGACAATTTGCCTTGAAAAAAAAATGGTTTTCCCTGAAAACTTGTTAACCTCTGAATGTGGTGGGATTTCTGTGGGATGGGGAAATGATCCACAATCCACCCCCTCTTCAGTCATCAGCCAGCTGCAAGCAGGAAACCCACATCTCCATGTGCCAAGGAAACTAGACCCGTGTGATCACTCAATTGGTAAATCCAAACAAAAGTGAGCCTCCAAGTTCTGAGAGACCCAGACATGGAGCAGTATGAGGTCCAGGAAAGAAACCAACAATTTCTGAAGATGTGAAGCCGTGCTTCTGTGTAAATCCTGGATTTCCCCATTTTTCTGGTGGTGTCTGACCTTTGTCTCGCCTGCCTCCACAGTCTGAGTGAACAAAGTTGGCAGCACAGTTCATGGGAAGGATTAAGCAGGAGCACTATTTCAGTATTATGTTCCAGCATTTACCTCAAAAGCCGTGCAAATGTGCAAAATAATATGTTCCGTTAAGTGATGAAAATTCACATGAAAATTGAAATAATGACCTCTTTGGAAAAGCAACAAATATTTCACCAAGCAAAAGCGTACTCGCATTTGCACTTCCAGCACCAGAGTTATTTTACAGCCCTAAGAATTGACTCCGTCATTTATATTTTATCAGCTATAGCACACTAGGGTACTATAAACATAATCCAAAAGAAGCTGCCAGCTCAGCTTCTAGAAAGCAAAAAAATCCCACAAAACCCCCACCAAACCAAAGCCCTGTTCCAAAGGGAGACACAGAGCAATCACTGGGTCTCCTCCTAATATCAGGAGGGGTGAGTTCCTCCCTCCTGCTGGAGACAGCACCCCTTTCCAGGGATTTAGGGATGGATTGCTGGAAAGGTCACGGAATGGGATTGATGTCTCTGTGTTGAAAAGAGAGACAGGCAGACTTCTCAATTGCTTCAACCAAGGATACTTATCTCCCTTTAATCCCAAATTTATTCCTGGTCCCAGAAATCACTGCTGTTTTCCCACATATGTTATTGCAAGCTATATACATAAAGCATGCTGAAATGAAAGTCTATGGCTCCAGACAATGTTCTTGCCAGTACAGAAGTTGCTCCCATGTTATCTGAAATAATTTTTACATTTGGTTTCCTTTCTTCTTCCCGTTACATCTTTGCCCATCAGCACCATCCATGTTTGCATTGTTGTAACTTGACAGATACACAAACAAGTAGCAAAAAAAGGTCCTGAGTATTTATTTATAGTCTTCCTGTTGTTATGGTGCTACATTATCTGGTCTGCCTGCCTGGATGGAGTAAAAGGAGGGAAGGAAGGCTGAATGCTTTGGCTAATCCTAAAGTGCTATCAAGCTTTTCCTCTAAATCACCAGTTCAAATGCAAAGTCAGCAGTGACCAATCATCCTTATGACTTGCTCCAGCTGCCTTGCAGAGCTCCTGAAATGCCGTTAACTCTCCCAAAAAATATCTACCTCAGCAGAAATCCTGTTGCAGTGTGACTTGCAGCCATGGCCCAGAAGCTGGGCACTGAACTAGCATTTGCTTCTGCCTTGCTTCTAAATAAGGCAGTGGCTATCCTCTGTGTAGGGCATGTGGGTCCTCAGAGAACTTCCTCCTGGACTCTCTGTTAGCAAGTGATGCAGAGCAATGGGAGCTGGTCTGCAGAGCTGAATGTCACTGGGACCTCACGTCCACAGGACTTGCAGTTTGGTGCCAAAACTCAGAAAAGGACCATGGGGAACACACTCCTGGACCAACCTCTGGTGTCTGGGACATGGGTCAGGGAGGACCGTGGCATCTCGTTGTCCTGCTGTGCTGTCCACCCCACCACCTCCTCCCAGGGCAGGTCATGCAGTCTCACTGCAGCCAAACACGGGCCACATGGGTGGCAGCCAAGGGCAGGCAGGTCCCGCCACTGCCACCGCAACCGCGGCCCTGCCTTGTCCGTGGGAGCCCAGGCAGCTGTCCCCTCCCCGTCACCCAAATTTCACATGGAATCACGGTCACGTACACATGGATGCCACTGCTCTCCAACATCCAGCCATAAATAGCATGCAGGCTATGGCAGGTGTGGCAGGCTGTTTTGCCATAAATAGCAGAGAAAATGGGTCAAGCTGTGATTCACGCAGGGTTTTGTCCATTGAGCCTGGAGCTGCTCTAGTATTTTCAGTAGAGTAAACCAGATATGGTGTGGGCCTAAGAGGCTTTACACACACTGATTGCTGTCGTTTGATGTGAACTGCTCCAACAGCCCTATCTTCACTATTCCTTTTGGAAATTATTGCACAGTACAGGAAAGATCAGCGTGCTTTTCCCTTTGAAGAGTTGCTGGTTACTCCTGTGAGTAATCTTCTCCTGCCTTGATCTTTACATGTTCTGCAGGCACAGACTATTGTGTCTCCAGCTCTGCTGTGGCACTGCCAAGCAAGCCAGGTTTAATTCTTGCAAAGCACAACTAGCAGCATTTCAACTTCCAACTCCATTTTTGTTGCCCTTTACTGAACTCTAATCAAATTACCTCTCTTTTTCTGGCAACTGACAGATCAGAACTAACCCCAAACTTCCAGTTACAATTCAAGTCTCATGGAGACAGGAATTACTTCTTTCCCTGGGTCCTGAAGTCTGTCCATAACGCTTTATGTTTTAAATCTTCTTTGAAGCCAGTCAGTGAAATGCTGCCCACCTTCCCACATGCTCCTTTAGCGCAACTGTGTTCCACTTCAAAACATCAAAACCATGTTTCATGTTTTTCCCTAGAGCTTAAGCTTGTACTTTAACAAGTCAAATCTCACTTTGTTATTTTCTGTGCATTTTCCCAACCTGGCAAGGCCTGCCTGTCTCCCTGTTTAGTACTGCTCATGGATCTCATTGCTTTTTCCAATTCTTTCCAAGACAGTGTCACTCCAAATTCCTTGACTGGTGTTTGAGAAAGAAGACTTTCTAATAATAAAGAAGAAAAGAAGAGAAGAGAAGAGAAGAGAAGAGAAGAGAAGAGAAGAGAAGAGAAGAGAAGAGAAGAGAAGAGAAGAGATCAATAAGCCAGCATAGCAAGTTGCAGAGTCTGTCCAAAGTGGCTGACTCTGCCATTTGTGTGAGCACCAACCAGATAGAGAATAATGTGAACACAAAAGGATTATTTTTTTGCCTAGAGAAAGAAATTAGTTAAAGATCTCAAAACAATGGTAATGTCTCTGCTCTTTCCAATAGCAGGCATTATTCATGGATCTTTCAGGGAAATGAAGGCACAGAGATTTAAAGGGATTTGCCCAGTCAGCATGAGACAAAAAATCATGGAGAGATGCCCTGATTTTTGTTCTGTAAAAGCAAACCCACATTTAATATAAAGATGCATATACTTTAATTCTAGACTCTGGCATCAGTGTTCTCAAGAGCATACTGCAGTTTGATGAATTTCAGCTTAATGTTCAGGAAAAATGAGCATCTCTACAACATCAGCAATAGGGTACCAACAATAAAACTCAATTTGGTTTGAGAAACAAGATTTCACTTGCAGTGTCTCATCTTATTTCAAGTTATTTAATTTCTTTTTCTAATTGCTCTCTAGTTACACAATCCCCCTCATGGTATTGAGTTCTTAGCAAGTGCTTAATTAACAAAAACAAAAATTATGATTTTTCTTCCTTCTCATATTGCTAGTGAAATCGCTTCATTGACATATTTTCTAAAAATTATCTATTTCTGCTTGGCTGTGTTTGTGAGTAATGAAATGAGTGACTGCAAAGAACTTAAAGCAATCCTAAAGAAACAGAATGAGTTTTGAATTTAATTAAAAAAAAAAAAACCAAACAAAACAAACCCCAACATTTCTTTTCATATCTGGAACTAAGAGCAAATAATTTAGTTCTGGTTACTGGGGTCTGACTTAAGCTTAATCTATCAAAATGAGTATAGTGTATTTCAAACTAATGTAGCCAGTTTAAAAGAAAAAAATTAAACAACTACAGAGAAAGGTGGACTTCATTCTCTGTGAACAAAATAATCAAGAAGAATGACAGCACGAGATGATTAATATTCCAGATGGTAGCACGGTCTGTAATTAAAATATGATATGCCAAAAGATTACAGCCAAACAAGAAGCCTGCCCTCATCTGCTTCTTAGTATTACTAATTGTACAGTTATTAGGCCAAACAGTGGCTTTTCCTCATTATATTAATTCCTTTATTGGCTGTGGAGCTCCTGTCTTAAAGCCCCAGACACCAGAAAACCTTTTTATGACCCAAATAAGCCAGCAGAGGCAGAGAGAGGCCCTGGTGAGTGCTGGGGACAGAGATGCATGGACAGAGGAAGAGTGTGGCATCACAAGCCCTTCGTCACTCTTCTGTTCAAATCTCTTTCTTCCGGCCACCAAGCTGGAATAGATGCACACTTAGGTTTTCAACATGCATGAGATGAAGGGTTTGGGACAGTTTGTCCTCGTGGATAACATGTGTAGTATTTGAATGCACAATAAAAACATTTCCCCACTGGAACTTAGCATTTCTCAACTTCAAGCACATGCTGTATTTAATCTAAATGGAGCTAAAAGAGAATGTGAAGAATTGGTCTTTCAAAGTCCCAACAGCCTGGCTTTTCAAATCTCAAACCACCCTTCATCTGATTATCTGTGGGCCTAATGAAGTAATTGCAGAGCAGTGGCCTGATTTCCTTGAATCCAATGTTTACACTCATCAGTCTCCAGGAGTATAGGGAGCCTAACACAGGGACTCTGCTGCATGGGGGGCCATACATGTTTTTCATATTAGGGAACAGATGGAAGCTGTAATTCCCTCTAGAGCAGAGGGATGCCTTTCAGCAAACAGTAGCAGATGACATGTTCATTTCTGGAAATGTTTTCCACGTCTATCCAATAGATCAATGGGTTGTGGTGGAGAAGGAGCTGAAACAGGCAGACATGGCCAGAATAAATGTTGCAGAGGGGATGGGGAAATACATCTCATAACCTGTGAGTTCCTGTTTTCTGGTGCTCAGCATGGGGACTCACCACTCCATGATGCCAAGAAATCCAGTTATGGCACCCAGGCAAAGAGCTCTGCAAAGCTGCTCAGCTTTCAGAAACAGAGACTGCATTAGCACTGACAGCATCACACTATTTCTCACAAAATACACCATTTTTCACTAGGTGGGCTTTACAGGTGATCCAACCTTTCTGTAGAGAAGACAGCACAGCCACTGTGGTCTCTTATCATGTTTGCCTTTTTGTATTTAGAAGGTCCAGAAAGCTTTTTCTTGAAGTCAGAGGTTTGGCAGTCCTGCCTGCAGTAGAGTCAAGCAGCCTGTCAGCTGTCTGACTAAGGGAGATAAGCTGCAAAATACAAACCCTGGTTACTTCTTTAAAATGAAAATACCCAGGCTTGCTGTCTTTCAGCCCTCTTTCAGGCATGCATGTTTGTTCTGCCAGCAAACAGCAGTCACTTGGGAAGGCAAGGAGCACAGGGGACTTAGAGCATCCTCTGAGCTTGACAAGGAGACTCTCACACAAAGAAAATGATCAGGACTTTTTAATTCAGTCTTTGCAATGCAGTGCCTGCCAAGAGTATTTCCCCACCCCTCTTTTCCTTACTCCTAGCAAGGAGAGACCAAAGCCTGCCCTCAGGAAAATACATAGCTAAAATTAAGAAGAACATGAACTAGCAAAGGGAGAATAACTGGAAGACTAAGAAAATATAGAATAATGTGGCTTACAGAGGAATCTACATCACTGTACTTTTTTAAAAGGTGTACAGGTTTCTCTTTCATGATGCTGATTATATAAGTTCCCAAACTCCAAGGGGCTGTTTAAAATCCCCATCTACTGCATAACTTGGGGATTTCCCCACTCCGAGTTTTCTGGAGTATTCATTTCAGTGCTCGTGCACACCGATTTAGCCCATTCCTGAGCTATACAAGATTCCTCTGGCAAGCTCTATCACTGCCTCAGCTCTGACCTACATCTTCTCAGTTGCCCAATTCAAAGCTTCTCCTGCCTGAAGATTGGCCATCAAGGCGTAGAGAAGCTCCCTGTGGCAGATCCAGCTCCTGTTCCCAGAGGTGAAAGGCCACCAGCTGTGAGAGCTGTCTTTCCTTCCTGTCTCCTGACTGACAGCCCTCAACAACAGCCCTCTAATTCATGCTACACAGCAGGAACTAAATAAACAACTGCATTAGGCAATTACTGCGATAAATGCTTTCTTTATTCCCTCCTTTCTACTACCAGTTTGTTGTTGCAGGGCTGGAGT
This sequence comes from Daphoenositta chrysoptera, assembly GCA_013397915.1. Taxonomy (NCBI): domain Eukaryota; kingdom Metazoa; phylum Chordata; class Aves; order Passeriformes; genus Daphoenositta; species Daphoenositta chrysoptera. The sequence goes on from VZRO01002703.1 coordinate 91,619, forward strand.
GGCTTAATTTTTTTTAATTGCAAAATAACCACCTCGCTGACAGGTGGGTTATGGTATGTGTTTAAAAATCCATTGAAATGAAGATAAAGTCAGATGGGCTGTAATGTAATGCAAATTTGAAAGTCTTTGCTCTTAATTCTGCTGAGCTTTTGCCAAGCTCAGGCATCCTCTACAGCAAGGAAAAGATCCTCTCCCATGACACCGAAGTGTGGGTTTTTTTAATCCCACTTTTATCCTATTTTTATCCTCAAACATTTCAAATTTGAAATTCATCTTGCCCACTGTATTTAAGTGCCCAGGAATTTGCTCCCAAAGTCAGTCCAGCCTGCCCTTGAATGCAAGGAAGGGAACCTGTGATGGCAGATATGCTATCCAACTACAGCCAGCTATGCACTGTCCATATAGACAGATATTTGCCTCCTATGCATAGCTAGATCTTTTCCACAAATGGCATTATCTGATAATAAGGCCCAGACCTGACTTGCTTAAAGGAATTTCCCTTGAAACTGGAAAATTAAATTCTCCTGGCAATCAAAGGCAAAATAACTCAGTAAGCTGACAACACATTTAAAATTAACTCTGATTTTTAGAAGAGATATCTTTTGGCAAGGTTGATTTTCCAATGACTCTGACTTTTTTTAAACATGCAGCTCACTATTTATGGAGCAATAACAATTTCAGAGGTTTGAAAACCTACTGAATGCTCTTGAAACAATTGAAACATTCAGATAATTGAGTAAAGTGTGATTAGGTAGTGATTTATTTAGCATGAAAACAGATTTGTATCAAAATAGATGTCAACAGCTGGAAAGTCAAAAACATCTGCACCTTTACACTCATTTCTCTTCAGTCACCTTTGCATGCATTATAGGCACACTTAATAATGGACTTAAAAACGGCATTTTACTTATATTTAACACAGGTGTAATTTCTCACTGTATAAGTTTGCTTAGCTGTTTTCTCATATGTGTTGAGATACATGTGCCACCAAGGGTTGACTCTGGGCGCGCGGCGGCGTGAGGAATCAGCCCTCGCCCGGATTTAGAGGGTAGTTACCCTCCGCCGTCCCGTCCAGCTACTTGGAAGCCCCAAGCGCCACGGGGATCGGCCGAACCGGCAGAGCCTCTGACTGAGCGGTAGCCGCGGCAGCCAGGGAAGTGGATTCCCAGCCTGAAAGGTGGCGGTGCACGCCGAGAAGACGCGTAGGCAACGAGGGAGGCAACGGACCTGGTGTGGCTTGCAGAGATGTTTATTCTGTGGAGTCAGGGACCAGATCCCAAGAGCAAGAGAGAGCTCTGGGCCCTGCAGGGCTCTTTTATGGGGGGAGGAACAAGGGGTGGATATATCTGAGAGCCAATGGGAACATAAGACGTAACAGTCAATCAAAAGGGAGTAGGCGGGGTGGGTACAGCAACCTAATGGGAAACCGAACTGGGGAGATCTCTCGAGAACTGGGAGGGTTGGGAGAACAGGGAAAAGGGAGCGGGAGACCATACCATTTAACAAGGTAGGGGAAACGGACTAAACCATATAAAATACATAAAATATAAAGATTAAACCATATAAAATAAATAAAATATAAAAACTGGTCCACGCACCGCAACAATTGATGACTCCATTTCCCAACCCAACCCTTTCCACAGCTGCAGCCCTGAGCAGCAGAGCCTCAGCACCAGCATCATCTCCCTGCGAGGCACGGTGAGGGCAGGGCAGCTCCCAGACGTGGGGCCCGAGCTCTGCAGCGCTGCAGGGCCAGAGCGGCGCGGCCCCAGTGCCGTGCCGGGGCAGCCTCCACAGCTCCTCCTTCCACAGGTGGCTGCTACCACAGCAAGGACAGCCAGCAAGAACAAGGATGCTTAAAAACTCCTGTCCCATGGCCGTAGATCTGTAGGATTGCCAGTCACACCTGCCAAGTCTGCGTGGCCCCTCTCCGACGTACTGCCCTCAGCAAGTGCGTGGGTGAAGATGCAAGGCTTGTCTTTACCTCCCGTCCCAGTTTTCTCTTAGTGTTTTCCGCCGAGCTTGGAATATAATATGTGCACACGTGGGAACACAGGCAACTCATTCAATGGAAAAAGCAGCCCCTGGAGCAGACAGAGGTTTAAAAGTCTCTGGTTTTGAAAAGCACCACAGCAAGGGCAGGTGCTTCCACTCACACAGACAGGAGCTAATTGTAGGATCGGCTCTGGCCTACAGGCTCTCTTTTTTATGGTTATGTCCACAAAGTCTTTGACTGTTCTCTGTGGTTAGTGACCGCACACACAAAGAGGTCTTTCATTAGCAGTGCTCTATAGGAAGCCAGGGCACAGAGTAAATGACACCTTAATGTTCCCTTTCAAAGCTAGAGTGGTTTGACAATGACGCTTGTTAGTGAACTGCTGTATGTTCCTCCTGCCCGCCCTCCTCCAGCCTGCAATTAAGCTTACAGACATCTAATATTTAGCTTGCCTCCAAAACTTTGGCAGTGATTGCTTCTAAGTTACTTTGGGAAGATGCAAGGGAAGATCTCTGTTTCAAGAGCACGGCTCCAGCTCCACGTTACAGCAAGCACTGATTAACCAGCACCCCGGGAGAGGTGCCTGCACCCAGCGCCTCCAGGGACCAAGCCCTGCGGCTGAGCAGTGAGCAGCCAGGCTAACCCTGCGAGAATTCAGGAGGCCTGTTCATTTTTAGGGCAAAGAATTACCTTTTTTTGTTTCTAGAAAGTCCAATGGGATTTTTAATGTCCAGCCTTAGGTGTGATGCTGGTTTAAACCTGGGGCACAAGTCAGCTCTGGCTATAGATCTTTGTTCCCACCTGCAATATCAACATCTGTGACTTTGTGGCCCGACGGAGGTGGTGTTATCCTCTCCCGTTTAATTGGCTACTGCAGCTTGCTACTTCTGTTTCAGAGGTTTCTGTGTCTTTGCTCATTAAATGCGAAGCAAATAGAGAAACACAAACAGCAGCTGTCACAAAACCGTATTTTTTCATTAACTGTGGGCTCTAAACTCAACTATCTTTCTGACAGTTCCTGGTGGAGAAGTTAAAGGCATTACAGCTGAAAGTATCCCTGAGTATGAAACTGAGCTTTGCTCATTTTTGAAAGCAGGGGTGGTTCTTCCCTGTGTCAGCTGCTAATTCCCTCTAGAAAGGAATCTCTGTTTACACACATTAGTTAGGAGAGAGTTGTGTTTCAGTAAGTCAGTCCTATTTTTATTAGCAAGTCCTGTTTTTATAAGGCACTGTACTTTTCAGAGACTTCATATCAAAATCCATCTTCCTGGGGGAGTAGAAGCAATGAACTGCATGAAAAACAGAAGGCAAGAATAACAAAAACTACACTTGCTGAGTCATATGCAAGGCATGTTTACAACAGCAGACCAAATGTATCTCAATATTTTCATCATTATTCAATTTGAGGCTCTACTGATAATTTTTAAAATGCTCTTAGTTTAGACAACTTCGATTATTAAGGAGGATTTTATGTACGCAGCCTAGTTTGAATGATGTGACCAAAAGTGCTTGAAAAGAAAACATACACACACACATACACAAAAAGGGAAAAAGCTGACAAGTTCACAAGTGAATATTATATTAAGTGAATACTAATTAAACAAATTTAGAACTATGGAAAAAGAAGGTAATTTATCACCAGTTCTTCCCTGTATTTTAAGTTGTATTCTAAATAATTGAAATACAGGCTGATGGAAATGTGATAGAAATATTTTTATTTTAGTTTTAGGGGAAACTGATGGGGGTTTTCTGAGGGGTTTTTTGTGTTTTTTTGTTTGTTTTTTTTTTTTTTTTAATTTGAAAAATTAGCATTCACAAAGCCAGACAGCCAGGTGTTTTGTCTGTAAGAGATAAGTATCTCATATCTCTCTCAGCTTTGTTTGACAGATGAGATCTATCCCTTCACTTTCAAGGCATATCAGCCAAATTGAGGCCTTCCAGCTGCATCCTTTGGAGCAGATCAGTAAAATGATGTGTGGGAAGTATACATTAGTAAGGTAGTTGTCTGAAGCATTGTTGGAGATACTTCTATTTGGAAAAAGCTAGCTACAAATATGTGATACAGATCATCCTAAATAAGAGCTGAACTGTAGTTACATGGCCTATTTTCTGCATCAGCAAAGTCAGCTTAGGAAACTTGCTTTCGTTTTGTCTTCTTCCATGTTCTCAGCAAGATGCATTAGGATTGTTGACACCTTTCAATAGTCACCCAGATGACTAACCTGCACTAGGAGTCAGTGAGTGAAGGCGATTATTGGAGATAAACCCACAGAGGAGGGAGCAAGTGCTGAGGCTGTGCTCTGTTTGGCCATGCTTCTGGTGGGTCCTTCCAGCTAGGCCAGTGTTGGATCTCTCAGGTATTCAGCCTTTCACCTGAGCTTTAGCACTCCTAGCAGAAGCCAGCTGCCACCACTCCTGACTTCCCTGCAAAAGCTTTAGTATGTGTGGAGTAGGTGGGAAATCTATTAAGTTTCAATAGAGAACAAACAGGAATGCTTCCGAAGTATTTGTGCTCCAAGACCCATCTACAAACCACAGGAGACAGTACTATCAAGGTCCAGATGACAGAGCACGGAGTGATTTAAGTCCATGAGAGATGGGCTTTTGATTTCACTAGGACCAAGTTTAACGGGGCTTCTGTCATGACATAACCAGACCAATTATATTCCTTACAATTATTCCAACTAGCTGTGCACGGTTCGTCCTGTTGAAGATATCCTGGCACCTCTGGCTCTGTTCTTATTTGCACAGGTTCAGTACTGTTCCCTAGGATGTCCCATTCCTCTGTCTCACCCTTCATCACTGTCAGGATGTTCCTCAGACCCCCTTTTTCATCTTATCTTTGCCCCACAAGCCTTTCCTGAAATCTTTATCTTGACACCTCCTAATACATCTGAACCACCGTATTACTGTCAGACGTTCTGGTCATTCAGAACCCATCAACTTGTGCCACATTCCTGTGAAGTGACACATCTTTCATGTTTTGCTTTGACAACTCAGCACTGGGCAACTAAAGTCTATTTTTAAAAGCACTAAAAATAATTGTTCTTTTTGTGAAAATCAGGATTAAGCTGCACTTCTATGCTAGGAACGTGTAGGGCTTCCTGGAGGGAGCTGGAGACTTGCTCCTGCTGGGCTATTTTTAGAACATCTGAGACAAGTTTCATAAACATGTACTAAACAGGATTTTTTGCAAGTGGAAAGCAGTGCTTTTTAGCACATTTGATCGCTCTTTTTTCTGGGTTAGTGCTCCTTTGCTCTTGAAACTTTCTCCAAAAAAAATGAAGAGCTGGTTGGTGGCAACAAGTTCTTCACTGGCTCTCCCCCTTTTTCCCTCTGACTTTGATGGTAAATACACTCCTCTTGCACTTTCCAAAGATATTCCAGGTCTGGGTATTATGAACTCAGGGCTACTTTCTTTTAGAAAGGCTGCTCCCCTCCAGGAACATGGGGCAAAAGAGAGATGCAGAGAGGCTGCAGCAGAAGTGACCACATTGCTCTACTAATAACCTGGCAAGCAAGGGGAGCTGTGAAGCACAGGACATTGGGCAGATGCATTTGACAGGATTGCAGGACTTTCTTTTCAAGTTCTCAGTGACTGTGAGAGGAACCTTTTCTCCTCCTCTTTCCCCATGTCTGACTTGTACTAAAAAAATGTCCTAGGAAAGAGCTGGAGCAGGCCACAAACGTGAGGGACCAGATGCTCCAAATCTCACTTTTTAGCAAGATTGAATACAGAGCTGTACTATTTGCTCTTTCTTGAGGGGGATATTTTAAAATTATTCCCCAGGCAGTAGCAAAAGCAGTAGCAGGTTATCCTAACTTCCGACTGGATGATTCCTGTAAAACAGCCAAGAGGCTTGTCAACAAAGTATTTTGGAACTAGAAGTGCCCAGCAGTATGTGCAGCTTAGAGAAGGACTGTTTTCCTAACAAGCTTTCCCACAGTGGTGATGTGAGCTCTCAGTGCCTTCGTATGCCCATGGATCTCCTTCAACAACTTTGGCTCCCTCAGACTGCCATTCTCCTCCTGATGCTGCAGGCTCCAACAGGGCATCCTTGAATACCTCAGAACCTGATGATACACAGGATAAAACACCTTCATGCCATTTCCTGGTAATTTACTTCATTACACAAGCTGTTTGCTTGGCTAACTGGGTGTTTTTCCCTCCAACACCTGCGGTGCAAATTCTGCTGCTGGTTGCAGGGCACTGAATCACACATTTCTTAAGGGTGATTTCTGCTTTTGCAACTGGTCCAAAATCTTAGGAGGGATGATGGTTACATCTGCAAAGACAAGCCATGTGGTGTAGAAACTCCCCTCCCATAAAACATGAACATTTCCCTTCTAAACTGACCTGCTAACATTAGGAGTGAAAGGTGAACTGCTGCTCCTAAGCAGAGACCTCATGGGTGTGTCTGTGAAGACGTGGTTTTGAAAGTTGGTCATCTTCATATCTATAGTTCCAGGTTAAACAGGTGATGACTGAAGTAGTGGAAGAGAGTGGTCAGTAAATATAAACAGAAATAGAGACAGCAGGATATACAGGAGGAAAAGAGCTTAGAATTGTTCACTAAAGAATTCGTGGGACTAGGAGTTGGGGGCAAATGTAGGAATCAGCAAGTCAGAGGTGGTGGAATAATTTGTTATGGCTATTTTGACTTTTTTTTCTGACTTTTATATTAATACATCATCATGAGGAAATTCTGGTCAGTGTTTACATCCCCATGGTGCCAGGGGGAAGACCAGAGCTTTGATTGTGAGCCCAACATTTCTGGAAGGCTCCTGCTCAAAATCTGACACAAGTCAGAAAGTTTTTCATATAGCTGCAAGGTATGTTTCAGAGTCTAGGGACATCAGAGCATGGGTTACTCTGCCTGGGCAGAAAAAGCAGTTGTGCAGTTCATGAAACAAGCACTGAACTCTCAGTCTCCTCCTGTTTATTGATAAGGAACAGCAAGCTGTACAGCAGTACTTGTGTGCATGTCAATAAAATGATATGCAGGACAGCTGTTCTTAATATCTCCATTGTTTGCTCTTGCAATTTTTTTGTCCACTAGTTAAACACCTGATTCACAAATAATGCAAGGCTTGGGTTGGATTTTTTTTTCATGCACACCTTTCCTTTTTTTTTTCCTATCCAGCTTTCTAAGCTTTTTCTTTTAACACTTCTGCCTCAACTCTTGGCAACACCTGGATCACATACTTAACTTGCTTTTTATCTCAGCAGCTTGTAAGCTTTAAACAACTGACACACTCCATCAAAGGAAGAGAAAAACCAAAACAAGAACCCTATTAACCTCTGTTACCCATATAAACTAATTAACTCTAACCCCTCCCCAATTATCCCTGGAGAGGCGAACTGCTTTTATAAGCTTCCTGCGTTTTTTCACCCCTCCTCTTCATGGCTGCTTGCCTTGTTCCTGAGGAGGGGGGCACTGCCGTGCCGTGCCCCCATCTGCGGCTGCCCTTGCAGCCCCGAGGGCTCTACAAACCCCGGGCTGCTGTGAGATGCTGAGCCCCACGTCCCTGCGTGGCCATGGTGCCCTGCAGGTGCCTGGGGGAAGGGGGAGAGGCTGCCTTTCACTACAACTCTCACTCACACCTGGTTGTTCAGTCCACGGTCAAGGGTGGTGACCCTTAGTTTCTGACCTTGGATTATATTTCAGGTTTTAAACGGGCTTCCCGTCTGCTGATTAAAGCTTGTTTGTTCAAAGCAAAAGGATTAAAAAGAGTAATTATAATCCTGCTAATTTATGTGATTCTTCATGCTAAACCATGCCTCCGTGCATAGACATCTGTGAGCACACGTGCCTGGGATGTTTTTTGTGTGCATTTGTTTTAAACTTGTGCCAGCAGTGAGGGAGACAAAGATTATTAACTGGCTGCTGTTAGTCCTCTCTGTGCCATATATATGTCAACACACACCATTGTTCTTCCTTTTTCATTAAGAACGAGCTAAAAGCAGTGAGTTATTTCAGGATGCCAAGCTCCTGCTTCTGAATTGTTATTCAACAAGTAACCTGACACGTAAGGTAAAGGCAACTGTGGCTATCCTATCCAGCTCCACGTGGGTTTTTTGTCATCTCTCTTATCAAACAGAGTCACAGTTACACATTTCCAATGCACTGCACACTGAAGACACGTAATTTGCATGGACTGATTATATGCAGGTGAAGGGGGAAGTCTCAGCAAGATTCCAATAAAGCACAAGGCAGCAAGTGGGGGGAAACTCTGTTCCATGCTTGCAGAAGGGATATTATTAGCAGATTATTAATAGCAGATCTGGGGTTGTAACCATCCTGATTGACATCACTCAAAACAAGTGGATCAATTCAGAGCTCAAAGCATGAGGGAGGTACAGGGCTCCCTCAGGTCTCTTGGCCACCCTGTCTCAGTTGTTTTGTGCCAAGGAAGGTGTCAGACTAGTCCTAGAAATTGAGCTCCTCTCTGCAGCTGGATGGGGCAGACAGCCTGATGCAGGCCAAACGAAAACTCAAGGCATGATTTGTACTTATGCAGAGGGGCTTTGGACTCAGTCCTAACTTGATCAAAACTTGCTTGAGGGACTTCTCAATACACTTTGTGACTTGGGCTGGGAGAGGTGTTTTGGATTAGGATTTAGCAAAACTCCAGATGAGCCAGCAACTGGATCAGGGGCCTAAGGTCCCTCTCCAGGTGAATGTTTTTGGAGCACCCAGTGCTGCAGGACACAGGTAGGGAGGGCCCAAATGGCCATGGCCAAAGAACAGGATCCGGTCAGTCTCATCCTTGTTAATCATAAAAATATCAATTTTTCTAAAATACCCAACTAGCACTCCTTGAGGGTCAAACAAGTATTTGACTGTTTTTTCTCCTCACAAATACTACAGACTGGAAAAGGCTTCTGGGCAGGCTCTACGGAGCTCTACAGAGCCCACAAATTTCACTTTTGATATTGTTGCCTTCTCATTACCAGCTGAGCAGTAGCGCTGCAGAAACCTGCCTTGCCTTCCTCTCTATAGGGATGAGTCAGGTTTATTTTATCCCAGGGTGCATGACACTCAAGTAATGCCACTTAAGTAACTTAAAAATAATAAGAGAGTCTAACGTGCAGGCACTATAGAAGTGGCCTGCATTACAGGGAATCTAGCTTTGATGTGCCATCGTGGCTACAGCAAGTCTCTCCTCACTCCATCTGTGTTGGTGAATTTGAGTGCTTTTCTTCTGAGGATGAAGAATTGAACCAAACCCAGGTGGATCCACCCAGCCCACATGAGAGCATTCCTTCAAAAAATAGCTGCCAGCCTATCCTCCTCTTTTGTTTTTCATTCTTTGCTGTTGGTGTTTCCCCTCTCCTGCCCCTGTGGTGCTCAGCCCAGTGCTGGCTGGGGGTGCTGTGGGAGGGAGCAGGGTGGCCCTGGGGTGGTATTACCACCACTGGTGCCTGCCTGCCCAGGGCTCAGCACACTGGGGGTGCTGGGTCTGGCCAAAGCAGCTCCCTTCCCTCCCCACGGTGGTCTCTCTCGCAGAGCTTTCCTAGCTGTGCCCACAAAAACAGCATCCCCATCTTCTGCTCCTCTCTCTGACTCCATGTGAGAGTGCAGCAGCAGCAAAATTAAGGCAGCAGATTAGAAATTCTAAAAATTTTCATCACTTCTTCCCCTTCCTCCTCTTTAGGAAGCTGCTTTCAATCACTTTATGTACTGAAAACAAACATGAAAGGAAAAACTCTCCTCTGCCTTCAGCTGTCAGAGCAAAAACCAGAATTCCCTGAGCTCTTTTCAGAAGTGCTAATATTCTCCCCTAGGCCTTCATTATATCGCACACAGATCTGCAGTCCTCTGCACACAGGCAGGGAGGGAACAGCCTTAAAAAGTTGGGCTGCAATACTTATTTATCTATTTATTTATTTAGTAGAAATAAAACCAAAAAATTTGCCAGCACCAGTGAACAGCAGATCAGAGTGGAATAAAGAGGAAGTTTATGGTTCCAGCACTAATCAAACATGTAATGTTGGGTCAGTGTGATGGGGACACCCCTGACCTGGCTCAGAGTGAATATGGCCAATGTGTGGCTGGGTCCTCTTCCTCCAGCCTGGCACCTGCATGTCTCAAAGCAGTTATTATTCTGTAGGTATCCAGTTCTCCTTCCCTTGTTTCCAGCACTAATATCAAACTTTTCCTGCCTGCTGCAACGGAGAAAAATGGTGTACCAAGATGCCCAGTGTATAAATTTCCTTGCTGTTTTCCCTGCAAACCGTTTTGATTTTGTCAATGGCACTTATGCTTCCAGCCTCAGGAATACTGTTTGTTTGAAATTTGAAACTGGAATTTGTTCAAAGGAAACAAAGAGTCTTAAAAATTTCAGTTGGGAGCCATTTATGAGGAAACCCTCCTTTGTTAGTTAGGTACCCAAAACACAGGGTAATTCAGCCCAAACACCAACCAAGGACCAGGCAATGGGATGAGCAGCTAGGGGGTGAAATTTCTCACTGTTCCTCATCTCCTGTCACACACTTATGAATGCCTGTATTGTGTTTTAGCATATTACAATCATGGGTATTGACTAACGGCGGGACTGCAATGGCAAGACCCTCACTAACGGAATAACTCCAGCCCAGAAATGACATTTATAACACACTGCCAGCAGCCATCGACATCAGCCCCCTCAAGTTATAGATCACTGTTTACAGCATACAAAGATTTTTTGTCTCTCACTTTATTCAAACTGTCCAAAGAAGTGAAAGAAAAAGGAAAAAAAAGGTCTAAAATGTTACTGTATTCAGCCCCTTTAAAAAGTCCCACCATGGAGCACCATTCTAGTTGGGTTTTTCAAGCACTCTGGGAAGACATTAACCCTTCCGTATCACTGCAGACATACAATGTGTTTGGAAATGAAGATTCATTTGGATTTCACTTGCTAGCCCAGAGCATCTTTCAGCTTTCTGCAAAGTTACGTGTGTTAGATGAGTCTAAAATGTCAGTGTCAACACTCAGCACTGGGAACAGAGACAGGGGTTTGTGAATTGCTGGCCTGATTGAACAAACAAACAAGTGTTCACAAACGAGACACACCGTAAGACATGTGCCTACACTCATAGCAAGGCTCCTACATCAGGGCAACAGTAGATTTTTCTAAGCATAGAACACCTTTCACCTGCCTCTAAGAACCCTGTGGCTAAAAATTAGATCAACTGTCCTAATGTGCTATATAAATGCTAGGATATGAAACTATTAGCCTATGTTTACGATGAACCCTCTCTTTTAAAAGTTGAAAGTATTTTTAGTGTTGTGACTCTTGAATCTGTTTGTTGTACCCGTGCTGGAAAGCACTGGGTAATTCTAACTCTGCCCAAAGGTCTGATCCATTTGTGCACTGTCTGGGGCCCAGAATTTGAGTGGTTTAGCATGTACTGGCATTGGTTCTTTTAGAACTCCTCACACATTAGGAAGGATAGGATAACTGCTTTGAAAACTGGAATTTTGCATACGGCTTGCTGCTGAGCATCTAGTAAGAAAGCCAAGTTTGTTCACTTTCCTCACTAGAGTCATCCTGAGAAAATCAATAACATAGTCAAGATACAGCCATGCCATTCATATGGAAGCTGTAGTTCAGCTAGAAGTGTAACATTGCATCCCTCAGGCTGTTTTCCAAGGCTAAAGAATTTTTAACCATCGTTACAGCACTGAATGCATGCCATGCAACACATGTAATACACCCCCACACTCCCCTCCCTTTTCTGTTCGCTAGAGACAAAAATCTCTCTGAAGCTGAACAAATAACAAACTATATTGTTTCCTGATCTATATTATTCCCAGAATATTAATCCTCCATTCTCATAATATGTTCAAGAGATGGGGCATCAATAAAATAACCTGTTTTTTTTAAAGACTACTCTTTGGCATGACCACCTACCTAGAGAATTTGCCTCAATAGATTGCAAAGTAGTGATTATAATCTTCTCTCTCTTCTGTTAGATCAATTCTGGCTGACAACTGCTCTCAGATAGTCTTTTCGGAGTTGATTAAGTTTCCTCTTGCCGCTGAGATACAACAGAGGTAAGACTCACAAGCAGAAGTAATTTCTTTTTGTAGATGAAGGCCAACTGTGGACTGAGGCGAAGTCGATGGTCTCTGAAGGCAACACACCACACTGCTTGCAGAAGTGAAATGGCCCCAGTCCTTCTACTGACCAAACAGAGCCCTGGCCAGGCATAGTGGCTGCCACTTCACAAAAGCAATGGGAAAACAGGGAAGGTATTTCCAAGGAAAGGAGTGAGAAGCATCTTCTCCCCCTGATGGAGCTGCTGCTTTCAGCCCTCCAGGCTCCACAGGGGTAGCAGATCTGCAGGTCTCCCCATCTCAACTTTTCACTCAGCTTTGGCCCCATTTTTGCCAGAAGTCTTTACTTTTGAAGCAGCAAAAATAATTTTTGCCTGTGCTGCTGAGCAGCTTGAAACAGCAAAGTTAATTAGTCCCACAGACTGGATTTAGCAAAAATGGACAAGCGTTCAGGCACTCAAGTGCTTCATGTTTGATTAAGCTATTTTCTGCAAGTAGAACACAGTCAAAAAACAGAATACCCTTTAAATGGGCAACAAATCCAACTAACTGACAGGATCTGAAAGGATAGGGTGAGTAAGGGGAGATAAGGTAAAGTAAAAAAACTGTAAAACTGAAAAAAAACGCCCTGCATAAAATGAGATGGATTTTGGGAGTTTCTCAGTGTGAAAGGAGTAACACAGACAACTGGGAAGGTTTCTCTATCTGTTATGACCTGCTCAGTAAAAAAACCCTACATGGTGTCTGTTTAACAGGTACCAGTGGCAAGTGGGTTCCCCAGTAGCCAGTACTCAAAATTAAAGGGGTATACATCATCAAAGGTGGAAAAAGCTGAAGCTGGATTTCAGAGTCAGTCTAGTTTCATACCTCATGCCAGCTACCCAATGTGCCATCACATCCCTGCTGTGAGATGCGGGCAGCACTGCTGAGGACCTGCCAAAAGAAAGTTGTATAAACAATCCTTCAAATGCTGGTTTTGCAAGGTCAGCAGCACAGGGCAAGTTAGGGTGCAGCATGCACAGATACCCTTGCTGGAATGAAAAAACAATTCACATTTTATTGCATATAGTACACAGCTTGCTACCCAATGAAAAGGCCAAAAGTCAAGATGTGATTGATACTCTTCAAGGATGCCACAAAGGAAAAGAGGCCCTTCTCTTAACCATGGTACCACAGGCCCAGCAAGAAGGCTTTTTTTTCCTGAGGTTGAGGGTAAGATAACTGTGATGTATCCAGCTGGCAAGGCTGTCAGAGAATTTCCCCAAGGCAGAGTCTGAGCCTACAGACTCCACTGGGCAAGATAAACAGATGTACCAAGCACATACCGAGATCTCCAGGAGTATAGTAATCATACTTTATACCGTGTCTAGGAACAATCCCACTAAGGTTTTTGCATGGATGCAATGACCTAGATACTTGCCAGCAATGCAGTAGAAGGCAAGGAATTATTCTGCTAAAGTTACCAGCAGGATCCCACAGCCCTATGAAATCACCAGATGCCAGGTATGATAAATGAGCACAGTTCTTTTAGGTATAACCTTAGTAGGGCAAGAGAAGAGGTCCAGTGAGAGGGGACATACTTAGGAGAAATACTAAAGAAATAATCTCAGCAACTCTTCCTGTTCTACTTATGCCAAAATTTCCTTCACCCTTCGGTGTCCTCCTTTTTCTCCCCACTGCCAGCCACCAGCAAGGATGGAACAATCAAGTTTATCACATGAACACTATTGGCAAGAACATCTGTTTGCAAGTGTACCTTTTCAGTAATACTAGTTGACTGTTTCTAGGATTGAGTGCTTTTTAAAAGGAAGATGCAAATCTGACACTAAAACCGAAATGAAAATAATTCACCTTCTATCATCTCAAAGCATGACAGAAGATAGAAAAACAACAGGGTCAGCAGCTGTCTTTATGCTGAAAAAATAATGTTTCCTGTCCTTTGCTTTTTACCTTTCATGTACCTGATAACTCTGCTCAGGGTCTGCTGAAGACAGACGATTATTCATCTGAAAGTTGCAATCCCTTAATTAATGCTAATAGACACCCAAGTGGATCTCATCATAATTAGTGTGGCTCTGTTAAGGTACTGGAGAAAATAGACTGCTCTACATGTAGGCTGCAGTACCAACAGATTGACAAGGAAACTGCAAAACTGCTTGAAAGCAGCATAGGGCTGAATCCTGCTCCATTTCTATTTATGTCCCTCTAGTGATGCTACAGTGAGACACAGTGGTGTAAGCCCCATTATTCAGGGATGAGACTGTTTTGGTTAAGATGCTGATTTAGTTAGATATGCTCATATTCTGCAGGGGATTCAGAACACCGGGAAAAAGGCCATCCAGCATCCCAATAGGGCCAGCACACTCAGAATTCTGAAAGATTAAACGCAGCAGTGATAGACAGCTCCAATGAGTATTTTTAAATGGCAGCTTGCCACACAAATGGTGAAGTGTGGATTTTATTAACTAACTTTTAGTTAATTTACTGTCCAGTGGGATTCAACAATGAAGAGACTGCTCTTTTCACATGACTTAAAATACTGCAGTGGCAAAGCCTAGGTACGCATGTTCCTGTGTCTTTTAACAGTGTGAAACTGCTTGAGGGAAAAAAAAAAAAAGGAGACTCTTTAAGTTGTGTCAACCTTTGATGTTGTTCCTGAATCCTCCTTAAATACTGTGGCTGAAATCCTCACTCCCATGGCAGCAAGAGGAAGGGTCTTCACAGGCTCCAGGACCCAGACTCCACTTGGAGCAGTATTCCAGTTTGCTACCCCATCCTTCCTGCTTTTCTTGTTTGCTCAGTCTGCCTTGTCCTCCCCTTTTAGCTCACACATTAGTGCAATCACTTCTAAAATAAGAATTAAAGACACTAAATCAATACAAACCTCAGAACTAACAGTCTGTATTCAAGCCTCTTTGTTCATTCCTCTGCCTTGCTTCTACTCCTCTGAGCTCTTGCTCTTAATGGCCAAAGCTCCCATTTTTCCCACCAAAAGAACACAAGTCATTGGTTCAGCACTTGGAGGACCTGAAATCACAGAATCAAAGAATGGCCTGGGTTGGAAGGGACCTTAAAGATCATCTTGTCCCAAGCCCCCTGCCATGGACAGGGACATCTTCCAATAGACCAGGTTGCTCAGATCTCCATCCAACCTGGCCTTAAACAATTCCAGGGATGGGGCATCCACAGTTGTCTAGGCAACTTTTTCCAGTGCCTCATCATCCTCATTAGGAAAAGAATTTTTTCCTAGTATCTAATATAAACCTGCTTTCTTTCAATTTCTAGCTTCAGTTCTTTACAAATTCCTTATGGCAAGCCACAAGGTGCAACTGAAAACTCTTACTTGACTACAGATTATATAATAGGACACACAGAAGGACCTTATCTAGAGAGAGAGAAAATTTCAAAGTGCTTTGTCAAACACAGACATCAAAGAGAAGCTGAGGCAGTTTGACTTCTATTTACCACTTAAAAATGAGTCAATCTTTTCTACAGTAGTTATCTATCTGTCTATCTATCTATATCATATGCATTAGAGAAAAGATATATATATGCAAATACATATATGAGAAACTGTTTGCATGTTCTTAAAAAATTAAGTCAGCAATATCTACAATAATAAGCAGATCTAAACCTCAAACTTCTAAGTTTTTATTACCAAGAGTAAGAAATATTTTTTTAAGAAATGAAAGTCACAAAGGGTGTGCCTGTCTCATTTTTCTTCCGCTCCAGTTATATACAATGCACAGCATGTGGCAGTTATATGACAGCGAGATTCTTCAAGTTCTATACACCACAGTGGTGAGTTTGAAGGATGCAAACAGCACGGCTTCAATTCATACTTGTTTTACTAATGCCTTGTGTCTATTTTTACAGCCTATTTGAGAATTCCTTGCTTTACAATGGTGTCATAGTTTTAATTTACAGCAGCCAGATTCCTAGGAACATTGCTTCCAAGCAACCAGCATTTTGACCTCTGCACTTTCAGACACTCATAACCTCCTACAAAGTAAAAAAAAAAAAAAGAACCATAAAAAACCCCAAACCAAAAAACCCCAAAAGAATGATCATCCACAGAAGGCAAAACTTCAGCAATGTCAGTGTCTGCTGTTGTCTCCTAACACATCTAAAAGTGGTGCTGTCCTCTCTGGGTGAATCTACATTATTGTTTTGGCTTAAATTAAGCATATGTTTTGGAAGCAAATCTACCTGTGATTTTCACTTGCCAGGTTTTGGGTCACATCAGAGTGGGAGATTTTGAACTTGGTATTTTCTACCTTGAAATTAATTTGGAAGATGTCTCCCAAGAGTGCACTCAGTGTTCTCTGACCACGAATGGACGTGCAGCTTCCCAGCACCAAACTAGAGTTAGTTCATAGTAAACTGTCAGAGTGTATATCGTGATAATAACAATTCTCAGCACCAGCTGGTCTTCTCCTTTTGCAGTGTGCTACTTGCTAATGTAGTCACAGTCTCTGAAACTAGTTTCTAACTTTCCCTACAGCCTTTCTTGGAAAGCGTCTGCTGTGCTACAGCTGGACAACATCTCCCTTGCTCCGACTGCAGGACCAGAGTGCAAAGCTGCTGGCATGTGGAAAGTGCCCTCTTCCCTCCATCTTTCCTCACACCCCTTTCCTGGCAAATCTGCCTTTCAAATCACAGAATCACAGAACATGCTGTGTTGGAAGGGATCCATCAGGATCATTGAGTCCAACTCCTGGCCCTGCACAGGACACCCCAAGAGTCACACCATGTGCCTGAGAGCATTGTCCGAACACTTCTTGAACTCCATTAAGCTGGTGCTGTGACCACTTCCCTGGGGAAGCTTTGCCAGTGCCCAACCACCCTTTGGGTGAAAAACTTTTCCCTGATAACTAACCTAAACCTCCCCTGACTCAGCTTCATGCCATAATATCATAGCCCTTAAATATGACTTGGCGGAAAAACAGGCCCTGGAGTTTCCATTCTTGGAGATACTCAAAAGCCATCTGGACACAGTCTTGGCAACTGGCTCTAGGTGTCCCTCCTTAAGCAGGAAGGACTGGTCAAGATGACTTCCAGAAGTCCTGTCTAACCTCAACCATTCTGTGATCCTATGACAACCCTTCTTTTCCAACTAGACCATAAAATCTGAAATGTATAGCTCACAGTACCAGGGGAACATGTGACCAAGCTCCCCATGGAAAAGGTTTGAGGGCTCCCAGGGCTGGCAGAGTAACTTGCCATAACCATCACAGAGGGATGCTACTAATCCTAGGAGAAACACTACTGCTGAAAACGTTTTTCCTTGACTGGAACATCTCCCAGGTCAAAGTAATGCCACTTCCATAGAGACGTGGTGCTGAGGGATCTCTCCAGCAGCAAATCAAATATTGCAGCCACTGGCAAGAGCAGTGACTGCCTGCCTGGAGCTGGGCAGAAGCCACCACCAGCTCGTGCTTCAGCTCCTGCCCTGCCCAGGAGGGGAAGCCACAAGAGAGGGTTGTGCTGATCTTCCCTATTGCTAATGCTGCCGAGGGTGTGGTGAGAAACAGCCCTGGAAAGGTATAGGCACAGCAGGGTACTGAGGGGAAAATGCAGATTAATTAGATCACAGACAAAAAAAAACCCAGAAAATGGTGAGCTATTTATTCAGGGTCAGCATTTTTGAGAAAAGGAAAACAAAACAGTTTTGCTTATGGTTCAGAAGAATACAATATAAAACATATTTGAGGTTTGCAGCTAAATATTTTCTAAATTCCCAACAGAATTTTTACAGAGGTCAAATAAATTTTTTTGAGATGAAAAGAAAACACAGGCTTGAACATTGCAGAACGAAATATCGTTTCAACTAGTTACAGTAACAAGTGCTGGGCTGGCAATATCCTCCAGCCAACTCTTTTTGTCAGAATTGATCATAAAAAGCATTTCAGATGGCCCCTCTGCAGCTTTACAAAGCCTTCGACAGAAGCTGCCTTTTGTGAACTGCATAACCCATAGGGCAGCACAGCTGCCTTCCATATAAGTCAAAGACTGAGACGTGGACATCACAAGAGAGAAAACTCCAAATGGCTCAAAAGCAATACAGTGAAAATAAAGGTCCTTTAAATATATGGACAAGCAGTGGAGATGCTATCTAAGATGTGTGTTAAAATAAAAGAAATGCAGAAATAAAGCACATCTTCCCATGCACTTTCAGACGATGACTTTTACTGTCAGCCATAAAGTTTTGGTTGGGTTTATTGGGTGTAGCCAAGAACTTTCAGATAGATTTCTAAGCGTGTCATGATATAGCCAAGGCCTTCAGAGTGTTTTATTTACTAATTAAATGGACGCTTGGCAGGCTGAGTGCCAGTCTGTGCTATTACACAATTACATTAAAAGATCTGGATGATGTAGAACTTTCATCACGCATTTGGGGTTTTAACAGGCTATTTTGCTTTCTTTACTAGTATTGGCTTATTATAGTAGGTGCTGTCATTAGCGTTCAGTCAGCCAGAGCTGAATTTGCAGCCAGTTCGACACGAGCATGTGCTGTTGTGTATTAATTAGGAAGTGCTGAGTGTACCGTGTGACACGTTTTCCTCAGCTCTGCAATTAGCAGCTTCACAAAAGCGTCTTCTGAGGACCCGAACACAAGTTAATCTTCTGGGGGGAAATGGTAAAAGAAACAATCAGCAAAACATTTCAAATGGGATTTGAGATAATGCTGCCTAAATCTGAAAGGTCTCACGTCTATGCAGTTGCTTTTAGGACATTGGCAAAGTACCATGTCTTTGTTTCTGGAATAAAAATTCCAGTGGAGTACATTGCCCTTCGCGTTTGCATCTTTCTTTCTGCATTTTGGAAGCCGCAAACTCTGACCCAGCATGTCTGCATGCCTTATTATAGCATGACATCACCCTCCTGCCTATAATTTGGAAGAGAAAACTTGTCATTCCCAGTCAGATACCCACTGCACACAACATTTGCTCCATCAATTGTTCAAAGACCTACCAAGAGCCAGCTGTCTGAAGTTTCTCCAAAAGAAACTGTTTTCCCACTGTGTTTGTGGAGTATTCAAAATGCATTTACCACTCTGGTTAGCACTGGAGACAAGATGACTTCCAGGGATGTGCTTATTTGCCACCTCACTAAAGGACAGACTCAGCCAGTTTGCCATCCATTTAGCTCCTGCACTCAGTGTCTGCTGTGGCTGGTACCAACCCAGCTGATTGGAGACTGCAGGCTCAGGGACTCCAGCTACACTTAGTCTGCTTAGAATTTAACCTGCAAACAACTACATTTCCCCTAACAAGCTCTTCTATGAAATTGGCTTTTAAAGGTAATTTTCTGTCAATGGTAAGGGAAGACGGTGAGGATCAGCTCAGGTAAGCATTACCATTTGGAGTCTGTCCAAATGAGATCAAACATTTTGAAGTTCTCCTCTTGTTGAAGTCTCTATCAGCTCTTGAAATTTCTGGCAGTTGCTTAATGCCCTCTGGCATGCTCTTCCCTCCAGCTGCAAGAACACAATATCCTTGGGGGTTTCATGGGAATTGCTTCTTTCTAGTACACTCCCAGCACTACTATCTTTTACCCAATGAGAAACATCGTATGATGAACTTCTCACTCAGTTTCAGCTGACATCATTGAGCAACGACTGAACATAAAACCAATGCTTAAATCCAAAAGTTAAATAATCTAGCTCAAGATTTCTGTAACAGTTTGGTACTAATTAGGTTGGCTCCCAAATTTGCAAAGGCTGGCTCAATTCCTAGATTTTACAGATACCTGTTTGCAGTCATTAGCCATATCTTTGGATTTTACTTCTAATACAGTGGCATTATTCCAAAAATATTTCTCCAGCAGGTAACACAGATGGGCAATCACCACCTACCAACCAGATCAGTGTGAATACTGTGTGTGATAACAGCTAGAATGAGGATTCACTCTGTTTATCTGACATGATATTCTAGCTGATGTATCAGTTCAGTTGATCTCACACTTGGCTAACATTTCCTGCACAGGAGCTGTTTACAGCTCAAATGGCAGAAACCCTGTCCAGACTCAAGTGGAGAGTGAATGTCATAGAATCATAGAACATTTTGGGTTGGACTTTGCAAGGTCATGCAAGTCCAATCCCATGCCAGGAGAGGGAGTCACCCAGACATTGCAGAGGTAACACAATATTCCTCAAATTTATGCAGAAAACTCACGTTTCTCAATCTCTCCTGCTCTCTGAGGAGTAGCTTTGGTCAGTCCCCATGAGTCCAGCCATGAAAGTGGCATGAGCATGGGCAGAGCTAGAACTAGCACTCTTGCTTCTCAGCCCCAGCAGAATTAAACAGAGGACTTCAAAAGTCAACAGTCTTGGGATTAGACAGAGAATGGACTGGCCTTGGTGAATAGCCACACAGTGAAACCTAGGTCCCCTTTTCCTTGAGAAGACCTTGTTGATGTCTAATGATAAACAGGAACACACAAACTGGTTGCCCACCTGTGTAAAACTCTTCTTCAATCTCAAACTGCGTCATAGATGTTCAGTAAGGCTCACTCCCCTCCTCTGACATTGGCTGGATGCCCCTTTTGCAGACACCTTTTTGGTAACTGCCAGCTGGGGAGCAGTGAGTCAGAGGTAGAATCATGGAATCACAGAACGTTAAGGGTTTGGAATGGACCTTAAAGATCACCTAATCCCAACCATACGATCCCCTCCCAGCATGGGCAGGATACCTCCCACAAAAGAATCCTGATTTTGAATTACACCAGTCATTGTCTGATATTCCTTTCCCTAGAAAACCTTTAAACTTGAGCCATACAGAAGACAGAAACATAAATTATCAGCCTTGTTCTTACTTCTAGGCATAGGTCCCAAGAAAAGCAACAAGAAAAAATCCTGACATTTCTTTTCCCCTTCCTACCCACCCAGGTAACAACCATCAACATCCTACTGAACCTAATGAAAACAATAAGCTTTATTAATTATGACTGTCAAAGTTGTGTTGTCAATAGTTCAGGAACTTTTCATGATATTCAGAAATGTGCCTAAGAAGAGGCACTTTTGCAAATCAATCTGTTCAAGACCAAGACATTGATACTCTGTGGTCTCTTACATAGACCAAAAACCAGATAATGTCCAAATAATAAATATCTAGATCAGAAGAAAAGCTGTGGCTGGGGAACAGGTCACCTACAAGCACTGTATCATGTGTCTTGCCAGGAGACTATGCTGGTCTTGGGGCTACCTGATAATCTGAGCCCCTTGCTGTGATCAGCCTGAAGCTGATGCCACCAGGTCTTCAGCAGAGGTGCAGGATGAATGTCTGTTCTCTTGCATTTCCTCTGATTGTCTTTAGTAGTAACATTCCTCCCCCCCAACAAATGTTCATAGATCCATTCAATGACTATGTCTTCAAGGCAATTTGCATTTCCCTAAACTGCAGGAAACAGCCTCATAAAGGCAGCAAATAAGAAAGATATTGGATGCTCAAAGATGTCACTTTGAACCTGAACAATGACTATTGCCACACATGGACCTCTTCAACACGTTTTACCCATACTTCCTCTTCTCTGGGTTCTCGTTACCCCTCTCTCCTTAATACATTTCCCTTTCCTTCTTGAGAAATACTCTATTAGTTTAACTTTTAGAGGTTTGGGTCACCCATAGTTATTGCAGACCAGGAATTTTTGATATTGAGCCCTACACTGTAATGATGCTTTGTAAGAATAAAGCTGAAATCAGTCTGCTAAACCTTCTGTCCAGCTCACCACTACCACAGCAGTGTTCCCACTAATAAAGTGAATAATGGTTCTCCTAATCCATTGAAGAACTGTTCCACAGACTCAAAAAGGCATCTAAATGTAGCGTTTTAAATTCATGCACAGATAGTTTATTATTACATCATATATATCCTGAAAATGGTAGGATTTACCAACCAGTAACCAGCCTAAGTATCAACAAATCCAAAAACTGCATTCCCTGGTTTGGGCAGTAAGGGTTTTAAAAGGAGGCCTTTTCCCAGGATGAAAAACTCTTTCTAGTAGATAGATTTAAATTTTTTGAAGCAATGTACCTGAATACAAAAATAAGCTTGAATTCCCCACTGGTATCTCAACCCAAGTTACCAGAAATAAGACCATCAGTGTAGTAAAGCAAGCACATGTGCTGGCTGAAGGGCACATTTCCAAGGACGTTAGCAGCTGATATTCAAATGGAATGGTCTTTACTCCCATGGCAACCACAATTTTTCTCTTTTGAAGCAAGGAAGTTATCAGCCTGAATGTTCTGCTTATGAAAAGGTTCCTCTGAACTCATCCAAGGGCCACCAAGCCAACAGAAAGATTCTTCCATTGGGTAATTTGTTTTCGTATGTCTGGGGTTTTTCTAATATGCATTGATTTGTTTATGAAAAATGGGGCTTATAGCTTTGTGGGCATCATTTCCAGTCTGCAACCTGTAAGAAACAAGTTAAAAGGAAGCCTCTTCATCACCCACCATTCCCTTATTTTAAACAAAAATTTGCCTGTGTATTTGCCTGGTTAAAATACTATTCATCTGTGGATGGGGATGCCCCATTTTGCAGAATAACTTGTTTCAGTGACAACATCTGACAGTGACCAAAAATTAAATCTTCCAGGATGAAGGCATTTACCTTAATGATTTTCTGTTTTAAATGACAAAAAATATTTTGTGTCACCACTCTTATTCTTTTTCTCTCATCCGGCTGCTAATTTGGGCTTCCCAGCAGGCCTTCAACAGAGAAAGCGAAAACCAGGAGGAGGTTCCTCAGCCACTGGATGTTGCTAAGAGCTCTGCTGAAGTCACTGAAGCTGTGACAATTTACACCAGCTAAAGATCTGCCTGCAGGGCTCAAAATGCAATCAGTTGTTTTCCCTCCTTTCCCTTCACCATGCAAACAAAATTTTATTTAACTTGTACAGTAACTCACTCAATACTATTGGGAAGAGGAGAGAACAGAAAGGGAGTTCCCGAGATTAAATGTTTGCTATCTGAAGCTTGGATAGAAACCCGCAAAATCGTGAGCAATCAGAATGCACCACATGGAAATGGTGATGGAAAACCCCAGTGAATAAACATGCCAGCAACAGCAAAGCCTGTCTCTAAGAATTGTAGGTTTTCATTGGTTTTTTTTTAGTAAGAATTTGGTTGTTGCTTTTTCTTAATAAACATTTTCTTAGTTTGCTGTATTTGGCTTTTGCTCTTCTCTTCTCTCCATAAATTTCTCCTCCCCCCCTAGGCCCCATATGTTCAAAGGGGAGATGGAACATTAGCAACCAGGCCAAACACAGCTGAAGGAGCCTGCAGGTGCACAGAACAGGCCATGGGATGGATGGGATGAGCGCCTCATTTTAAAATTTGTGGATCACCTGGTTAGCACTGAAATGGAGCTGATACGCTATACCAAAAGTTCCTCTCACATCAGGACAGGTTATAAAGTCTCCAACCAGTGTAGCAAACTGCAGTGCGCTCAGTGATCCGTGGGCAGAGCAGCTGAGCTGCCTGTGCTGCTCCAGCGAGGCACCCATGGGAATTGCGCGGCAGAGACAGCACTGTGCAAACAAGCGCTCTCTCTCTGCAGGGCAGTGCCAACCCAAACCAGCTGTCTTCTCACCAGTGGGACTCAGAGCAATTCCCAACCCCCTGGAAATGTGCTCACTGCGTCCTGGGGTGAAATAATGGCAAGCTCTACCTGACAAGGCAGGCAGGCAGGAAGGAAGGAAGGAAGGAAGGAAGGAAGGAAGGAAGGAAAGAAGGAAACCCAGGTGTAGCTGGGTGACACTTAAGGAAGGAAAGAAGGAAACCCAGGTGTAGCTGGGTGACACTTTGCAATCTAACATCATCCCTACTCTGCGTCATCAGAGACCAGGACCTTTGGATGTACCACCAAAGGAATCCTTCCCATGTGGCAGCCATGGGGAGTCCTTGCCCCTATGCAGAGTTTAGGCATCATAAAGCTGAGTGAGCAGAAATGACAAGATTTATTTCACCTGCCTAAGAGTTTGGCCTAGGTTCTTTCCGTAGTCAAAAGAAACAATCACCTCCCCAGCAGAGTTCATCTCACCTATTTTAGGATGGGCTGGCTCACTCTTCAGAGGTGCTGGTCTTTCTCCACTGTCTCTAGAGGACATCTTACATGCTTTTAGACAGCTAAGAAAAACGAAATTATTTCCACCCAGGTGTCAAAACTGGCTCCTTTTGTTCCTGAAATTTGACTAATACGATTAATCAGAATGAACTGACTCATGATAATATTGAAAAAAAGGCATTAATAGGAGTGAAGACAAGATAAAGGAATCCAAGTTCTCTCTGATGTAAAGGAATGAAATTTATGGTTGCTATCTGTACTGTCATTAGCAGAACATTATATTTCTATAAAGAAAGCTTTGTATTCCAGTTCATGAGGTACAGAAAATGTGTCGATTGTGCCCAAAATGCCAGCCTAGTGATTTCCAGTCTGGTAGTTTTGACAGTCCTAATGAACGGGCTCAGCAAAAAACAAGGACTGGAATGCAGAGATAGCTCTATTAGGTGGACTGACAGGCTCTTTGAGAAGGGCTGCGTAGGACCTGCCCTAAATATTCTCAGCCATTATGTACTAGCACTTCTCACTTTCTTAAGCATGAAATTGACTTACATATTCTAAAGAAGAAAAAAGGGAGGACTTGGAGGGCAAAGAAGAAATTGCCATTTTTAGTGTACAAGCATATTTACATAATCAGGGCAAAAACCTGCATTTTAAAAATGCCCTAAATACATATTTACATGAGAGAATGCAATGATTCCAAAGAGGCTGATAAAATGCATTTTAAGTATAGCTAACTACATATTTACACAACCAAGACAATAATCCCCATTAAGGATTTTTTTTTTTCCACATTGCCACATTAGAAAACTGAACAGTTATTAATCCATACAACTCCACATTAACTCCTAGATACTGCATGTCCTCAGGGCATTGCAGTACCAGCAAGCATACACTGAAGCCTAGAAAATTCCTCATGAGGAAAGGAGAGGTTCCCTCTCTCTCTGGGTTTTGCTCAATTATCAGTCGTCTTCCAAGAGATCTCCCAGAACTGCAGTGTCTCTGCTGCAAGCGGAATCCTGCTCGAGTCACTGCTGAGCTGCACCAAGGATGGGAGTAAGCACTTTCTAAAAGTCATTATTCAGAACAGTATTTCTGAATGAATTGTGCCTAGAGAGGCACACGTCTGCTTGGCATGGTCATTTCAGAGTGCAAATGCACTTGAGGCAGGGAACTCCCTTTTTCCTTAGGGCAGGAAAACCTGGTCTCCTCAGAGGCTACAACAAACAGCATGCAGGAATGCAGGGCTTTGGGCATGACAAGGCAGGGGGATGCATGGGGAGAACAAGAAAGGAGCTCTGTTATCACCACAAAACACCTCTCCTAAACAATTTTATGTAGTAAATAGATTACTAACATGATAATGAAGCTTGTGTTCCCTCCTCCATACCCTGTGAATTCTTCCCAACAGAAAATTCCATCTCATTAATACATTGAACAGTATTTTTATGTATTTTCCCCCTTTTTTACTTCTAGCTTCAATTTCAGTGACAATGAGTTTCAGAAAATAAGAGATACTAGATTCTGTTCTCTGGTAATTCACCATCTATGATCAATACAACAACTTCAGTGTATCTGTGGGCACAATATTTTTTTTTTTAAATAGATTAAAAATAATGAATTATGAAACATTTTAAAAATTAATGCATGCTCCACTTTAAGCAGCTGTCAAATTCATCTGCTCTTCCTCCCCAAAGGAACACATCTCTTCCCCCAATATCAAAACCCTAAAGACAGTCAAATACAGAGCTTTTACTGGTGCAGAAAGACAAACATCCATCCTCAAAAGTACTGGCTGTCTTTCATAACTTTTCTGCATTACCTCACTTGCCCACCACTCCCAGCCCTGTCCCATCAAAAGAAAACCTGAACAAAACACGCAGTAGTGCACCTGCCATCTGGTACATGTGCTCCATCCTGCACCTTACCTGCTCTCAAAAGGGAAAGCTGGGTAATGCAGCCAGGTGGTTTAGTAGGGATTTGTTTTGGGGGATTATTCACATTTTCAGATTTTCAGTCTCTACACCAAGCAGACCTCCCAGGTTAGATTAGATTACACCTGGGCAGAGCTGGGATGGGCAGGTGGAGGACTCACTGGTATGTGGGAACCAGCCCAGACAACTAGTTGTGACACGGTTCTTGGGAACAGCCAACAACCTTGTCACATACATGATGTTTTTACAGCACCTTTGCTTGCAGGTTGAACTTCCTTAAGCATTTATTTTGCCTTAGCTGACTTTCACCGCTGTTGTTCTCAGATTCTGTGCTCTCACCTCACTGGTGAACTTCTCGAAAAAATTTCCTTCTCTGACATCTGTCCATCTTGTTCTAATTCTCTTTATGCTTCTTCCCACATTCTGCTAATGTACAAGGTCCAGCTCAGCATGCCCTATCTCCACTGATATAAGCCTTAATCAGCTGGGAATCCAATGGCAAAGAAAGTCCACACATGGGAGAAGTGATCATTTTAAGGGTATTGCCCCTTCAGCAGCTGCAGCCACTGACAGGGTACAGGAGGAGACCAGAGACACAACACAAATTCACATGCCCTACCTGAAAGCAGTACCACACAATAATAAATAGCATCACAGGCCACTGGAGCATGAAAAAAGAGAACACTGCTGACCAATTTTAAAGGATTTTACCTACTTCTCAAAAAAAGTATGGAAAAACAAGGAGTCAGACTCTCAGCATAATCTATGCTGCTTGTTAGGCATTTTCATAAACACTTGTGGTAATTTCTTACTCAAACTAAGCAAACAATAGCAGTGAGACACAAAAACGCATGCACACACACCACCTGAAGAAAGCTCCAAGCTGTGGCAATCTCTGACCTTTGTTTGCAGACACGAAAGCTGTTGCACAGCCCTCTTCCATATATTTCTCTCTGCCACAGACCCTCTGGCCTGAGCACAACCAATGCACAGACATCAGAATGGAGACAGCACAGAAAATAACAAGCCTCAGAAGGGTCATCAAGGGAAGAGATTGATCAAGGAGAAAGTTTGGCAGCCAACACAAGTGGGCTGAGAAAGCTGTTGTGCTTTCAATAGCATAAGTTCCTTGGGCCATAAAACTGACACTGGGGCTGCACACTTGCATTCCAACCCGACACATTTATTGGAGAAGTAGAAAGCTAATGTTGGCCTATTAACAATTGCTGTCTGCTGTAAATCACTGCAGGACCTCCCTTGAAGCATATTGCTTTCCATTTATCTCACTGGCATCAGGGAACCCTTTGCCCTCTTCAACTCATTCTTTGGCTATTAAATCAAAACACTGACTTACGGGGAGAGGACTGGTTCACAAAATCCAGAGCAGAAAACAGACTATTCCAATATGAGGTGCAAAACATCATTGATATACGTGATTTGATCCACACTTGCAGTAAGTTTGTTGCAAAGATTTGACTTAATTTTATTTCCTTCTCTGGAAAAAAATCAGTTCTCCAAACCTTGGTCAATGTTCTGGGAGAGAAACTGCTACAGAAACCAGCATCTCTTCAGGATATGGTACATAAACAGATTTGCTACTCTTTGAAATGAATGGAGATTAAAAGTTTAGTATTAGTTTCCTATGAGATCCTTGGATACAATTTTTCCAACAGAGTTAATATAGGACTAGAATGACAGAATTTAATGCTATAATTATAATTTTCATAAATCTGGCTTATGCTGAGAAATTGCAAGACTGAGGGGGTTTTTTTAAACCAAAAAAGCCTCCTTTATAATTCCTTTACTATTCAGGGAAGACCAACTGATAAATAATCGTTATGGGAAATAGGAAGTGTGGAGCTGAGATATTTCTATGAACTTTCTCATCACCTGGACTCCAAGGACTTGGTCAGATACGTTCCCTGATAAACTCACTCCTTCTGTGGTCAGTGTTCTTTCCTACTGACAAGGAGCAAACATGTCCTGCTTAGTCACACAGTAGGAAAGAGTAATAGCCAAAAAAGCAGCAGTGAAGTTTATGTGGGAGAATACTGTGTTCCCAGTTCATGCCACGGAGGTGGCCCCATGGCGAGAGCTCACACCACCGCCCACCCCACCAGACAGGGGCAGCCCAGGTTTGTGTGTGAAAGGAGGTGAGGTGCTGGCAGTGCCCAGCAGGTGAGAATCCTGTTCTGCAAACACGGTGGGGGTGTGAGCTATCACACCCTCATCCGTGAGAGAGAGGACAAAGCCCTACAGCTCACACGAGAATGAGAAGATGACAAGAGCTGTGGTGCACGTGTATGGTCTGAGGGCCCGGAGTCAGCCGTGCACTCAAGCATCCATGCCAAGGTCCTGGGGCAGAGCAGAGAGAGGTGGAGCAGCCACCCAAGAGCAGCATATGCTGGTGCCAGGGAGGGGATTGGGTACCCACAGATGTCATCTTGATTTACTCACAGACTTCAAATATAAACCAGATATTTCTATATTCTGTTATTAATGTTAACCACAAAACTATAAAGGCTCTGAGCAGCCTGTAAAGATAGCAGTGTGAAATCCAGGAGGGCCAAGCCACTAAAGAAATGTCAAGCTGTAGAAAAAGTTAATAAATTCTGGAGGAATGTTTCGGGCTTACTCTGTTTCCAAGGGACCCAGAGATCCCTCCGTGCATAGCTCATGGGTCTGGCCAAAGGGGGCTTGGACAGACTTCAAGGGAAACCTGCAGCTATCTCTGTCTCTGCTGCTAGAAATTTAATGGTGCCGAGCAGCAAAGCACTGCTGTCGATTGACAGAGGGGTGGAAAAACAGATCAGATGCATGCCTGCCTTCCGGAAAAGGCCCTGCAGTCCAGGAGAGCCTCCCATCATTTTGATAAAAAAATCCTTTTGAAAAAACAGTTTCAAATCTCTTTTATCCAAAGTGGACAGGCAATGACCTGGGCTCCTTGACCCTGCCATGCCATGGTGCTACAGATTTTCCTGTAAAATCCAGACCTTCTCACAGAACCAATTTAAAAGAAAACAAAGAAGAATGCTGTTTCTACACCTTGAAATGATTTAGGAAAGTGAGAACTTAAAAGGAGCAAGTTGATATAGTTGTGTTCTGCTGTGTCAGCAATATTGGCCTTGTGAAGTACACTTTTATTTCAATGGACCAAGTAAGTCTACAATCTAATGTGATGGTTGCCTGTGCCATCATTGATCATGTGGGGCCCTGCTTGCCTCATACTCTTCCCAAGGCAGCAGTTTCCAACTTCTCCTACATCAGAAAAGCATCACATTGTACTGACAGGGAGGTACTTGGGGAAAGGGAAAAAGAAAAGAAGAGATCTGGTCACAGCTGGCCAGAGTCAGGGCAGACCTGTATCTCCCTGCTCACACCCCATGTCCTGGTTAATCTTTGTATGGACACGCTTCGATGCTGTGCAGAGTAAGCCTTGTTTTTTAAGACTAACACTTGCATGTGCCAATGGATCTGTATGTCTGAAAAATGAATTATAAAGTTTAGGAGCACATGGACTCAGCACAGAACTTCAGAAACAATATTAACAAAAAAAGGAAAAAAAAAATCAAACACTTAATCTTAGCAAATGAAAACCAAAATGTAAGAAGGAGCCTGTGCTTTTGATATACCAAAAAGAGGAAAAGGCAATGATTAAAAAAGAGAAAGTTATAAATAATTTTCCTTTTATTCATGCAAAACAGCTGGATAAAAAGTACTTTTAAAAAGGTCTTTTAAATTCTTTACAATGTGCACAGCTAAAAGCTTTATTTTTACCTTTCTGGTTTTAGATAAAAGTTGTTTTGCTGATCAGAATGATTATGCTTATAATGGGGAATAAAAGGAATTGGTTACCTATAGATACATAAATTGGTGATGCCAAAGGTACAGTCACAATCTTCTACTTAGATTGGTTTCATCTGTGTATTTTATGTGTATGTAAAATGTATATACTTTTTCTTTTATTGGAAGCTTTCCATTGTCATATGCAGTTAATACTTTTACAAGCAAAAAAGCTTTCAGCTTAGGGTGGCTGGGAAGAAAAAAATAGGGACTACAAAAAGTACATGAGGCGGCAATTTACAGCTAAAAAAACCTCAGTAAAACTAATATAAAACCTTCGGTTAATCAGTGACTTTACTCTTGCTACCAATGGGAAATGCTGTTGCATGCAATGATTTGTGCTGTGTTCATCTCGTGCTCTGTGCTGTATTGAAAACTCACTGATATCAGTTGTTGCCAGAAACCGGGAAGCAGACCACGTGCACTACTCACTGTCACAGTTCTTATACCCCTAGAAGATTTTATTCCACTGGTATGATAATGGAATGTTCTTACACACTGTCTATCCAGAAGGACTGCATTTTAATTACCCCTTAGATGTCTGACTGGAAGTTGGCTGTCTCAGTAGTTTTGCTTTCTTTCTTAACACTGCCTTATTGCTTAAGGCTGTACAGATCCCTTTGTGATAACTGCTAGCAACCAAAGAATGGAAACATCTCTTGGAAAAGTAAAAACAAATCAAGATTTGGGTTCGGGATGGCTTAGCAGAGTGAATTCTTATTCATAGTCTTCACATCCTTGCTGAGGCTTTGCTTTATTGAATTCCCGACATTTTTCTGTTGCTCTTTGATTAGTAAAACTCACTTTAGGTTTCTAGGGCACTGTTGAAGCACATGTTCTTTCAGGATCCCTGCTCAGCGGTGTTACAGCATGTGGAGAAGAAATGATGAATGAGTACAGTAGAAGAAAGAGGGGGCAGTACGGAGACACCAAGTCTTCCCTGGCATCTAAAGGGAAGTGACCTCTCACAATGAGATTGTCGAAGAACTGATCACACAGGTTTATTCTGATTTCTCTGTCAAACTAGAGTCTCAATTGCTCCTCAAGTAGCAAGAATGTAGCAGAAAAAATGAGAAGGTAGTGAGGTAGGACCACCTGCCCTGGAGTCACCTTTGACTTGGCTTTAACACAGTGTGAGCTACAAGAGCAATTTCTCTTTTTACATCAAACTGGTTCCCAAAGACTATCCAATAGGTCTAAATAATTCATAGACTCAAGCAATTCTGGCCTTGTAGGGCTGTGAGGAGAACAGCAAGTAGTGTGCAGCAACCAGGATCAGAGTTTGCCATGGTAATCATAGGGGCATGTCAAAGATCTAAGCTCCCTCCCTTGGTGAGATTATAACCTTCATTTTGCAAAAAATATATTCCTATTCACCACTCTTATAAAGGAAATACTCACAAATGAGCCAAAGAACAGGTGCCTGCCTCCATCTGTAGGAAGCCTGCAAGAAACTGCTTCACCAGGTGTAAGCAGTTCCTGTTCATCCTAACCTCAACCAGACCTGAAGTGTGGGGTCAGGAAAGGAGCTGGGGCATAAGGGTTCCATGTGAGGTACAGGGAGAGTTCCCAGTGCTTTAATTAATCCATGACTTGTGATAGCAATTTAGGTGTGGCTTCTCCAGCTCAGCCTACAGTGTTCAGGCACGAATACAAGGGGGCAGTGTGTACTACCACAGCCATTGCTGTAACACCAAAAATCAGAAGACTTCAGTTTCTGTGCTGTCCATTTGTAATTTGTATTAACTATATTAACTATATATTAACTATATTCACTTCAAAATTAATTTGAAAATGCACAGCCCAGGTAATGCTAACTTTGATACATCACAGCTTGTTAGAGAAGACAGAGGAAACAACAGTGTGCTGTGCACAAATGGAGGTCCCACGGGAACCCAAAACAGGATCCCACAGTGTCTTTTAAAGTAAATTGTTAAATTAGGACTATACAAGTCACTGCAGAGCTGTCAGACGATACTGTTCCCAGTTTTCAACATTCTCTCTATCTTTTGAACACAAGTACGTACACAAATACTCCCACAGATTCAACAGAGCTCCTGAATACACCTCTGCCAATTCCTTGCCTGCATATGTATGACTTCCACTAAAACTGGCATGAGTTCAGTGAGAAAAAGAATGTATTTCTCTCTGTGCCATAATGCATGAGGCAGTGCTTTCTACCATTGCCATTTGTTGTTTATAAAAAATTCAGTTTATGTGAAACAATTAAAAATACTGAAAAATGAGAGGGGAGAGAACATCAGGAACAAATACATTTGTCCATGACCTTTTGGAAAAGTACCATGTAGAATAAAGAACACCACCACCCTCCATATTTGAACTCAAATTAATCCATCAGTCATTTAAAATAACAGGCTATAATTAGTAAATAATATGAGGAATTAAATTATCATAAGCTTACACTAGAAAATAACTTGAACACAACCACAAAATACAGAAGGGTGGGAAAAGGCTGAGGTAGAGGCAACCCAGGCTTCTTGGATGAAATTCCCTCCCCATTCAGCAGCCTCCCACCAACTTCAAGGCCCTGATTTCTCTCCTGGACTCTCTACCAGATTTTCCTCTCAGCTCACTGTTTGAGATCAGAAAAATTTTCAACACCTCCATTTCTGCTCAAAAGGGAAACCAATCACCAAATCCAGGCTACTGTTCAATCTGCTATGTCCTTGGTTCAGCACAAGGCACTGTGGCTATTTTTTAAAGCAAGAGTGACCCAAGGTATTTTTTTAGCCTCTTGGAAGGATGTAAAATGCCTTTCCATATATTTGGTTGGAGGAAGGCTTGTCTTGCTGATGAACTGCTGCATGAAAATACCTGTGACGTGAGCTGAGTCTCTTTGTCCCTTATCCTACGAGGATCAGTATTAACCACTAAGGCAAATACACTTTTCTCCTGATCTTGAGAGATAATGTAATTTCATACTCTGGAAAAAAACCAAGTGATTATGGCATGCATCACCAAAAGACACTGTCAAATGAAACCCTGCCTTGATGTTAAAACACAAAATAATTTTTAAACCATTGTCATCTTCCCCCTAAAGGACGAAGTTCATATGAATAAAATAGTGCTCTATTACTGTGGGAAGCAAAATGACAGTAGAGACATAGATGAGGAAAATTACATCTGTACCCTGAACCATTTATTGCCAAAACTTGGTCTTGTTCCCCACTCCTGGGGATGGGCTCCATCAAGTGGGGACAGCAGGGAGTGGGACAAAACAGAGTAAAGGACCCATGCAAGGCGCAGGAGCAGCAGGCAGGAACTCAGACAATACACAGGAAAAACAAACCCGGCACGCTCCAGACAATCACTGCTTTTTGTTCTTATAACAGTTTCCTGAGGAGGTGAGATAATCTAGTATTTCTCCTCTTTGAAGAAGATTTCAGCCTGATGGGCAGTTACATGAAACTGTTGGAAATGGCATGGAGCCCAAACTAAGAGCATGAGGAGGCGTCACTTGAAGAGGTCTGCTCTGGATTTGTGCAGCCCAGCTGTCATGGCACAAATTAAGGAAAATCAAGAACACGTTTTCTCTGACTACAGAGACCTTGTGGGTTTCATTTCCCAATATCACTCCAGAAACAATTCTTCATCCTCACTCAGGTTTCCACAAATGTCCCCCCAAGCAGAACAGTGGGGGGACCTGATGAGTTGTGGCCAAAGTGATGGGGGTGACTGAGGCAGGGTGTGTTCAGAGCCTTGTTGTTACACACCAAATCCCATCAAAATACACTGGCCCACTGCAGAGGGGACCCTCAGTCTCTGAAAGAAATGACAGCCACTGACATCTACTGCCACCCTGCACATTTGAAGAAACAATCAGCAACTGACTGAAGACCCAGTTTTGTGAGCTGGGGTTATATATTCAAATTCATCTGACCTAGCACTGGACATCTACCTCCTGGGCTGAGCTGAGAAACACAATCACATGGGTACTCCCCTTCCTTCAGAAAGCAGCTGATGTCTCAAGCCAAGGGTGACTGCACTGCTCATTTGGGACCTTGTGCGAGGTGGGAAGAATAGAGGTCTTGGTGACATGTCTCTTTGTCTAGCAGTACATTTTGAAGCTCAGAGGACTGGAAAATCCTGGAAGGGGAAATTGCAACTCTGCACCCACCTAACATGAATGCCCAGGGTGCAAAAAGGCTACAGTAAATCTCTGAATTTTTTATCCCTTGATTTGATCTTCTTGGCTATGGTCTACATTTCTTAGAAAATTCCTCCATCTCTCTGTTGGCAGATCAATTCTACAGTTATCACACATGTGCTGCTTTAGCAGATGAGTAACTTAATTTTCTCCCCAAAGCAGTAAAATGCTGTACAATGAACATTTCTGATATTTCTAAGCAGTAAAATGTCTTTTATTCAAGCTGTTTAATAGGTTAAATGGTCATTTTGTATTAAAGAAATATGAAGTATGCTTTTCTTACCAATATCTCTCCCTCTTTTTTAATCTGATGTTTTAACAGTTTCAAGATCAGGGAAGTGGTTATTTTTGGCATAATATTTAGAAATACAATCTTGTAATAGTACTCTCTACCAAGTAAGTGCTCAAATGAACAGAGCTTATAAATGATTAATATAACAGCAGTGAGATAACCCTGACAAGTACATCTGGTGTTTGTTAACTGAAGATTATTTCTTTTAAAGTTTTAATTGGGCCATGTTAATTGGACGCTTTTGTTCAGCAGACATTTTTCCTATCACAAAGTTAAGCCAGGTTTTGTTCAGTAAAACTGTAAACATGCAATTAATCAAGGAAAAACATGGACCCCTCCTTATGCTTGGAACACACGGACCCTGAAAGTAATTTTCACAGGATTTTGCTCCCTAAAATCAAGTGAACTCATATGGCTGAGGTCTTGCATAATGTTCTGAACACTGACTGATGTCTCTGTAATTACCACAAGCCTGCACAGCACTGGCAAACCTGTTAAGAACCCTTCATGGTAGAAATACTGTACTTCAGCAGGGGTGTTTCCATGAGAAATGGCTGACAAGACCAGGATGGTGACAGCCCTAGGTTTCTTATGCCCTCGGAGCAGAATAAACCTTTCCTGTGTAAAGGAAGGCAACAGCTCTGCTGCTGTGCCAAGGGCCACTCCAAAATGGCTCTGCCAGGGTTTGTCAGGAGTCTCTTACAGCACTGTGACCAAAGCCAGTAAGGTGTTAACACAGAGAGGGCAAGACAAAATGCACTACCACATCCCCTGGATTATTCATAGTAAGATCAGAAACCACCTTTGAAAAAGTACTGCCACAAAGGCTACATAAGCCCTTTCTGTTTGGCAGCTGGGTTAGTTAATGGCACAGGGACAGTGGGAAGGGACTGGGTAAGTGCCAGTCCCATCCACCTTGGAAATGATGGTGAAATGTGAGAGCTTGCCATCTACTATTATACATTTTTAGGGTTTGAATTTCACTTTTTAGCTTATTCCTTCCTTCCTTCCTTCCTTCCTATCCTTTCTTCCTTCCTTTCCTTCCTATTTCCAAAATTAGGTAAAACTGTTGTGTAAGACACATCCTTAGGCCATCACTGTAGAACCCCTCACCAATCTTCACCTAAGGAGGCTTTCTGGAGCTTGGTTCAAGTTTCTTTCACATTGAGAACGCACAGTGTTATGAAAGAAGATGAGAAAACCACAAAATCCATCTTATTTATGGGAATAACTTCTACTTGTGGTTTAGAACAGGAAGAGGTTTTAATGTATAGCTATGATGCAGAACTACATAAAATATGCACATGTGGTACTGAGGTACAGACACACACTCAGCACAGACCAGAGCACTGTCATTTTTTGGTTGACTGAAATTATGACTGTACACAAGCACCTAGTGCATTGTGTAGGCATGATGATGCTTTTACTACACAGCTGTATGAAGAATAGGTATATAATGCCTTCTCTCAATACATGGTAGCTGTAAAGTTCATTTGCACTGAATTAATTAAGTTGTTCCTGTTACAGATTCATGCCAGCAGGAGTTATGATTGATTAAAAGTAGTTCCAGACATGATCTTCTTGAACATGTGTCAGAGGTCTGCAGCTGAGTGCCCATGTAAATTAGAATAATACAATTTGCCTTTCATTAGCCATCAGGTCTTAGTTTGAAATGCCCCCGAGGAAACTATGACCTACTCTGTGATCTGTAGAAAACACACTTTACTCCCATAGGCCCAGCCCAGGGCAGTGTTCAGCACAAGCCTGGTTTTAAGTTAGTGATACAACTGACTTGTCTCAGTAGAACTACTCATGAACTTAAAGCTGTGCTCCTGCACACACTAGCTGAACCCAGAGCTAGTAGTGGATCAGCATGAGAAACCAAATGCATGCTCCATGAACACTTTCAGACAGCCCAAGGCTTTTTCAAAATTTTAACATGGGCAAAAAGACAAATGACAGACATTTTCAGGGGACTAAAATCCAGAATAACTTCATGCATGATGCACAACATCTCTCCCAGATTTCCAGCTAAGCTAACTGCTTGAACACTAAGGACCCTGGAGAGTCACAGCTCTGGCAGCACCACAGTGGAAACCACTCCGGGACCATGGACACAAGACTTCCAGACCATGAATTGGATGGGGGACTCAAACCAAGAAGGAAGCTCCAGAGCCCTTGGAGACCTGTTTGAAGGGCTAGGTCTGACAGCAAGTCTCCTTCCATAGTGACAATGAAGATGCCAGAGGAGCCAGCTGAGTTGGGAGTCTGGAAATGATAAAGTCCATTTCCTTAGGGTAGACTATTCAGTAGGGATTTTCTTGAGCTGAGGTCCCCAAAAGCCCCTGAAGTCTTTACTTTGATGCCATCTTTCAGGCAGTTTTTTAAGTCCCTGGGGAGGTAAGCTGGCAGTAAGCCTGTGAGGTTTCTGAGGAAACCTGGCTGGCAGAAAGGTTTTGAAACCTGCCTGACAGGCAAGGTCATGTTGGAGCTTCAGGTGATTGACAGAAAATCAGCTGAAAGGAGCATGTTTCCATATGATGTTTTACATCTGAAAAAATCAGCATATTCTAAGATAAAATCACTCTTTTGGAAAATTCCCGTAACCTCTACTTAAAGGCTATCATCTGCCACAGTCTCTCTTAGAGCCTTACAGAATTGGATCACCGTTTGCTTGCTGCAGAAAGTCCTAATTGAAGTAATTTCTACAGCAGATTGTTTCTCCTAGCAAGCTTCATTTGGTCACGGAAAATGACATAGTATTTAGCTCCACCACAGTGGAGTCATGCTATGTCAGATCAGAAATATGATAAAAGGAAAATATTCCCATAACACAAAATACGTTCTTGAAAACAAAATCTGTGGGATATGTGGGTTACACATGGTATCCAACAGCTATCAAATAACTGAGCGGCAGCAGACCTGAGACTCTTTCACTTACCTAAACTTTCCTTTTTATCCATAAAGTTTTGCATGAAGAGCTCACCCTACCAGGTTGTAGCGGTTAAAAAACACCATTAGAAAAAAATCTGCCATCCAAATTTTAATAGGGTTGGAGCCACTTCAAAGCTGTTCATTTCTAACAGTTTTAATCCTTTTCAGCCACTAGCTGTCTCCCCACCAAAGTCAAGTCAATTAGTTAAGAAGTCATTAGAAAAGCCCTCAGATATTAAATCCGTGCCTTGAAGTCCAGGTCTTTTGCGACCTCTCTCAAAAGACGGGGCTGCTAATTTGGCATGGTTTCAGCCCCTTGGTCTACCTGAAACGCAAATATAAAATCAGCCTGACTCATCTGCTTTGTCTGATTGCATCCTCAGCCACTGGAAGAAGCTTTTTCCCAGAAAGCAGATGAGCAAGTACCGGCAGAGCAGCAGCCACAGCTTTTGTGCTGGCGACTGAATAATGAACCCGTCGCTTCAGCAGACCTGCTGCAACAAAGTTGTGCCAAATTGTTAACATCTTCAGTGAGGCTGTTGTGCCCCAGCCTTGCGCAAAAGCCCCGGTGATCAGTGGCAAGTTCAGTCCTAGTCAATCCTCCATGCCGTGAGTCAGCCCTCACCCCAGGGCCAAACGATGTGTGCTGGTTCATGACTGCTCTCAATGTGGGGTCCAGAGCTTTCTCTGCCAAGAGAAATATTTGGCTTGTTTCTGACTGGAGCTCTGAATGCAAACACTCGTACCTACAGCGTGGGTGACGAGCGGAGCCGTGCCCGAGGGCAAAGCAGGGAGTGAACCAACCTGACAGCACAGAAACACCCAGTGAAATTTATTTTCATTTTTGGCCCATCTTCTCCAGGGAGCTTATCTGTTGTTGCCATACAAGCTCCAACTCATGCCAGGACTCAGATTTTTCACACTTCTATGCTTGCTCAGAGTCAGGCATCCTGATGGCAGCAATGCCTGTCCTGGAGGTGTCACCATGTGCACCCTGCTCCCTGGATATTCCATGGCCATGATGTGCCAGCCCCAGCTGCACCGAGGACAGCTGGCACCCACACCACTGCCACATTCATGCTGCCAAACAGAAGGGGACCCTTCCCTCTGCAGGGCTGAAGTGTGGCATTTGCTGCCGATGGATTCCATCCTCTCACTGAGCCACACCTCAGCAAACAGCACAGGGGGGTGCAAAATAAAGCCTGTCTATAACATGCAGCCCTACATGATGCAGATATGGTGCATTGGAAACTGTCTAGCAGGTCCTTTTACTAAGCCCGTTTACATCCTAAGGCAGGCTGTCATCAAACTTGGCATTGCAAAACTGAAACTGGCAGGGACCAAAGGCAAGAAGCATGTGCCTACTGCAAGTATTTCCTCACACATGCCCACATTTTGCGTTGCAGCACAGCAGCAGACAGTTTTATCAACCAACCAAAAATCACTCAAATTACACATATTTACCCCTACAGTAAGTCAGAATGGGCGTTGATTCACTCATCACTCCAAAGAAACTGGATGGAATGACTAATGTGGAAATGATCATAATTTTCCCTGCCCTTAATTTTGAAACTGAATTCAAAAACATACAGTCTGATGATGGCACAACACGGATTGTAAATATTTTGATACGGCAGCATGAAAAAGGAGGCTGAGTGTTAAAAGGCATCCTAGCAAGAAGCAGGAAGGGATGCTCTTACAGTACTTGCAATTTTCACATGGGTTGTGGAATGCCGGAAAGATGTTGTCAAAATAGAAGAAATTCGGTAAATAGCAAAATGAGCTAGCGATAGGCTTAAGTGAAAAGACCAGGAGAAATACCATGTCTGCTGCAGAGATGGTGTAACAATAAATCTTCAAATTGCAGTGCTGTAATGTGCAAGTCCAAAAAATAGGCTGCACCACGAGGATCAGACACAAAAATTGTTCTCTGCAGCCTTACTTTGAAGTTTGGACCATGCAAGAGCCAATGGAGATAAGTAAACAATTTCTTCCGAGGGAAAACACGGAGGAGAAATAGAGTCGGTGCAAATAATTTGTCGCCTGCCACCATGCCATGGCAAGGTGAGGTTCCCCTGCTCAGAGGGGTGTGGGACAGCTCTAGCTGTGCAATGTGTGCCTGCCCTGGGGGACAGGGACAGCACAGCCAGAGGACACACTTGTCCCTAATCTTCTGGGGGAGGAAAAGCTGGGGAGATGCAGGGAGAGGGGGCATAGTGGGTCTGTCACTTGCTTCTTGCCTGCTCTGTTATCAAGATATCGGCTCCTCCAGCACAGCAACTGTGACCATTCTGCCAGGAGTGCTAACTCCTGGAGAGGAGAGCACACACCCTTGTCCACCCACACTGCCAACCCCCAGCCAGGCCCTCCACACCTGTGGCAGTGCCGGGCCCTGCCAGGGTACAACTAGCTGTGCTTCAGCTCCCTTCCCTTGCCTCGTACCACAGTAACAACCCAGAGAGGGTGGCTTTGGAGGGAGGTGGGGCCCCTCAGGGCAGAGGTGGGCAGAAGAACATGGGGACAGCTGGTCTCTGGGACTGCAACATAGCACTTTTGGGCAAGAAACATACTGCACAGAGGAGCAACCATGGGGAATGGAGAGGAGGCAGAAAGAATGGAGCTTGTGCCTGCCTTCTGGCAGTTCAATCACAAACTGCACAACAAAGATCCATCTTCCAGGTTTTGAGGGTCCAGCACTAGGCTCTTGGATGAGCTCATCCCTCCTGCCTCCCCCAAGAAACATCTTACTCCCTCCCCCAAATATCCATATGATGGTATGGGCAGATTTGGAAGAGGTAGGTGGAAAATGTCCTGCATGTGGAGGTAGAAGTACCCAGCATCACTCTGTGTGCAGTGGATGTTTTCCAGGAGTTCCTGATGTCCAGAAATGCTAGGGACAGCTGCTCACAATGAGCAGTTTGCCCCAGGGCCCAGGACAGTGTTGCAACCCCAGTCCCAGAGCAGGGTACTGTGATTGTAGCTGATACAGGACTGATGATCGTATACCAACAGTGTAACACCACGGGGATGGTGTGAAAGTCATGGGCCCGTGCCCGGGCTCCAGATTATTGCACTCATGTGGAGGTGTCCTGGGAGATGGCATAAGATTTCTGTCTTTCAGATGACTCTCTTATTTCAAGCAATGCTGCAAAACAGCCATGGACAGCATGTGGCTGGGATGCCAGGCTTGCAGAACTCCTCAAAGTCCTCCAAATGTCATCCTGACCTGTAAAGAGCCTGATATTTCAGTGCCAACTTCCTTAAGTGTACCTCTGTTTCAGATAAGCCCCCAAACAATCTATTTTGCGTGTGTTTTAATTTAAAGAGAAAACATCTGGCTGCTAATGATGCTGTTGTTATTGGCAGCATAATTAAGACTTTTGTTTTCATAAACTAAAAATAATGGTGAGAAGTATTCAGCAGCCTGAAATCTTTATGCTGTCTATATAGGAGTCATGATTTTTCTAACGAGTTGGCTGATTGAAATGTGTTTATATGTCTGTAAAGAGAGCTAAGCAGCATGTAGTGATGCTAATTGCAGAGCTGACAAGTTGTTCTACCCTGTTATTACATTGCCCCCTTCCACATGATCCTAATGCATAAGTGATCCAAAAAGTTGTTTTGTTTTGTTTTAAACATACCTCCCTTGGTGGGGCAAAGCTTACTGTAGCCTGTGACTAACTCTGAAACAGAGCTCACCCAAGTGCCATGCTTGATTGTGGTTTGTGTTTCAGCCTGGCAGCGGCTCTGGCATCCTGGGAGTTAAGTGGATAAAATACAACACCTCAAACCTGATATCTACACTGCAAAATCTCGTTTGGAATGCCACCCACTTCTGGGGAGGGTCAAACTCAGTTCTTTATCCAGGCCCCAGAGAAGGAAAGGAAAGGGGAGGTCTGGTGTTTCTAGAGGTGCCATCACTGCCTGTAGAAGCAATACAAACAAGGGGCTCTGCCCAGGCTCTCTACAAAATAGTCTCTTGACACTGCAGCAACACCATGACTGCAAGAAGGCAGGTGACATCTATGGGTCTTGAAAAAACAGTGAAGACAACAACCAGGGCAGTGCATGTACGTTTCTGGACCCACAGAAGGCTGGCATTAGCGAGGGACAGTTTGCTCATGGCCAGCTGCCTCTGAGGCCGTGAGTCAGACGAAAAGCATGATCACACCCAAAAATCAATTCGAAGTCCACACTCATTAGGGAGTCAGTTTGCAACAGGGAGAGGACAAATGGTCCAGCAGACAGGAATGACAGTACTGCAAGCATCTACACGGCCAGAAAACCTGCAATTGGAAAGCACTGTAGGTTCTGCATTTTATCTGCATTCTGGAGGGCTGCAACATGCATGGTCCATATTTCCATGTTAAAAGCTGGAAGTCTAACTTTATCACATAACGTTATCATAAATGCACAAGCTAGAGTGCACAGACATTTGTCAAATATCACAGGAGATGCAACAGTATCCCAACTGCAAGTGCTGAGCTCACAAGGCTCTTGGTCCATGCAAGAAAAGGGATTTATAGTTTATTTGTAGGTGGCTACAATAAGAACAGATGAAGTAGAAGAATAGTTGTCAGGGAAAAAAAACCCAACAAACAGATGGCAAGAAGCCACAAGAAAAAGAGAAGGTTCCTACTGCTGAGGAAACAGGAAACTAAGACTTCCTGCTTCTCACTGGACCAGAAATACCACAACCTCTGTCTCTCTCAAACCCTGGCATAACTTGGGCATTTTGTCTTGTGAAGAACATGGTGTAGACACAAACAAGCACAGAAGAGGAAAGAGCTTCCCACCTGTTTTTCGTGATCACACGGGTCTCGGCTGGGGACCTGACATCTACGTGAGATGCTCCACCAGTGGCTGATTTGCTCCAGCCCATTGGAGCACATTTCAGGAAGACTATCCCGCTAATGCTGTAATGGTATTTTCCCTGGCTGGCCCATCCCTAGTACACAATAACACATGGCCAATTATAACCACACTCTATATATAGCTGGCCCCATACAGTTAACGGATACAGACTGAGTGGGGTTTTCCTTTTCCTTCCCTCAGAGAGAACTTATTTCAAAGGAATGTTTTCTCCTTATTCCTCCCTACAGATGCCACTGCCTGGGAACTGCAGCTCCAACACCAATACACATACACTTCAGGAATGAGCATCCTTTCCCTCCGTTTCTTTTCAATCTCTGAGGAAACAGAGAAACATCTTTCCTTAACACAATGAAGACAGAGGCTAACATCCATCATGTGAGCCATCAAGGAAGCCTATCCTTTTCATCTCTTCTCCAACACAAATGCAACAAAATAATGAAGAGAGTCAGGCTGAGCAGAAGAAACAGATCACTGTGGTCTGGTACAGTTACAGTGGAGAAAACACTTCTATTGTGTAGCCATATGTACAAAATCCTGCGTGACAAACCCTGTAAAAACAAATAACACACAAACCACTGAAGGGGCAAGACATTCCTACCTGGTCTGAAGGAAATTGCTCTACTGATGATGAAGCACAGAGGAGCTGGGAGCCTACTCTACCATTCTGGTGACTCCCTTTCAAGCTAAGCAAACTTTAGCATGCTAGCAAGAGACCATTCTTTTTTTTTCTTCTTTTCACCTTTAGAAATTCTTAGGTTCTTTCTGGGCATTTGGGGAAAAAACCCCAGTGGTTTCACTTATTAAAGAAGAAGATATATTCCTGCAAAGTGATGAGCCTGTCCAATTCCTACTGACAGAACTCTTTTTTTTAAATAATACACTATCTTTGCTGACTGATACATGTGCTGACAGGTTATATTTTAGAGAATAACATGTGAGGAAGTTTATTTTACCATAATCCAAATGGACAGAGTTCAGGTTAAATGCTATTGTTTGGCTTTTGAGAGATTAAGTTAAGGAATTTACCATTCTCTTGATATTTTTTTTATTTGTATCAAGTGTCTAACTGTAGGGTGCATCAGTACATGCAGTCAAACAAGATACTCAGTATACACAAGAGGGTGATGTTACAGCCTCTAGAGATTCTGACGGTTTATTTTTTGTATTCAACAGACATCCACCCAGTAGCACAGGATAGATCCTCCATTCATTCAATCAACTTAGTTTACAGAAATATAGATGAACAGTGCTTAGCTACA
This sequence comes from Daphoenositta chrysoptera, assembly GCA_013397915.1. Classification (NCBI taxonomy): domain Eukaryota; kingdom Metazoa; phylum Chordata; class Aves; order Passeriformes; genus Daphoenositta; species Daphoenositta chrysoptera. Next base: position 135,028 of record VZRO01002703.1, read on the forward strand.
ACTGAACTCATGCTGTCTTTTGTGGCAGGATCCATAACAACCACTCGTGCACTGCCAAGGGTTTGGTTAAAAACACACACCTACACTCTGCAGCAGAGATCCACCAGTGGGAATTAATGTAATAACACCCCCTCTCACAGTCCAGGGAGACGCACATTCAAGAACATGACAGTAGCCAAAAAACATGGCTTGATGCTAAAACTAGTTGACCATGGCCATGTCCCATTGAAAGGAAGGCTTTCCACAAGCTGTGAAAGTGATGCTCCTATATACACCCTCACCTTATGTACACATGCCCCCTGTCAGTAGCAGGGACGATGGGGAATCATTTGATCAGGGCAACACAAAGGGCTCTCTGCCCTGTTTCTTCTAGGTCAGTGAGCAGGCACTGCTGTTAAATTGGGGTTTAATGTATAAACTGCCACTCAGTTGTTTCTGATTGTCCAGAATGTGTCTTTGTTTAAACACATAAACCCCCATCTGGTACCCATTACTGGCCCGCTTCTTTGCCTTGTGCATGGGTAACTAAACACAGAAGCTTGTAGGGAGGTTGGGGCTTGTCCACATGGCCCCACAGCTCCCTCAGAGAGCCAGCTGGGCAGCCACAACATCCACTCACCCTCTCAAGGAATCATCTCCACGGCTAAAAGGGGACCAAAAGGCAGGCACTCCTTTGTCCAGGAAGCCAGATCTCTGAGACAGGATTAGCAGAGAGTGTGGTTCAGATAGGCATTTTTCAGTAATGACAAGGAGTGATCAAAGGCAGAATGACTGAAATAGGGTGAGCCCAACGCAAAAGGGTTCAGATCACATGCACAACTCCTAAATGAGGACTGCAACACGTGTTTCACACTTTTCTTCTCTCACATGTACATCTATAGGTGTCTACAGCTTAAATCATTGTTGTAATAGAAATCTGCATACTGTATTTTGAGCTCACATTTGAGCTCACTTAGTCTGAACGGGGTAAAAATCTCCAGCCTCGAGGTTCAGCAACCTTTCCTGTCCTATCAGATCTCAAGTTTAATGTACCCTCAGCAGTTAATTCTGAGTTGACATAAATCACTGTCATAGCTATTTACTTCAAGAAAGCTTTGTGGAACAAAACCTTCCCCAACCCTATGCTCACAAACCCATTTATTTTCCAACCAACACAGACTGCACATCAGTCCTTACTGCAGCTCCCAAAAATGTCTGTCTGTTGTAAAAGTGGCAAATGGGACAGGTCATCTCTTTGTCCAAACAGATATCCACACTCTTTCTTTTTTTTTAAACATTGCATTTTATATATTTGTAACTCATTGTATAAACACCTAACATTTGTGTCCCCCTGAACTTGAGCTGAAACTCATGCTCTCTGTCACATAAGGGGATGCTCCCATTTTTCTTCTGGCCACCAGTGCACGAGGAGGGCTTAGAAAAGCTGGCTACTCCAGGAGCACTGCACTGGTGACCCAGGTTTTCAGATCCTGTCAGCTGATGAGGAAAAGCACCCCTCTTTTGGCCATGCCCTAACTTCCATCCTCCCATATTGGGAGCTGACAGAGAACCACATAAAGGCTTTTGCACTCTAAGTCCACTTGCTATATTCAGAACTTCACAAGGTATCTTCACAGTGCGTCTGGCAACCGCGTTCAAGCCGACATAAAAAGAAGAATCAGCAAGAATAAAACTACTCAGAATGATGTGATTTTAAAGAAAAATGATGAAGGGCAAACCCCACACTTTTGCTGTGACAACTGCACTTCTGAGATAAAGGATGACCACCATGTTAATAAATCGTGTTGGGTCTACTGTGCCTTTCTCTTAGGATGCATTCAGTCACTGAAACTCATCAATTTCTCAAGTCAAGTGAATTTCACTAATCATCACAATATTTTTAGCTTTCTTGGTTGCAGGAAAAAGCTTACACCAAATAAAGCTACGAAATTGGAAAGGAAATTGTTTTATGAAAAGTAGGTAATAACCATGGTAAATTTCTAGTCCTTGACTGACAGTGTTGGCAAAAACACTGATGCAGCCAGTCTGCTGAGAATTGGTGCAAGAATTCTGACTTCTGTGATGACCTTCATGAAACACGTATGGCCATCAAAGGCTGAAGTGATAAATTAGCCTGTCAATGCCCACCATGCACTTCCAATGAGATTCTGCTCTCCAATTCTCCATCGGCAAAGAAAATCCACCTGCCATGTTTAAAACACCACAGTGGGAGCAGGCACAGTGCTGGAAACAGCTCAGAAAAACCTTGCAGGTCCAACACTCAGTTTGTACAAAGCCACGTTTGACATCACAGTGGCCAGAGTCTGTCCTTCAAACACCCACCTCCCCAGCTCAGCAAGGACCACACAGGAACAGGACTTTGTGTTTCTTTCCCTGCCGCTTACTTTAGAGCTGCCACTTGGATTCCCGGGAACTGAGGAGGTGATAACACACACACACACACACATTTCAGTTGGCCAAGAAACAACCACTGCAGAAAGGACCTTGCTTGTTTCTAAGGAGCACACTAATGAATGCTGTTATCCAGATATTGGTCAACAATAGCACTGGTTTTCAAGGCTACCCTTTGCCTTCCTGTGCAAAGCTGAAGCTGTTACACATTGTTACCTCACAGAAGAGTTTGCCAGAAAGCTTTTATGGACTAGCTGGTCATGAAAATGGTATGGGAAGAAGAGGGAGGAGCCACAGAAAATACTCATTTCAAATGAATTCGAGATGGTTTCACATCCCTGAGGCAGACTCATGTTGGTTTTGGCAGGCACAACATAAAAAATAACACTGAATGTGCGGCTCATGAGCAGTTTCCTGCATGGGCTGTGAATTTACTTTGTTTTCTGTTGTTATTATTATTGTTATTAGATGGAGGTAGTGGAAAAGAGCATAGGTACATGCAGGAGGTGAAATAGGAAAAAGTTAATCTGTCGTGTCATCACTCTTTTAATTCAAAGCATAAAAACTTAGTTTTTTATAGTGTGAGGTCTGATAATGATAATCCAGCACCACCTGAACAAACAGTCTGCGGGGCAGTCCATACCACAGCGAGTGGGAAGAAAGCGGTTCTCCGTCTGCTCCCTGCTCCTGCTCCAAGAACACTGGCCATGTGAGAGGGGGAATGGGGCACACATCTCAGTGCTTGTCCTGTCAGCTGGGCCAGAGCATTTAACTGAAAAGATTACTCACAGTGAAAAAGCTGCTTCAAAGTCTTGCCCGAGACCTTGCCCTCTGCCAGCCATAGGTTTCAGGACAGCCTCCTCTTTTGGAGACAAGCTCATGTCTGAAGAGGAATGAACCTGTTAAAAGTGTTTAATGTCTTCCTTGTATTTTAATGTTCACCAAAAAAAAAGGTCGGAGAAAATAATGTTTCTATAACAACTAGTACCTACAAAAGGGAATGACCTCAGCTTAGGTCATGGAAAGATCAGGTTAGAAAGCACTTAAATGGACAGATCCTCTTAAATCACACAAGTTGGAGGAAATTAATCCAATAGTACTTAGAGAGCTAACAGAGGCAGTTATTAACAGGCTCATTAGTGGTCATCCCTGAGAACTTGCAGATGGTTGAAGAGGCTGGAAAAGGGTAATCATGAATTTTTGCTTTGAAAGAGAGAGAAGCAAGATCTCCTGGTAATACCACAATGGAGGAGGCTGCCCATGCCCTAGAAGACAGGAGTACAATTCAGGTTGGAAAAACAGTCTGAAAATAACATACTATAATTCAGTTTGGACAAGGAAAGCTTCTACATGAATACTGGGAGAATTAGCTGCACTAGTAGTTGACAGAGAACCATTTGGACCAACAGGAGTTGTACAGGAGGAGAACCTGTGGTTATAGTAGAGCACAGGGGCTCTTGTATTGCCTGGCTTAGCCCCAGTCTGAGAGGTGATACAGTAAAGGAAACTTAGAATGGGCAGAGATGCTCTTCTATTCACACGGGGAAGCAAGTATGGGCAGAGAACGTCTGTGAAGGAAGGTGGCCAAACTCACCTAGCCCAAGCCCAAATGGCACCCAAACATGGACAAGGAACTTGGTGAAGAAATGAGACAATAGATTGAGGATGACAACCCTCTAACCAGTGTTGAGATGAGGTCTCCAGCTTGTGTTGCTTTGGGTCCTTTCTCAGTTCTCTCATGACCCTATATCCCATAGGACTATATCATTTAATCTCCCTCATTCTCCAGGCTTACAGAGAAAGTTCCATGGAGAACCCATAGAAACCCTCCAGTATCTGAAGGGAGCCTACAGAAAAGCTGGAGAGGGACTCTTCATCAGGAACTGTAGTGAAAGGACAAGGAGTAATGGGTACAAACTAAAGACAGGGAATTTGGGCTAGATTTTGGGAAGAAATTCTTTACTGTGAAGATGGTGAGATGCTGCAACAGGTTGCCCAGAGAGGCTGTGAATGCCCCAACCCTGACAGTGTTCCAGGCCATATTGGATAAGGCTTTGAGCAACCTGGTCTAGTGGGAGGTGACCCTGCCCATGGCAGTGGGGGTTGGGATGAGATGATCTTTAAGGTCCAGTCCAATCCTTAACATTCTGTGTTTCTGTGCTTGTACGAAAAAACAGATGGAAAATTCAGTAAGGCCAGTGTAAGCTAAACCAGATTCATATTAACCTCATCCCTCCATCACCACGTTGTTTAGGTTCAATGTTTCTTTAACTGATACATCCTTTAGATGTGTCAATCTGCACTGCATACTCTTCAAGGCAATTGGCCAGAAAAGCATGCTTTATGCATTTATATATCTGTATTGTACCAGTGACATCACTAGTGACATAATTGCCCAGACATGTCATCAAGTCAATACATTCAGGGATTTGGGGTTTATTTGTTTGGGAAAATGAGGAAGAAAAAGAACAACAGACCAGAAATTAAGAAAATGCTGTGCCTTGAAGACTTCCATGGGTAGGTTTTGTCTGGAATGAAGGAGGAAGAATTAGCAGTTGGAAGAGGACTCTCAGAGGAGCAGCTGTGGCGTGTCATGGCAGCATAGCTGCTGCAGACATCTCTACAGTGCTGGCTGAAAAAGGGGCAGCCGGCACTACAGAAGGGCTCTGCACCATTTTATCATTCATGATGATGTGTCCAATGTGTGAACATGAACAGGAGCAGCTGCCTCATGAATGGAGACTACAGTATCCAGACTCCCCAGAAAATCACTAGCTCTGTAAACTAGCCCACTATAAAAAGCTGGGGTTTTACAGGAGCCACCAAACTGATCCCATTCCCTCACTGACTGTTGAGCTCCTTGTTGCTCATCTTAGTAAAGAGAGCAAGAGAGGCAATACTGAGCCAGTGTGAATGAAAAGAAGTGATTCCTAGATAAAGAAAAAACCCAAGACACTTCTTGTTCATTAACTCAGACATTCTACAAGTGAGGTGTTTCTTTCAAAAAGAGCTAAAGGCTCAAACACGTAAGAGTCACCCTCTAGGTTACCCCACTGGTAGATCAGCATACCTTGAAGCAAAACCATTTATAGAAAAGTGTCTGGACTTGTCGAAAAGCTCCACAGGAACTCTATAGTTTGAGTGTGAACTTCACAGGGCTGAGGAAATGGGCAAGCAGCATCACAGAAGTTGAAAAACCATATAGAAAAACCCCATGATTTTAGTATGAAAACTAATAATAATGGAAGAGGTGGAAGTCCTGAAAGGTTTAATGGCCTATAAGGAGAACATAAAGACTCAGAAGTGTGAAAGCTCTCTAGATAAACTATAAAGTTAGGTAACATAAAAAGAATTAGATACTACCCACAGAAACATGGGACAAAGGTTTCCTCACGTCACAGTTTGAAACTCGCATTAGTGCAAACTCAGCTCAAGTTGTTTCAGTAACCCAGTGGAGATCCTTAGGTTATTGTGTCTCATCTCCTGTGCACCACAGGACGAAGAAAGCAAGTGTCCATAGGCTGGGGTTGCCAAGTTACACCTCTAGTTAAACCATGTCAAACCCCTAACTGTGTACCTTTCCCTCTTCCATATGAAACATAAGAGCCCTTGATACTGTTGAAAATGCAGGAATGCTTTGCTCCCTGTTTTTTTCCCTGCTCTATGACACAACATGAAACCTGGTATTTGTAGCACCAAGCCAAAAGTCATGAAATTGTTAATTTTTCTGTGATTGACATTGCACCTGGATGACACTGCCTACCACAGAATTTCTCTAACACATGTGACCATACCAGCAGCCATGTAACTGCCCTCAAGTTAGTCTTCTTGATCTTGTATTTTGCATATGGGTATGGATCTTCTTTAAAGGTATAAAATTATTTTTATTTGTCAGGAAAGAAGCTTTTCCTATCTGCTCTCCAAAAACTGAGGAAAATCCCTTAATTTTTTTTCCCCCAATGTATTTTCTGTGCTAATGGTGGAATATTAGTCTTGTTTCAAGAAGGTATTCAAGAACATGACTGACTGTAAGATATTTAGTATTTTGACCAACTCCATTGGAAAGAATCATCTATACCTTGGTGAACCAGGGCTAAGAGGTTTATTTTGATGTGTAACAAGTATACACAGAGAAGCACAAATGTGTATGAAGTCCCTACCAGAGACATAAAACATGTCAGCCATTTTAAGGATTTGATATCTGTTGGTGCATTCACTCTTGAATATTTCTTTTTCTTCTCATGTAGGAAAAAACCTGCAAGACCTTGCAGACTGGTTTTAGTGGAAAAGAATCAAAGCATGTCCCTGTGGCACATTTTTCTGTCTCATCCCAGACTTATTGAACCCAAGCATGGGTGAGCCAAGAGGCAACAATGCAATCCTCTTGAATACCGTCTATGGACTCAAGATTTTTTCCCTTTAGTTTCTTGGTGGTTATGGAAGCTTATCTGTGCACAGTCCTGCTTCTCCCACAGAAACCATCAGCTGTATCCTGCAGACTATTTCAGTTGTGATAACAGCTGCTCTTTGCCTCCCTGCTTTCCCAGTCTTTTCTAAATTGCAGTAAGTTTCCTGTGGTTTACTGGTTCTTCCAGCTCATAAATTGCTTTCAGTGTCACTGAGTATCATGCCTAAAATCTATCCACAAAGACGGAGAATGAGAAAATGAGGACTGGAAGAAAACAATGAAGGAACAAAAAATGCAGTTAGTGATGCTACTTAATTTGATCCTCTCAGGAAGTGTGCTGTCCTAGAAAACAAACCTAAACAAACCAACCCAGCCCAGCGAAAGAAAACATTCAGAATTCCCCAGATAAGATTGCAGAACGTGGGGGGAACTGTGCTGTTCCTCGGGGCACAAGCTGCAGTCAGCTGGGAGGGCAGCAATAGATAGCAATGGGCAGGCAGCAATGCAGGGTGTGGGTTTCCCAGGAGCTGGGCCAGCTGCTGCTCCCTTTTGCATCAAAAGCAGCTCTGGGGGCAGCTGCAGGTGCCAGGCCGCTCCCTCTGTCCTCTGCACACAGGATTTGCCCATGGGATGCCCCCTGCACCCCTCCAGCACATTCATCCCTGGCTGCTGGCGATGGCTTCTGCCTGAGGGGCCCCTCCATCTCCGAAGACACCAACTTTGTGGTTTATAGGTCTGTTTCAGGTTTGAGGGCAAATCTAGGGAGATGGCCTATTTTTTCCAGTTTTTCTTGTCTTTCTCCTCTGGCTTCTGGGGACTTGGAGAGGAAGTACTCCTCCTTTCAAGGGAAAGTCAGCAGAGAAAAGGATACGATCTCAAGTGACAGGATGTGAAAGACCCAGTCTTGGCTAAGAGACAGCAGGGGACAGGAGAGGAAAATGGCTGTGCCCCTGGATTTTGGATTGTGCCAATCTATGGATATTTCTGTGGGGCTCAGTCAGAAGTAAATTATAAACATATATCGCATCCCATGCCTTCCAAGTCCCCCTGTGGGAATAATGGGTGAGGTGAGGAGGTGAGGAAATTGCCACCAGAAACCTAACTAAAACTGCCCTAGCCAAGTATGAAAATTAGGCTTTCTTCTCTGCTGTTTCCAACAAGATCTGGAAACATTATGGTCTTACAGTTTTAACAGAAATAGTTCCATTGTGGCCCAAAACACTCTGGGAACAAGTTCAGTGGCTAGGTTCACATCTGCTGTTATCTGAGAATCAGAAGATTATCCTCTCGCTGAAAGTACATTTCTCAGAGTTTTAAGCACGCAATTCACAACCTTTTCCCTTCTTTTCCTGAAAAGACACAATAATTTGTAAAGCGGTGTAGTGTACTGGGAAGTGACACCCATATCCCATCCTGGCAATGGGCTAAATTTTATGGATGAATTACCCTTGAACATGCAAGCAGCCGTGTCCTTTGTGAAATGAAAGAGGCTGCCTTGAAAATAACATTAAACATTTAAATGTGCACAGTACTGCTGTTCTGTTTCCATTTATTCATTTCCCTGCTCTTCCTCTTATTCGTGCATGTCCATGCATGGAGTCGGCAAACCCCAGGATGGAGTCTGTTGTAATAACAGAATCAGTGCTCACCTTCCTCCCAGCTACAGAGGAGATGGTACCTCTCTTGCTATTTCTTACCCTAAAGCTACCAGAACAAACACACCCACTCATTGTCTCCAAACAGGGCCAAAAAAGTAGTATATAATCATACACACTAGAACTAAGTGCTCCAGGGGCAAATAAACAGACAATTTGGTGCATGGCAACCTGGAAAGCAAATGAAATGAAAAAGGACATTTGATGCTAACTTTTGCTTTTTTTTTTCCCCTTATCAGGGCTGGCTTGTACTTCTGCTGCATCCTGGGAGAAGTAGCTGTGTGCTGTGAAGATAAGCCTTTGTGACAGACCAACCCATGGCACGTATTCCCAGGTCCTCACAATGCCATGTGAGCGCTGAGGACAAGCACTACATCTCTCTGCCTTTCCTCCAGCTTCTTTCTGAGCAGCAGAGGAAAAGCAACTTGGAGACAGAGTTATCAACTTGGTTTCTTGCAATATGAACATTTTTTCTAGTTCCCATGGAGTACCAGTGAGGAATTTGGCTTTCATCTATATGCTTTACTCCAAGACATCTCAATGATGTCTTCTTCACAGGTCATCTGTCCCGAGAGTCCCACATGCTATTAAGTCCCTGAAGCATACACATAGCAAAGGCCCCTCTACCATACACCTTTCATGTCGACAGTGTCACCTGACTAATACAGCTGTCTCCTCAATTCCAGCCACTAAGGGGAACCATCGCTTGTGGCTTCATCTCCCCAGGCTTTCAAGACCTCTGCAAACCCAGCATTCTGGTTCTGCTCTGATGCAGAGTCAGTCACACTTAAAAGCCTTCAAAAACCTCAATAAAATCCCTGCTTGGACCCACACAAACACACATTCACATATGAATACTCATAAGTGTGCCCCAAATATTCAGTGTCTTAAAATTCAGTCTCATATACGGCCAACCTGAAATAGGGCAGAGCATCTCCTCCCTCCAACTCATCAACAGCTGTGTGTGTGTACATCAAGAATATGCAGAGGTAAGGGCAGAAACTGAAGCAGGGCATATTTCAAAGAGCCAGTCTGAACTTATCTAAAGGTAAGGTATCTAAACTCTGTAGGCTCTGAAGTGAGTAGGCACCTACAGAAAAGAGAACCAGCACATTTTTTGACAGCCATGGCATTTGTTTTATACCTCATTGGATTTGGAGAGGGGGGAGGGGGGAAATGAAAAAAGGGGGAGATAGAGAGGTGGAAATAAAGCAAACTGTTGTTTCTCTCAGGACCATCCACAAACCCATTTGGCAGTGCTCACATTTGCTCAGCTGCTGTGCTGCAACATGCATGACCTACATTACAATGCCAGGTGAGTGCCAGCGTTTTCTCCTCCGTGGCAGGATAGAACATGCCACCCAGAGGGATCCAGGCCCTCCAATTCTGGATAAGCTGACTGATTCAAGAGAGAAGCAGAGGTCATGGAAAATGCACGTGTGGATTTCTCCGATATCTTGTTTGCATTTTTAGGCAAGTCTCCTTTTCTGTGTTTTTCTGAAAACATCATGTGTGACCAAGAGGGGTTGCACCAATGTGTGAATCCATCTGTTTCACTGTCAGGGAAGAGTGTAGCTGTCAGTAGCTCCACTCCACCTCTTACCTTCACTTTCCCAGTGCCAGGGAGTGCCCACTTTGGGTCTCACCACAGACAAAGGCAATGGCACCAGGTCACTACAAACAGGGCCCCTTGCATTGGGATGGATTCACAGCATGGCACTCTTGGTAATAGAGTGCTTGCACACCACTTTTGTGAAGCTGGTAGGGAATGTGAACCATGGTGAAAATCAACATCTAAACAGGGGGAAAGCTCCTGCACACAGAAACTCCTCTGCCAGGTGCTAACCAACCTACCCGCAGACTGATGCAGGATGTGGATCTGTTCACAGGTGAAGTTTTTAGCCACGAAATAATTAACAGCAACATCTATGAAAAGTATGGAAGGAAACCGATCCCATTTTGTTACAGGCATCCACTTGGAATAAAAGCTTTATTGTATTTACAATGAAAGTGGAACTAAACTTAAGATTGTGAAGTCCATGGCTGAGCTGCGGCTGCTCATGTAGCTCATTCTTTGAGAAGAAAATCCAACATCCAGTAGCAAACTGTGAAAATCATAGTATGAGAATACTCACAGGGCACAACTAAATGCAGTGACACTCCTGGAAAGTCCTGCTGTCCAAGAGAAGAGAAGCCACAATTATCTATATAAGCATATGTGGTCAAAATCTGTGCCACAAAACTAGGCAGAATTTCCCATATCATATCTTCGGGAGCTTTTTAATTTTTTTTTTTTTTTCAGAAATGAAGATAGAAAATTATTTATAGAATTATGTAAAGCAAATTATCTCCTTGTCTGCAAAATTCACAGTTGTATTTTAAAGAGCTGAATAAATGCCACATACAATTGTCAGGTGCTACGGATAGGAAATACATTCAGTGATCAACCTAAACACCTGTTATTAATCCAAAATTCTTTCTTTACAGCCCCAGCCAAAAAAGAAGAAATATTTCATATACCACAAAAAGATGCAAATTATATTGCATTAGACTAAAACCAAATCCTTGATTCTGTTTTGATATACTTAGTACAGTTTAAAACCTTCTTCTATGATTTTCCAAAATTCAGATCATATGTTTAAATGAACACACTGTTTCAGAATTAAAGGTTGAAAAGTTTCATTCATCAAATCTGAAAATGACATATTTTTGTATTCAGAAAATTGCTGCAGTGAAATGTTTTGACTTTGTTAAGTCTCACTGCCTCCTCTTTTCTGTCAAAAATACTAATCAAATCTCATCCCTTTTCTTGAACAATTTCAGTACATCTGGAAGTACATTTTAGGCAGAATGAACCATGTATTGACACTCCTGGAGGATGGGATGCCATCCAAAGGGACCTGGACAAGAAGTGGGCACATGGGAGCCTCGTGGTTTGAGAAAATCAAGTGCAGGGTGCTGCACCTGGGTCAGGGCAACCCCTGGCATCAGTCCAGGCTGGGGAATGAACGGATCAAGAGCAGCCCAGTCAAGAAGGACTTGGGGGGCTGATGGGTGAGAGGCTGGACATGGCCTGGCAATGTGCACTGGCAGCTCAGAAAGTCAATTGTCTTGGGCTGCATCAAAAATGGTTGAGTGCTGCATCCAGCTCTGGGGTCCGCTGCACAAGAAGGACATCAACGTGTTGGAGCAAGTCCAGAGGAGGCCACCAAGATGATTAGAGGGATGGAGCACTTCTCCTATAAGAACAGGCTGAGAGTTGGGGCTGTTCAACCTGGAGCAGAGATGGCTCTGAGATGACCTTATTGTGGCCTTTCAGTACCTAAAGGGGCCTACAGGAGAGCTGGAAAGGGACCTTTGACAAGGGCATGTAGGGATAGGACAAGAGGGAATGGCTTTAAACCAGAAGAGAGTAAGTTTAGATTAGATATTAGAAAGAAATTCTTTATTGTGAGGGTGATGAGGCACTGGAACAGATTGCCCAGAGAAGCTGTGGATGCCCCTTCCCTGGAAGTACTCAAGGCAAGGCTGGATGGGTCTATTGGAAGGTGTTCCAGCTGGCAGCAGAGGGGTTTGGAACCAGGTGATCTTTAAGGTCCCTTCCAACTCAAACCATTCTGTGATTCTATGATTCTATGTTGTACTGATAAACTTGTCCCCTACTGTATTATCAGCTTTCTTAAGATGATTCTTCTAATAATGTAACAGCAATGCACTTTGTCCATTTTTTTTTTTTTAATTTTTAATTATTTTGATCTTTAACTTTCATGAGGTATACCTGCACTTTTGTGGCCTGACCACAAAAGTGCTTTGAGAGTGAATTTCTTACCTATTCTCACACACCATGTCTTGCTTAACATCATAGAGTGCTTTGGGAGCATGCAAACTGGATTACTTTCATACAACACCAAACTGCAGGATGTGCTCGAGGAACACATCTAACATATTCCAGCTGCTGAAGGGTGTTCAGTCCGCAAGGCTGGATCTGGTGAGCCCCTGCAACAGGCACAGTGTAGGGACAAGTTCCCAGCACTGACTTTTAATTTGTGTGCCTACTCCTGCTGCCCTGAACTACTGCTGTGCAGACAGAGCCAGAGTTCCCCAGGGAATGTCTGTTCTCAGCTCTTGACATGCTTTACAAACCTGGCTCAGTGACACCATTCCCATTTTGCACAGGGAGAAAGTGCAGCTGGCACTGTGCAGTTATGATTGGTATTTTCCCAGGTGGTTGCTTATTTTGCATACATCATAGCTGGGCAGGCACTGAGAAAAACTCGTAGTAAGAATCACCCAACTGGGGGAATCTAAAAGCTAGACCTCTGTGTCTGAGTTGGTCAAGAAAGGGGGACAGAGACCTTGACAAGATAAGACATATCTTGTCCACCTTAAATACCCAGAACACAGAAGAGGAGCCTCTTTCATAAACTAATACTGACCATAACAAAAGCCAGATAATGAGCTGAAATTTAAGTGTCTAACTTCTAAATGTACAGCAGAAGCCAGAATGCTTTCAGATAGTCCCACAGAAGAAATGTTTTCTGGTGCAGTGTTGACGATCCACATGGAAAACTCTCTGGATCAGGCTCAGGCAGAGGCTGGAAAGCACATCTGGAGCACATCCAGGCCCACCATTGTTCAGGGCAGGGGCAGCTGCAGCCCTCACAGTTTCTCACAGCCATGTTCAGGTGGGTTTCGAGTATCTCCATGGATGGAGACTACAGAACCTCACTGAGCAACCTACTCCACTGTTTGATTACACTCACCATTGAAAAGCTTTTTCTTATTTTCAGATGAAATTTCCTGTCATTTGAGTTTGTCCTGTCACAAGATACCAATGAGAAGAGTCTGGATCCATCTTCTTCTGATAGTCAGTACACCAGTAGTCAGATTAAATCCAGCAATTGCTTTTTAAACGTAGGAATATACTCATTTGTTCTGGTGATCAGTAATTCCTAAATTTATACACCCCATCAAATTTTTCTTACTAGCCAATTTAATTCCATGAAAAAGTCAAATAGGCATTTTCTCAAGCCTCACTATCAATCTCCAACTGCTTGTGTTTAGAAACTTCACAATTACAATGTTTATTCGTGTTTCGTAACCTCAAATTCTGTGTTGAAAGACGCAATGATGCACCAATAAACTTCTATGTATGCAGTTAAATGTTTATTGCATAACCCATTCCAATTTTCATGAGATTTTTGCTCATAAATTTCTGCAATTCATTTCATCACTGATATGTGTGCAGAGAGGCAGAGAGAAAGATGACAGATAGACAGTCATTTTTATGTTTAGTCCTGTGCAAATGAAACCTAGCATTCAAACTGACTTTGTAAAAGCACTTTATAAATGCCAAATTCACATTGGCATTGAAAATGTGTACACAGAGATACATGAGATGGTGCAGGTGTGGAACTGTGGCGCACCATTGGGCACACATTTTTAATTTTTATTTTCTTATTTGAGTGTCATCAAAGTTTATGTCTATATCCATTCTTCTTTTGACAAATTATGATTTGATCAAATTAAATTATGTGTGTGCATCTTCTGCCCTGTTTTTCTCAATTACAATCTAAAAGTCACTTTCTGAAGAGAAGGAAATCCAGTAGGTGCCTGAAAACATCTTTCAACAAACAGGATTTTAAAATGCACATGAGGTCAAACTCTCATGGCTTTAAGTATGATGGATGTGGGGTGCTTGCCTTCTAATAGTGGTGATTTAAGAAGAGCAGAGGCAGGGCACCAAGGAAAAATCTATTCTAATGGTTATAGAAAGGTTGCCTTTGCAATGTGGCAGCCACCTGCCACAATGCCCTCAATGGTACAAACTCACTTCTCATCCACCTCCAGGAAATCCATGCAATTTCAACCTGGACAAGGTAGGCAAGTCTTGTTTGCCAGCTGCAAACTGAAAGCTAGATCAGTTCAACAACATATGGAAAAAATGAAAGACCCTTTAATATGAACATTTTCTAATGAATTAAAAGATGCCACAAATCTTCTGGCTACAGTTTCTGGGAAGGGACTGAACCTGTCCCTCTTCCACTGGCAGGGTAGGCCTCATCCACCCTCAGTTCCTGAGACTGTGACCCTTGCCCACACCATGACTATGTCAAACAAATGCATGAATTATTGACCATGCATTGGTGACACAAGACAGGCTTCCCCAAGTGTTTTCCCTAAGGCTTGATGCTCAGTTGAGGCCAGGCCCCTCTTTCAATGATGGAATGTTAGTAAATGCAGCAAAGAAGTTGTGCATCTGAAGATGCTTCCCACTACCTGTTTTCAGTCCATGTCTAGGCCAGACCAAAATGTCCTGCTCCCTCCCTGCTCCTGACACACAAAAACTTTCAGGGAAACCAATGGAGCTTTGCTTGTTAAGTGCAACTATTTCTGAAAATAAAAATTTGCACTATGAATGCTAGTCCTAGCTCTGAGCAAAAATTAAAGACTCTTCCACTTCTTCTTAATTCTCTCTTTTCTCCTTTGGTCTAAGGAAACCCAGCCAGCTGTCAACAGCATTTCATTGGCAATTTTGTAGTGAGCTCATAACCAAAAAGACAGCTAAAAGCAGTCATGAACAGCTTAATGCTGGTCCTAATTTGCCAAGTCTTGGAGTGAGTGATAAGGCTGTGTTCAGCCTTCTTCCCGTGCTGAGGCTGCCAAGATTCTCAGAAACAGCAATGGAAGTAGCATTTTTTTATAATTTCTATCTGCCTTTTTTTCTTTCTTTATCTTTCAAGCAAGAATACACTGCTCTCTAAAAAAAGCAGCAGTAACTACTCCAGCTTATCTTGGGTGACTTTGCCTTCCAACAAGATGATCTTTAATGCTATATTTAATGCTAATTCTAAGTTCCTAAACTGGATTTTCCTTGTAAACCTCCATAGCTAAAGGAAAACAGAATGTACTTCAGAAGCAAAATGAGATCTGTCCATAAAACATCTTTCAGATGCCTTCAGTTGCTCCCCTGCTTTTTCATCTGTATCTTTAACAATGTAGTATGGTAAAGTGAGTATTATGTGATAATGTGAAGTCTTTATAAGTCAGAGACTTTAATGGAAGTTGTTGGCAACATGCCCAAGCAGTTGGAGATTTCTGTGTTCAAACTCTGAAACCTCACTTGACCATTAAACACCACACCATGTGAAGGTCACATTAACACCTTTGGCTCTGGAGACACACTATAATCTGTTGGAATCAGCACATCAATATCAATCAGTTGGGATGCCCTCCTTCCCAATCTAACAGCTGTTGAACTTTTGGCAATATGACAGGCTTGGAAGTTTGCTGGAGAGTTCTAGGGAATCATATCACAGGAAAGTAGGAAGGTCTCTGAAGAGAGCTCCTTGTTTGGTATAATCATCAGGAGAATGGTATTGGCGTATTACAAGGCTTCACTTTTGTTTTAAAGAAGCAGATGGACCTTCCCCAAGATGCACAACTTTAGAAAGCAGCCCTTGCCTTACCACCAAGATTAGTTATCTCAGATGATTGTCATTCTGTTTATAGGAAGATTTGGGACTAGAGTCACTGATAAATAGTCTGGCAGTGCAAAGCTGTCATAAACATATTTGGGGAAACAGCACACAGCCCAAGCATCCTTCCACTTGGCAAAGTCCCCTCTCCTTGACATAATTACCAATTTAACTTGTGGGTAGCCAGTAAATGGCAGAGTGGAACTGAGGCAAGACAAGCTAGATCTTGGTCAGCTCTAAGTCAGTACATAACAGGAACCCAGGATTTTTCCAGGATCTCTCTGGGAAGCTGAAGTGTGCCACAGGCTGGGTTCAGTATACTTGCCACCAGTTAAACCATTGCATTGTAAAAAGAGAGATAGAAAAAGCAGCATTTTTACACACTAAATAACATTAGGTGACCCTGGAGACTAGTTTTGGAAGAAAATGGCCTTTGGAGTTCAGTGAGATGATATTCAGCTTCCAAATGGAGGCAGTATTAAGAAGAAGCGTTTCCAATGCCCATGGAAACCAAGACGAAAGGATTCCCCCACTGGGCAGTGTGGCAGTATTTCTGAGCATCATGGATCAGCTGGGAAGAGCTCACCTCCCAGGACCATGGCAGAAAACAGGGCCATTTCCAGCAGCTGCTACCCTTTTCTCAGGAACATATTTCTATTATATCTGCTCTCATTTTCCAACACTACTTTAAAAAACCCATTTTCAAATGCCCCACCATTCAAGCCAGCAATACTCTGCAATTAAAAGAGCACCCTTTTATAATTCTTCTGAAACTCTACATCTCTAAAATACCAACTCCCCTGGAAACACTTTCTTTCACTTGCTTCTCTGACAGGGGTAAAATTACTTCAGCCAGTATTTCTTTCTAAGAGATGAAAACCAGAGATTAGTGGGATTTCCAAGGCTGTATTTGGTTCTTTTTCTATATGAACTGGGATATGTAATTTTGATTTGGGACTCTCCAAAATTACAAAGTCACTTGTGTTCTTTGATATAGTAAGGAGTTAAAAATAAATCAAACTGTTGAAGAAAATGTAGGTAAGTATAAAAATGTGATATGTATAACAATTCACAGATATCACATCTGCAGTATGCACATGTGCATGCACTCTACATATTCATAAACACATTTTTGTTAGCCTAGTAGAAGTGAAAAAACATACAGGGGTGTATCACACAAAATCCCACAATCCTTTTGGGCTAAGATTTACAAGAATGTTCTTAAGCTAAGCTGTGGAGCAGAAAAACTACCAAGAACTGGGGATTTGTGAACCTGTGTTACAAGAAAAGGCTAGAAGTCTTCAGCTTTAGTCCTCAAAATGAAGGCTGAGGGATTATATTTGTACCTTCTCTAAATTCACTGTGGAGATAAAGGCCAAAAATAAAGGCAGACTATGGAAGTTGGTTCAAGAAAAAAATGGCCAAAATCTGGCCAAAATTAAGTAAGGCTAAAAATTAGAAGTCCTGTAAGTTTTAGGTAGTGAAATCCTGGAAATTCTTCAAATCAACTCAGAAGACTGCCTACATTGTTGCTGTTTCCCTTAAAGTCATCTGGCATGGTGTGGCCAACCCTTCCACTGTCAGAGTTAAAACTCTAGTGACATACATGACCTACTCCACCACCAGGGAGAAAGAAGGTATTTTGGTGTCTCCAAAAGGAAGGATATTTTCCAAGAGCAAAAAAAGCAATTCAACCAAGGCCAGTTCAGATGGGGATTTGAGCAACCTGGTCTAAGCAGGAGGTGTCCTTGCCCATAGCAGGGGGGTTGGAACTAAATGACCTTTCAGGTCCCTTCCAACCCCAAACACTCTATGATTCTATGAAAAAGCATGTTTATGAATGACTGGGCTGGCCAGACAACAAAGCACCCCTCCATCGTGTTTGGTTCCTTGCTCCTCCAAGCAGGCAGCTGTGCCGGGGCCTTGCCCTGGCCCCTGGCTCGCATGACTCTGCCTCAGACCTGGGAGATTTACCAGCAAGAGGCACAGATTTGCTCCCCACATGCACTCAGTGCTGGGCTTGGAGTGGCCGTGGCCCTCACTTAGACCAGCGAGAAGCCAAACACTCCACCTGCAAAGATGCCTTCTTCAACTAACCCTGTGAATTTGTGATTCACAAATACCATTTTATCCTCTTGGAACAAAAGCACAAATTCCTTGGAAGCCATTGCATGCCCACAGAGGCACAGGATTTGCTTCACTGAAGGAGAGATCCTAGCAATTTCACTGGAAGCCTACCATCTAGGGAAAACCTTACAGAAGTGGCTGGGCAGGTATGAGGGCAATGCCAGTCCCCGCTGGGATCTGACACTTCTGAGGCTGAGAGTGAGCAGGCAGGCCTGCTTTCATTTTCCCCGTTTGAAATGAGGGCTGCGTTCTTCCTCTGGGGGAACCAACACCACTGCAAAGCCCCCTGGCT
Organism: Daphoenositta chrysoptera; assembly: GCA_013397915.1. Taxonomy (NCBI): domain Eukaryota; kingdom Metazoa; phylum Chordata; class Aves; order Passeriformes; genus Daphoenositta; species Daphoenositta chrysoptera. The sequence continues at coordinate 153,379 of VZRO01002703.1, forward strand.
CCACGGCACCCACACGGGCAGCTCCCACGCCGGCCGGGCACATTGTCCTGCCCCTCTCCTTTCAGCAATGTGCTGGCAGCAGCTTTACTTTTGTTTTGCTGGCTGATCCCTCCATCTGCACAGCGGCTGGGCCCATTCAGTGGCCGTGTGCCTGTCTCCCACTGCTCCCAGCCCCGGCCCCAGCGCAGCCATTGTCTCTGGAAAAGCAGTCAGTCTTTCCAAACAAAAGTCCCCAGAGCTAGCTAAATCCTTCTGACATCAGCCCCACAGCAAAGGCAGCTGAACTTGGACTTTCTCCCCTGCCACGCTCTTTACGACTTGTTCAACGTTGCTGACCTCATGTCAAATAAGCACTGAAACAAAGAGCATCCTCACCCCCATGTGCACTTAAAAGTCCCTCCTGATCCAGGGACCCACCTAGAGGCTGGCAGAGCTTGAAAGCTGCAGAGCCCTTCTGGGCTGTCTCAGCTTGAAAATCAACCAACAGCAAGGCAGGAAAGGCAACATTTCTGTGCAAGTGCATCCCTGCATTCTCTGCAGTGATGGATCAGAGCACAGCCACGCAACCTCAGTATGCTCATCCTTCATTTCTTCTCCTCAATATGGAAGCACAGGATGGAAACTGAAGGTCTTATTTGCAGACTACGGTTCCTTTTTTAAGGACAAAAAGAGAAAAAAAATGTAGAGAAAGACGAGATTAAGACTTCCGACTGTCCAAAGTGATCTGTTTTTTACTTGAGAAGATAAGAGAAAAGCACTAAAGGAAAGATGTAGGAAAGACTTGTTCTATATTATAGATAACAACTTAGACTTTTTCTGTTCTTGACTGGGAATTGTTGTTAACTTCCACCGTGATATCTCTCACCATAGTCACTGAGATTGTGATTATACTATTCAGCTATATTTATGAAGCTGTGATTGAGAGCTAGGTAATATTCTCCAAATTAGGAGGAAAAAAATATTGCAAAATCCCTTCACTAACCCTTCTCAGCCAAGTACGCCAGTCAGAAAAGCCTCTCCAAGTTGGTGACAGTAATAACTTGAGAATTCCAAGTACCTCATATTTACAAAGTGACAGCTTTCAAAAAAGGAACTTAGAGCCCTCCAGGGGTAGAGAATAGTCTGAAATATTTCCTCAATTACCTAATTTAGCTTTCCTCTGACTTCCTCCTGATGTGGCCAATGTAAACTTTCCCGTTTTCTGCTTTTTTTTTTTTCTCTTGGAGATCACGCCTTACAACAGAAACATGAAATCCCACAATTCCAGTTGCCATTGTGCCAGGGGTACTTTTAGAAGCCTAGAATCACTTAAGTTAGAAAAAAACCTTTGAGATCATCCAGTCCAACTGTTAACCCAGAACTGTCGAGTCCACCATTAGACCATATCCCTAACTGCCACATCTACTCATCTTCCAAGTACCTCCAGAGCTGGTGACTCCACCATTTTCCTGGTCAGCCTATTCCAGTGCTTGAGAAACCTTTCAGTGTATGAAGATTCCTGCAAAATGGTGGGTTTGGGTCATTAGTATGCCAAGCAGTTTTTTTATTTATTTTTATAGACAGTTCACCTTCAGGTTTCAATTCTGCTCAAAGGCTTCAAAGAATATTAGCACTTCCAGCATTACTTACTTGTGTGATTTGTTTTCATCCTCCATAAAGATGAGAGAGGACTCTGAGTGTTTTCTCTCTGTGTCTGACAAATGTTAACAATGGGTATTTGCATAAGAAAGGCTCATGATTTATATTTTGATTTTCAATCTATAGTCAAGACAAGCCTAACCTGAGATCATTTGGGGAAGATAAACATTTATCCCATTTTTCCTTTGACAAGCGGGAAAACGCAAAAGTTCAGAATATATTAAAAGGGAGGATGCAGCCCTCATACACTAAATTTATAGACCTACATTATCAGACCTGGCCTTCACATTTCTTTCCCTCCTTCCCTTTTCTGTGCAAAGAATCTGTAGGGCAAGGACCTCGTGCTCCTTTTGTTCTTAAGGCTCTTAGCACTTCCTAGTGGTGTCTGAATAATTAATCATACTAAATTTGTATATGGTTATGCATGCAGAACTGTTTGTACCAGAAAATAACAACATGAACATGCAAAGAAACTGTGCACATACTTTTGAGAGATTGCCTGGCCTATGTGTTCAGTATTGTCTTAGAAGGAATTAATATCTTAGCACTGAAAGCTTTTATGTGACGGTACTATTGTATTACTGGTTCCCTAAACCCTTACAAGAGTTCTGAACTCACAAGAATAAGAAGATGTCATGGGTAGGATGATTTTTTTTCTCCAAACTTCCCTCTGAAAAAAATTATTTTGCAAGTCTTTTCCACCTATTTCATTTAAGAGATGCTCTCAGCAAATAAGGTTAGCACAGTACATATGTCCCTTTCCAAATCCTCACTCATCTTCCTCACTAACCATGCCTGAGATTCAGATGGCTGGTCATGCCCAGCATTCATTCTGTGCATGGCTTACTGAGTCTTGGAGGAAACCACAGCTTCAAAGTCATTGTACCTTATGGTGTTTTTTAGCTGCTGCAGCATTTTTCCTGTGCCTACATCCTTTACCTGCAGGGCTTTTCTTAGCAATTATGATTTACGTTGCTCTATTGCATAGCATTTCTAACTGTGGGACTTTGCCCTACCTCATTCCAACCACTCAGTTCCTACCATCATCAGTGTGTCATAAGTGGTGTGCTGGCATCTCACCCAGCTCTTCATCTGACAGCCAAACTACTTGAGCTGGTGCACACCACTTCCAGATCCCGCAGTCTGTGGGATATAAACAGCCATTCATGGGAGCATCCCTTGTTCCTGCTCTCACCTCCATCTCTGCACCTCAGCATGAAGCTGATACTTGAGCACTATTCCCTTGGGCACAGCGCTACAAATCCCATCTCTGTCACCTTCCATATGTGCCATAGTGGTTGTATCGAGGTTATCTGGTAGGGCAAGTCTCAAGGGACATGCATGAGATCTGCTAGGATGATGTGGTGCTTCCACCCAGCCTGTGCACTCCAACACCTTGGCACACTAGGGAATGGGAAAGAAAGGTGCATGCTCTGGTCATGCCCCAGCATGGAGTTTGGACATGCCTGAGGCACACATCCAGGCACAGATGCTGGGAGACTCTGCTGGGTTCATCAGCGTGGGCATTGCATTGGACAAAGGCTGTTATTGCATTTCACAGCTACTCTGCTCAAAAACGTGGGACCCTGATGATTATTAAATGCCTCTGAAATACGTGCCACCAAGCATGGCATTCCTTACTGCCTGCCAAGAAACAAAACCAACTCATTACATTAGCATCAATATCCCCCAAGAGTGTTAGATATTGGCAAAGGGTGATGCTGGGAAAGGAGAGGAGGAGCTGGAGACACAGACAGGAGGGAGGGGAGAAGTCTTTCCCTCCACACAGAAAAAAACAGTCGTCTCAATCCGAGCTTGTGATGTTCTTTCTGTGATCTTCTCCAGCCTGCAATTACCAAAAGCACTGCAGAAGTCACTCCAATAATTCTGCACTAGAGTAGAAGGTTCTCACTGGCACATGAGCACGTGTGTGCCAGAGATGCCAGAGTAATGTCCATCCAGACTAATGTAGTTCTCGGATGTGCACATTGCCACTGATAAGGGGATAACCAGCAAGGGAGGGAAAGCACAGGCTCTTGCAATGCAGCTCTTCAGGTTTTCAGCCTGAAAAAATGCAGTCTGTCTATGGGGTACACTCCAGTAGCTCAAATGTCTTTTCTTCTTGCCCCCAGTTTCCATTGCCCTCTCTTCCTGTGACTTTGAATGCTCTTGGTTGCTCTGCTTTCGATTGAGTCGCTTCTCCCTTCCCAGCCAGTGGAGCCCAGCTCACCAGTGCCCTGTTGTTCCACAGTGCCCACCAGCCTTTGGCTGTATCACACTCTGGAAGAACAGCTGTCACCTACTCTCACCCTCTTGCCAAGCAATGCCTTTTGCTTTTCCTTTTGTTGAGCATTTGCAAGTTGAAGGACCCCCTGCAAGCTGCCAAAGTGTTGAATGAGGAGGGCCCTGGGATGCATCATCCCACAGAGCAGCAGGTATCCTGCTCTGACTACCACGGGGGTGGGTGCATTCCTCCAGGACTCCCTAAAAGATTAGCAACTAACTTGGGAAGAGATAAGGCATCAAATTAAGTCCTTAAGTGGTTTGGGTTACAACACAGGAGAAAAGAAAGCCAAAGGCAAACAAAAAAATAGCTTTAACTCTACTCTTCCCTGATCCTCCAGAATGGACAAGAGATTTGGAAAATCTGCAAAAGTACAGTTATGTGAGAGAGAGTGAGGTCTTCTACCAGGTTCCTAGATCCACTTTAATGTCTACTTATACTTACTGTTTGGCTACCTAGCAAAAAAAAAAAAAAAGTCTCTTTAGTGCAATTTCACATTTTTATTTTTATAACAATGATTGTTATTAATGCTGGAGAATTTCTTCATATGATGACTCTATCCTCAAGCAGAGGCATGTTTGAAAGAAAAGCCCCTCATCTACGAGTGTAGGATGAGGCTCAGTTAAAAGCTATCAGATAGCTGGCTATTTCTTTACTATTTAGGAGAAAAGCAGAGTTAAAGAACTAAAAATTTATGATATTTTTCTATAGGTGTCTGTGAACAAGTAACGTCTTGCAAGCCTTAAAAATTCTTTCTCTGTCCATACAAGTAGATTTCTAAAAATCAGCTGCATGCACTTATTCACTTGGAAATGAGGGACAGATTCAAACCATTCAATTTTAACAACCTATGGGATTTATTTCAGAGAATTCCAATAGAGACCTGAATCTGTGTCTCTTTTCCAGTGACGGTGTGAGGGGGAACCCAACAATGGAGCTCAGGGTGACTTCTTTCTTCAGTTGGACTCTTCAGGGAAGTGTTACAAGTCAGGTCAGATCAACACCAGGTTCAAGTCTGATGAGACCTATCTGACTAATTGGTCTTGGCAAAGGTAGCAAATGCAACAGCTCCACTGAAAGCAACCAGGTGTCCTCCAGGTGAATGTCCCACACAACCTGAGCAAGCACGGCGGGATTACGCCAAACCTGAGCAGCATTATTAAATCCTATTTACCTAAATATGATATATTACTCACATAATACTTTGCAACAACAGGCCTCTGGTTATTTTAACTTCTAAACCCTGCAATAACTTAGAAAATATTCATTTTAATACAGTACAATTTGAACAGCCTAGTCCTCCCTTCAGGAGGTACTTTGCATGTCAGAGCACTTCATATACTTGTTACCAGCAAGTACAGGCCCTTTAAGTAAAAGAAAAAATACTTTGGCAATAAAAAAGCAACAGCCAGCAGCTACAGACAGTATTATTTAAATAATAGTGACTTTAGGGTCACCTTTTGAAGGGTAAAATAAATAAATCCTTACTGCAAAGCCAACATAGCAAAGCATTCTGGACTTTCCTATCTCCAACACTGCCACAAGTCTTGTGTAATTTTGGGTTCTGGAAAATGAAGGTGCTGATAGAAACGAAAGTCCACCAGGCAAAAAAATGAAAGTAGTTCGTGCATAAACTAACAACAGAGGGAAAACGTGGGGATTTATTTGACAATCCTTTCTACAACACTCCAGAAATCTGATAACTGGTTGGGACTTTCCTCTGGAAAAAGGAAGGAGTTGAATATGACTTATTTTTTAAGGATAACATGGAACTAAATCTCTTTTCCTTGATAATTGCAAAAGACCCATTATGAAAAAAAAGCAGAAAAGCAGCAGTTATCTGTGCAGTGCTGCAAAGACTCACTCACTCAGTAATTTAAAAACTCTAAACTTTTTTCTTAAGGATCCTGCAGGGATTAGTCCATATGTTGTAAGCAAGGTGGTCACACTTTTCCTTGGAAACCAACTGGTCAGCCACCCTTTTATGGCTATGGTTGCAGCAAGAGGAGCAACACATCATGGCCAAATATGGAGCCCGTCTGAAGTTGCTGAAGCCATTTCTTTTGTTGGACCCAAGCCACTAATTCTGCTTTTTTATTGCATGTTGTGTTCAGCTAGCCCAGATGTTATAGAGGTATCGAGATGCAGAAACACTGTGCCTTCCCTTCAAAATACTTCCCCTGAAAATACTGCACAGCCTAATTAAATAATGACATTTGCAACAAGAGCGATAATGCAAAAATTAGAGCAGCGTTTCAGCTTGTACCGCACCCCTCCCTGACAAGGAGCCCGGAGTAGCTGACAGGATGCAGAACATCATGCTGTGCTGGAAGACCTGATGTGCTCAGAAAAATAAAACCCATCCTCAGCTTGTGCTGCAGTGGAGGAAACAGGCAAGGAGGTCTCCCAGGAGTCCTCATCCCAGGCAGTCCATCACCCGGACCTGCACAGCAGTGCCTTACGAAGGCAAGAGCACATGGCAGCGCATGTATTTAAAGGCAATAGTGCTGCTGAGCAATAACTACAAAGAAGGGACTCTCAGAGACTCACAGATAACCACCAGGACATTATTCAGGCCCTGGCTGCAGGCTGAGCACTGGGGTTCAGGGGGGGCCCATGGCACTGATGGGTGGTAGGTACGTATGGGGACTGCTGGACACATGCTCATCCAAACCTGCCAGGCACACTGGGGAAACCATTCAATAGGGAATTTTATGAAGCCCTGGAAGCAAAATGCAGCAACTAAAAGCAGTTGGGCTCATTCAGAGATAAGCTGGCCTTTAGGTGTAACACCTATCACCATTCCTCCATTTCTGTAATTAGGCTGAGGAAGGAAATTAAAAGCAAACAAGGAGACACAACAGCAATATCTCTTCATCAAACAAGAAGAAGCAAGCGAGAGCAAAAGGCAAAAAATTCACAGTTGCTTTTCCCCAGCCCTGCTTCTCCATGACATCCTTTTGTGCTCCTTCATCCCCACCTTTGCTCTGCCTTGTGCTGGCACAAGCATTTGCTCAGCTCTGTGGTGAGCCAGACCAGGGGAACTAATCCAGGCTGAAACTAATCTTGCAAAAACGAATTACAGCACAGGGGCAGGAATGTACAGCCAGGGCAATGGAAAGGGTAAAATCAGCTCCCTCAGCAGCAGTCCCCCGGGGTCATGTCGTACCTGTGAGTGCAGATGCTATCACATAGCAGGGAAAACAGTTCGTGTGGCCACAGGCACACAGGGACTTTAAGCTCAGCACCTCGGATGCTTGCTAGCAGTGGAGACAAGAAAGAACCCAGCTCAGCACATGCAGCAGAGCCTGCTTGACAAGGCAGCTAAATATTCAAGCAGTTAGCTCTGTGCTGATGCAGCTCCACAGTTAGCACTGATTTAATGCCAGCTCCAGTGCATTTGCATCCATCATAGTCGCCACAGAGAATTAAGCACTGCAAGTGTAGGTCAAGAACTAGAGATGGTCCCATTTCTTCAAATTCAAACTGACATTCCAAATGCAAAAAGGAGCAGGAATTTTAACACTTTTTTTCCCATTTCTGCTATTTGTAAATAGCCTTTAAGAACACCGAGAGGAGCACTGCCTCCCCAGAATCAGTCACAATAAATTTTTTCCCTGTATTAGCCTTTGATCCCCCTCTCCAGACACCTCTGATTATTCAAAACAGCATTCATTTATGGTATAACCATGTTGGCTACCAAAGAATTACAGCAGAATTAAGGCAGACCCACCCCTAATTAAGACTGCAGTGTCTCCTTCACTCCAAAGCCTCTCTGCTTGTGCCCAGCTCAGCTCTAAGCCATTGTGTTGCTTTCACCAAACCCAGAGCTGAATCTGTTGCTGGCAGAAACCAGAGCAAACTGGGGGCTGTTAATGAGTGCTGACTTGCAATGGTTTCTCAGAAGCCATTATCTTGTGAAGGCAGATCCAAGTGCTGTGCTCTTCAGCCACTGGAATGCAATATCCCTCGCCTTGACATGCTTCCTGCAACGGGGAAAACCAAGGCGAACTGGCATCAAGCTGGGCTGGCTCCATACCAGCCAAAAATGCCCCGGAGCAAATATTTATTTGCCCTGATAAGGGTGCATTTAAGACCCTTATGTGCTCCTCTAGCAGCTCATGGTGACCTCTGCAAGGAAGGTCACTGCAGTAAACTTCACCCTTAACAAAGGATGGGGGAAGAAGAGAGGGAAGAGCAAAAATGGAAGGAATGAAGGAAGGGTATAGAAAAATGAATTTTCTGGTAATTAGTTTGCAACATAGTGTAAGTAAATAATAGTTATTACTAAATTAAATGCCATGGAGTAAAAAAAGAATAGAGGGTGAGGAAAAACAGACCAACACACACAGACATGTGTGACAAGTTAACTCTCAGAGTCTCTCTGCAGAGTCACTAAGGCATTAACGAGCACTCCTGTGATGCGAGAGGTGGATGCCATGTTCCTGATATCTCAAAGGAGGGTTCAATTCTGCTCTCAATTACACCACCAGAAACTTAGAGTAACTCCCTTTACATCTGTGAAAATGAGATCAAAACCAGACCCAAGGTCCCTGCTCCACAAAGCTTGCTGTGTTCTGTTGACAGTTAAAATGATGAGCAAAGACATCAAACCTCTGAGAAAGAGAGAAAAATAGAGGTGACCAAACAGCAGGAAAAGGGAGTGGGGGAGAAGAACTACTCTTAGAGAAGCAATTATAGCTTCTGTTTCATGTTTCTTTCTTTATGTTTAGTGGAGACCAAGGGTGTCTTGCTTTTAAAAGCCAGGTGTGGCAGTAGGAACGGAGAGAAGCTGAGAAGAGATTAATGGGAATTTTAGAGACAAGAGGAACTAAAGACCTTACTCTAAAAGCTCTCAACAATATCCAGTCGAGGCCAGTCTCCTGACTTACCAGGGTTGGTGCCAGTCTTCAGCTGGCAGGAAAGTCTGTGGGTGCTGTCCTACCCTGCCACACAGATGAGGCATGAGGCTCTTTTAGAAAGAGTGCACAAAAGATACTATGCAAAGGGAGCTAGTGTTGCCATATCTTGTTCCTCAAAAAATCTAAGCCTGAAAACATAAACCTAGGGATGATCTTTACTCCTGTTTTGAACTGGGCGGTCTCCTTCAGCAGGTATGAACTTCCTAATCCCAAGCAGCAGGGCTCTGCTCTGCCTATCAATAAAGATCAGAGCTTGTATGCAGCAGTGACTCAGGTACAGGATGGAAAGAGGTGCATATGCACACTCACACACATTTCCATGCATGCACATGCAAGGGTTCAAATTTAATTTTGGGCAGTACCATAACACTTTAGGCTGAATGGCAAAATAGCCAAAATCATAAACTGCCAATCACTGCCACTAACTTAGAAATATCAACACTGTATGTCTAACACTGTAACTACTGGCTTATGGTGCTGGGACTTCACTGGCTACCAGTAGTCATGCATGAATGGGCCAGAAATCCTCTGAAATGCATAGGGAGTGGAGCCAGTGAGGAAGGCATCAATTTGGTTTTTCCAATAGTAGGCATACTCCCCTTCCAGTCCATTTTTGGGCAACCATGAACTCACCCATGAGGGCTCTTTCTAATGTGGCACTGCCTAAATGCAAACATGCTTTATCTATCTGCACTAGATAGATCAGCAGAAAGAGTAAAACCCCAGCTTCTCACCTGCCCCCACTGCTTGCCTGGGGCTCCTCATCTGGGGGTCCAGGGCAGGCAGGGCTGAGCCAGCCTGGGGGCTCCTGGGCTGGAAGGAATCCTTCTGCATGGCCCCAGGTAAAGAGCTCCCCATTCACAGGGAAGCTCCTTGAGACTGCTGGGACCTGGCAAAATGTTTCTGCCACATGGTGCTTTTGGAGGTGCAGTCGAAGTAAAATGAAGGCTCTCGGTGAATTTTTAATCAACTGAGACTGCCGCATAAGGAGGGCTGCAGAATTCAGCGTCACTTTACCAATATGCTGACTAATAGCCTTGATTAAAATCCTAGGGCGCTTTTTGTAGCACACAGGAGCATTAATTCCAGTTCAGTTAATTACCTGTGCCTAAAGAAATGCCATTTGCAGCTTCAGCCAGGCCTGAAATTCTTTACCTCCCCTCTTTAAAAAATGGTGCTGTATTCACACACAGAGCTGCCCCATCTCCCTGGGATCCAAGGTCCTCTCTGCCCCTTCCCACTTCACCCAGGAGGGAGGAGGCAGGATGGTGCCTGCATGGTGACTCCAGATCCACAGATGAAAGTTGTGATACAAGGGCAAAAGATACGCGCTGCCTCCATGACCTGATTTTGTCCTTTTCCATTTATCAGATGCTGGGTTTTGTAGCTTATGGCTGTTTCAGCTTCTTTTGTAAGCACTGCATTTTTAAATGGGAACTCTCAACTGTGCTGCAGTGGCAGCTGCCATTTTGCATTCATGTGCAGAGAGTGAGGCAGCGAAGGAGCTCTGAAGAAGAACTCACATTACTTCTTTTTTTCTCCTTGTTTTGCTGTTGCATTTAAATATAAAATAAAGGTCATCCTGACTGAAAGGATAGAATTGCTCTATGGAAACATATAACAAGTGCACTGGATGTAAAAAGGGCAAATGTCCTTTAAGCAAAAACACAAATCAAATTACCTTTTTTTTAAAAAAAGTCAGCTTTTTCAACCTCAGACAGTTTCTTTTTGTGACTAGTGTGGATCAAGGCTCAAGGAATTACAAGCTCACATGAGCTGCCACAAATTGCAGCAGAGGAAATACTTGCACTGCACAGGAGCCATTTTCCTCTCTGAACTTTCCTAGTCACTGAGTGGAGAATTTTAGGAAATGATAGAGCTGAAAAATTTGGAGAGAAAAATTACTTTTGCATGTTTGACCTGTTTCATGTGCTGCTCAAACCTAAAATTATGAATCATCTCCAGTATCACTATTAGGCTTACTGCTGTGAGGTTTATCCGTGTTTGAAGGCTATGGCACTTATAGAAAGGAAATTAAACACAGCGGAAGGGAAGCCAGTGGCAGAAGGAGTTTCCAAGTGTTCCTGCCTAGTGCCTGTTGCCCCACTGGTACAGACAACATTTAAGCTGACCTAAAGAAGTCATTTCATGTTTTCTGCCAGGTAAGCTCTGCAAGAGGAGCATGCAGAAGGGGGCACAACGCTGCTCCTTGAGGAGCAAATGACACCCTGCAGCGCTCTTCCAGCAGCTCTTCTTTGCACTGCCACACACAGAAAACAAAGACCTTACCTGGTGTAATACAACCCAAACCTACACCGTAAATACAGCAACGCTGTGATGGCAAAAACGCTGGGCTTCTAATACTGAAGCTGTTTGCAGTACAGTTTCCTGTCTAGCCTTCCCTATCTCATCCCTTCCAAAGATGTTCCCAGCTAAGCAGCAACTGCTTGTTATCAATCAGAAAACTTTGGTGGGTCTCAAATTGTGGAAATCAGAGCTCTATGGGCTGCAAACATGGCGACACAGTGTTGCAGGCCAGGGGCCACTTATATGTCACAAAATATGTTTAAAAACCTGGTCTATAAATACACTGAGTAGAAAAGCAAACGTGAAACCTCATCAGCCCAGCCAAGAATTAACCTGGAGTTTTGAGAAACCCACTACAAAACCTATGAGAACAATGATATCTTAGCATTACTATGCAAAACTGAGTTTCCACCCAACACATTATGACAGCCCTTTCAAATGGAGATGCTCAATGACAGGAAAAGGAAGGAAATTAAAATAAATGGGAGTTTCAGATCATAATAAAAGCCTTGGAGGAAAACGATCAATCCCATCTAGAAAGAGGTTTTGAAGAACGGTAATAGTAACAGTTCAAGCCCCATCTCTAACTACCACTTTGGGGGCAAATGATTTAAACCTGTTTATCAGTTCCTTTACTCTATTGGGATATTATAACCAATATTTTACTTTTCTATTTTCCATAAATATAGTGCAATATATGTACACTCAGAATATAATCCAATTAATACAACCATGCACACACATAGCAAATGATTGGAAATTTCAAACACATAGACTATGCAGCACTGTCTGCCCCAGGCAATGCAAAAACTGTGAGTTACACTTCAAGCTGGAGTGGGAGTAATTTTAAAATCTCAATTTAAAAAAAATAAAAAAGTTTGGAAAATTGTCTTGAGGAGATCTTAATTCATGTTCTGCCTTTTGAAACTTTAGGATTCCTATTTGCCAGATTTTCACACAGCCAGGAGGATTAACAGATGCAGCCAGAGTCTAAGACTGAGAACTATGTCAGGAATTTGAAATAAACCATTAATCTCTGACAACTCTGGAAAAGGCTGAACTCAAGTGACATCCTCATTTATTTCATTTTAAATACATGTCACTCCCAGACCCTGACTGGGCTTTTGCAGACTCAATAATCCTCCATAGGTGATTTTCCTACTGAAAATACAACCTACAGTGGACACTGGGCACAAGCTGTGAGGTCCAAAGTGTTGTCAGTGGCAGTGAACTGCTGGCAAGCACCGAGGCTGGGGCTCCCAACCACTCCCACACCACCTCCTGCCCTGCCACTGCCTCACTACAATACTCATTTGAGCAAACAGAGTAAAGAAAAAGCAACCACATGAATTTCCTAAAACTGATTTTTAGAGGGGAAGCAGGGAAAAGTCCCTGCAGGTGCTGCCACAAGCTGAGATGCTCTCCTGCCAGGGCTTTTTAATCCAAATGGGGTTTTTCAGTGCACAGCAGCCTCAAGCTCGCAGGCGCTGGCCGCAGGGCGGATGTCCAGCAGGTTGCTCTGCCAGTGGCAGCTCTCTCCTCACGTCCCAGCATCAGCAATTTTGGCAAAGTGTCTCACTGTGCACAGGAGAAACATTAATTTTGTGGCAGCCTGGAGAAAGAAAACACTCGTGGAAGCTTTGAGCTTTTGAAGTTTTCATCTTTTTACCTCAAAAATCAGGAGTGTGCTGCCGGCCAGGCCGCATGTGGGCAAGGGTGGGTCTGTCAGATGGGGCCCTGCCCTCATGCTGGGGTGCCTGGAAAGCTCGTGCCAGCACCCTGACTGGTGCCACCAGACACCTGGGGTGAGTGGGGCTGTGAAAACATTCAGCAGCAGAAAATCCTCCCCATCTGTGTTTCTTATGCTGCCCTTGAAGAGCATTTACATTTATCATCTGCTTTGAATCCTTACAAGGAAGTTCTGCTCCCATCCTCCACCGAGTCAAAGCTGATGTGTACAATAAACAACCAAACAAAAATAGGTAGGACCAGGTCTCGAGTGCACATGCTGCTAGCAAGGAAAGCAGTCTTTTCAGCAAAGCTATCTGTGAGCAGCATGGAGTAGGTAGGGAATTCCTGTGGGGAATGCACAGCCTGCGCTTGGAGCTGCTCACGCCAACACAAAGTATGGTGTTACTACTTCATGAAAAGCTCGGGAGACAGTGCTCCTTTACCTCCACCTCTGCTACCAGAAACATGTTACTCAATGCTTCCTTCAGATGCAGTCACTACAAAGCAGTGCAAAACACGCCTACTGACACACTGATAGGAATTTTAAATTCTCCAGCATCTTTGCAACCCCTTAACTCCTTATCTGTCTGAAAGCAGGAAGATTCACTCCTCTGCCTTTTTTTCTTTTTTTTTAAACTGTGTTGTTTTTTTTTTTCTGCTTACAAATTCCCACCATATCTCCATTTATCAAAGCTGAGGGTAGCTTTAGGAAACTACTGCTGCCACTATGGAACATGCAGGTTCCTTCACTGCTCCTCCTGCAGCTCCACGTTTCTTCTCCTGGGAAGAACATTCTAATGGTTGGATTCAGCGATCCTACAGATCTTTTCAAACCTTAATAATTCTATGATCTACAGAACTGTGTACTAGTTGTAATGTACTAGACACTGACCCTCGCCATTTTAACTACAGTGTCTGCTGGTTTGCCAGAAGCCTTAGGTCTTGGTATCACCTGATTGCCTGAAACCCTGTTTTGATTTAAAACGAAATTTCTTCTCAGTAATCTCACTGCAGATTAATGAAAAAGACTTCAAACACTTCAAAATGTTTCAAGACCTATAACAATAATAACAATAATGACTTTTTTTTTCTTTTCTTTTTTGACCAAATCTCAGGTACCTTGGACATGACTTCTGCACACCTAGGGCTGCCAGCAAAGCAGAGCTATCTGCACATTTTCTCCTTATCATGGCAAGAATTCCTGCAGGCCCAGGAGGCCAGAGAACTCAGCATCATGACAATTACAGCGATTACAACTTTCTTGTGAAATCGAGAACTCAGCAGAGGTACAAAGAGATGTAAATAGCATCCAATGAATCATGTGAGAAAGGTAAAGCCAAGCTACAAAACATCCTATCTTTTCTTGGCTCCCAGCCTGGAGGCTCAATCTTACCATAAAAGTCCTTCACAAATTATCTAGCAGCAGAGCATATAAATCTCCTTTTATTTCAAAGCAGTAGGTAATCAATACCCTAAATAAGACAAAAACACAACTCTCTTTAGAAGACTGTTTTCTTGATAGAAGACAGGGAATAAGTATTCCTAATAGGTACCTACTTATTTTTAAATAATAATGGCATCAGCTCAGTAATGTGTGATGCCTCAATTAGAGCCCCATTGTGCTATGAGATGTACAAACAGGTCAAACTGGTTCAAGCTATTCTTGTGATAATTTGTGAAAATGAACAGAACATGGGAAACATCAAAATGCTGAATGAAAAACCTCCTGTAGTTCTGTCAGACATCTTGACTTGAGAAATCCCCAGGAAACAAATGAAGCAAACTACTGGGACAGGCAATCTTAGCATAAATAAATAAATAAACAAATAAATACATAAATGAAAAATGAAAGCACCGAAAACTGATTTTACATTAATTCTTGTTTTGTGGATTGCAGGGATGAAAGGCAGCAAAGCAGTGTGTCTAGTGAAGTAACTCCCTCTTTTGATAATGCACACACACTCACACACACACATATGCACATGCACTTGCCCTCTTCCTACATACAGCAAAGAAAATCACTCTGCTTTGATTTTCATAAGTAATAAATGAGTCACATCTAGATATAATTTAACATGATTAATACTGAAGAGCAATCCACTACTTTAAATTTGCCCACTGGCAGTTGCACACACAGATATTTTCAGGGTTTTTTTAATTTGATTTTTCAAAAATGAAACCATCTCTCATCCCTCAGTGTCTGAGACATGAATGAGAGGTGGTTTGTGGCAGTAGGCTCCAACACTGAGAGATTGTATTTCCCAGGTCACTTTAAAAATGGGTTAGAAATACGAGGATTTTTGAAAATGACTTTCCAAACATCCCTTAATTTTGTTGCTAATTACACAGATAGTCTGACCACTTCTATTTTCTCCAAATAGTGCTTTGGATCCCCACTATGTACAGTAAGAGATGTAGAGTCTTCAATGCTGTTCAGCTATGTACAGCCTGATCCTGGGAGTGGAAAATGCAGCCGATCCAGGTTCAGTTACTGTTATTATGAGAACTGATAGAATAATTTCCTCTGGAAAACAATTACGCAGAAAACTGGGCTTCTGCTTAAGGAACACTTTCTACTAAACTTCTGTTTTCTATTGAAAATTGTTAGTGTACTAAATCCTGTGGAGCAGAGGTGTTAAATGCTGCTGCAGTGAACCTGGGGAACTATTTTCATGTGTTGCTCATGGTCTCACCTTGGGGTCATATCCTGCACGCCTCAAAACCCCACATCAGGTGCCCATCTGTGATGTCCTTCACCACTTGGGAACCATTGGATTGACCAGGCTAAAGGGAAGAGTGGAAGCCTTAAGTATCTATAACTATAAAGGTCATAAAGTGCCCTGGCAGTGTTTCAGAAGCAATTTATTTAGATGTTAGGGAATGTACTTCATTGAAACCTCACAAACTTTATGTGAGGAAAAAAAATCTCTCCGTTTTCAGGTCCAATTACCGTCATGAGAAGCTGATGTGATAACAGTACCGGTGTCAAGTGAAAAGCAGATAGGAGGACCTGCTCTCTGCCTGGGGGAGTTTGTGATCTAAGTATTTCACCACTGTCTGCCAAAGTAATATGCAAAGGCATGGTAAGAAAGATATAAGCAAATGCTTCAATTTGGATATCTAAAATATTACTAAGTGCTGACTCCTCTCATCCAGTGTCTCTCAGCTGCGTAATTCTGTGTAGAAAACAGAGTTAAGGAGTGTCTTCAGGGCCAGGAAATGATTTTACGTTAAGATCAACTGTAGATTTCATATCTAAAGTATGGTTGGTAAAAGAAAAATCTGCAGGCAAGGTTAGCAGCACTGGTGGGGCAAATGAGTCAGAGGACAGTGTGGAAGAGAAGCATGCAGAGGAGAAAACCTCTGAGGCGATAAGGGTGCTTGAGCATAAAGAGGGGAAACAGAGGTAGCTATTCAAAGCGGGTGGCAATGTGGCTATAGAGAGGGAGATGAAAGTAGTTAGGCTGTGGAAGAATAGGAGTGGTGTGTAGGGAGATGGATAAGTTCTGGGTGGAAGATGGAAGTCTGGCCAAAGCTGCTACTGCAGATGGTTCGGGACATGAGAGCAAGAGGACCCAAAGGTGACCAAGGGCTTTTGGCATGAGGATCAGGGTGGAGAAGTAGGATGGTGAAGGACAGCCACATGTTTTCAAAACAGGTACCTTTGTGCAGTTCTCACTCCAAAACTACCTCCAGCTTTCCATAATGAGGTCAGGCAGCCTTGGCCTCCTCCAGCCACCATCTGAGCTTCATTTTGCAACGCCAATGTTTGGGCAGTTGCAAGTGGTTTGTAAGCGGATAGAAGATCATCACTGTATGCTCTCCATCACTGCAGCCCTTGCAATGCTAGGAC
Organism: Daphoenositta chrysoptera; assembly: GCA_013397915.1. Taxonomy (NCBI): domain Eukaryota; kingdom Metazoa; phylum Chordata; class Aves; order Passeriformes; genus Daphoenositta; species Daphoenositta chrysoptera. The sequence continues at coordinate 170,114 of VZRO01002703.1, forward strand.
TAACACCCAAGCTCCTTCCTTTCCCTCAGGGAACTTTCATGCCTTAAAATGGCTCTGCAGCCAGAAGGTCCTCTGGATTACAGAGAGACCTACAGATCCTCCTCCTCCTGTCCTCCTGTGGAAAAGCCACGTCCTGAGAGGTCTCCCACCCAAAGACTTATCCATCACAGGCACGTGTGACAGATGTGAACCACATGGCTGGGCAGTGGAGAACAGCGCTGCTGGAACTCTGGAGAGTGATCATCACAGGCTGGTGGGCAAGAGGTACAGGCAGAAACTTCTGCATTCCAGTCTGGAGATGTGCCAGGAGCACATTCAGCAGCCCTGACCTCAAGCTGAGGAAAGAAAGAGAGAAACTTGCAGCAGCTTCGTTCAAAAAGAGGCTCTTAAATACAGAATTTAGGAGAGACTCAGGTCTGTCCTAGCAATTGAAGGGTTTAACTTTTTGTCATCAGATCTGAAGACACCACAGCAGAACAGAAGCTGGTACTTTCCAGAGATCTCCCAATTCCCATGTCAACCCATGTGGGCAGTTACATAGCTCAGAGGAGAAGAATAAACACAGGCACCTTTGGAGAGGAACAAAGCGACACCACCACCTTGAGAAACCTTTCCTGTAAGTAACTTGGTCCTTTCCAGCTTGCAGGCCTGGTCCCCAAGGAAAGAAGTGTTGAGCAGCTCTGTCAGAGCAACCAAACATTAACCACAAGTTTTCCCGTCCATGGCTGAATTCAGGTCACGCCTCCATGATCATTAATCCTGGCTCTTTGCTCTCAGTACACATTTGATCTGGATCAGCCCAGGGCACATAATCACATTTAAGATGAATTAGCTAGAACACATGATATGGAGTTTATGCTGGCCTCACGCCAGCTGTGGGAGGATGAACGACACCCTATCCTGCACAAAGCCTGCCAGCACAAAGTTACCCTGGTGCTGTTTTTGGAACAAACGTGAACCAGCAGAGCCACATCAGTCCCCTGGAACAAGCCCTGCACACAGACTGGTTGCTGCATTTTTGATGCAGTTATACTTAGTCAGAGGCAGACTGACTAAGTCTCACTTAATTATGAAGTCAAGGCAATCAGACGTACTCTTAGTCAAATCACATTTCAGCCCTTACATCAGAGTTGTCCCACAGTTAGAAGGATCTACATTACACCTAGACTGGGTGTAAACAAACACATGGTACCTTCTTAGCTTTGTCTCCTTCCTTGCTGGGTCTGCTCAGGGCACATCCCATGGTTCTCCAGTACTAGAGCAAGAAGAGCCACATTCTCACTCCTCCCTCTGCATTTTGGAAATGAATTGCCTTACCCTTTTGGGCACATAAAAGAAAATTAGAAGACTCTCTTGATAGACAGCTGATTTAGCCTGTGATTTTACTGTTGAGTTTCTGCACCATCAAACCAAATATTGGGAGGAGGAGGAGGCAGGATGAGAGACCCCCCCTGGCCAGTGCCTACTGTTCTACTGCACCAAAGCAGCTACTGTCAGCTGCTATCTCTGCTCGAAAAAATGTTCCCAAAACATCTACTGTGCGTGCCACTGCTAGCCATTTTAAAATACCATATATTATATGACTTTAATGAGATTTCAATGTAGTAGTTAGAAAGTACAGAAAACTGGCAAAAGTGTTCGAAGTGGAGTGTGTACAAAGACAGACAACAAAATGCACTATTTTCCTGCTAGTGTCTGGGTGACAATATGTATCCATGCCATTCCAACATGAGCTTGTAACCAAGTATTTTCAGTTTAGGTTAAAGATAGAATAAATTCTCTGAAACAATTATTGTACTAGTTACCTTTTACTAGATACAATTAAATGGTTCTCAAACTTCTTGGATTGAATCCGTAACAGATAATTTGGAGAAAAAACATAAGTTCTAGAAAATAAAAGCCATAGGTGCCTCACACGGGGATTCTCATAGAAGTGAGAGAGTTTGAGGAGGGCCCTGAACAGCAGTTCCACCATTCTCCTCATGATAATGAAGGGAACAAATGGAATAGAATGGCAAAGAGAGAACCTGGCTCATCTCCTGGCCTCCCACTTTGCCTTGTCCTTTGTCTTAGTCTGCTTTTCCCTAGAAGAACAAATAATTTCTATCCTACATCTTGAACCACATAATTCTTTTATTTCTAAGGTGTGATAACATTTCCTTATTCCTTCCAGTAGTAAAAGAAAGCTTTCAAGGACCGTGGTGAAACATCTTCTGTTCTAGCCTAGCTGATTCATGAGATAATCTGTTCTTAATAAATACAGTCCTAAGCCTGTAGTTCTTAAGTTTTAGATCAGCACAATATTCATTCCTTGCTGTGACTCAGTGGAGGCTGCAAGAGATGGAAGAGGGGAAAGAAGAAAAGTATTTTTATAGCAGGTTATTTTTATTAGAAAATAGTGTGTTGTATAAAAACGGCCTTATTGAATTGAGGTGTTCAAAGCAATTCCTGCAGAGTAAGATTATAGTGAGCAGAGTGCAGGTGAGAAGGTCAGAACTGCAAACTAAATGCAATTTATTCCACTGGTGCAGAAACCTAGGAATGTACTCCAAGGTAATCATAAACATGTGTGATACAAGTATCTCACATGCACAGATGCACATCCCACCACAGAAATCTTGAACTGTACTCAAAGGCAGTAAAAACAACAAAAAGTGAAATTAGTAAAAAGTACAAACTTCTAGTCTCCTCACTAAATCATGTAATAGATTATGTTCAGCAGGAGTTATGAGAACAAAGACATGGCTAAAAAGACTACACTTGTCGTATGTTTAAATAAAGCATTTCTGGAAAAAAAGGTAAGCATGCAGAAAGAAGGATGTGTTTGGGTGTGTCCATTTGAAGCCATAGTAAAGCCCAAGGCACAAAGGAGATCAGCTTGAAAATAAAACCCAGGTGGTGCATTAAGTGTACACAGGTAACTAAACAATACAATGCAGTGGAAGTACACAGGATTCAAGTCAGTGCAAGGGGGGAGATAAGACATCTGTAAACTGCCCAGGGGACACAATGTATGAGATCATACTGATATTGTAGCTGTTTCAATGCATGAAAACCAGGGGAGCCATTTCTGCAGAATGATCTCGCGTTCATTAAAGACTGAGCTCTTACTGTCCAGTTGCTACCTGCTCCAAGCTCATCTCAGATGCCCTGTGTCCACTACAGAAGTGGGCAAGGAAATGCACAATGAGAGAGTCTCATAAAAAGCAGAGTTCATTTGCAGTGCTATGAAAATGGAGGGGATGAGGATGGGGAGAGCAAGAGCAGTACACAGTGAAGGCACCAAACCAGCTGGTGCAGTCTTGTATGTAGCGTGAAACTGAACTGCTCTGAATGCAAAACCAAACTGTTCACCAGCAGGATTTTGACCAGTGGCTTTAATTAAACTCAGCCAGCCAGAAAAAACACATTTATACATATTGACTCCTCAATAGTTGCCCAAGATGAAAGCAAATGAGGATGGAGGTGGAGGGTGGGAGGGGTCACTGGGAAAGGTTTTTCTCCTTTATTCTGCAGCTCATTCTATATATTTTATGAGTGACATTTTCTTGTCCATACCAACCTCATGGCTTGTTACCTTCTAGTCGTGTTTAAGCCTTCCAATTTGCCGGTGGAAATTAGATGTTCAAGTCTTGCCAGCCTAGATGCCATGTCCATCAGCAAAAGACCACACAGACCATGTTTGCTCCACTGGCACTTTATTACATTAAAATAACTGTGAGCTAAAAAAAGCTGAAAGTTACGCTAATACAAATTTCTACTCCCCTATATTCTCCCCTGCCTCAAAAAGAAAGACAAAAGGTAGAAAAAGGCCCAAGGAAACCCAACACATGGAAACCCAACACATGGTAGGTTTCTTGAAGGAACAAACCTTTTCTCTGAAGAGCATCTGCAGTATAGTATGTCAGTCAGAAACTGGAATTTCCTGCAATTAATCAATTTAATTAAAAAAAAAAAGTGACAGCCTTCCTTCAAATGCTGCACATGGTTTGGTTGCGTTTCTGTTTCTGGATCTTTTGATTAATCATGGAAGAAAAGTGACTGGCTAGACTTGCCCTACTGAAAATGAAAGATGAACTGGGAAGCTCATTTATTTTACTTGGAGAAAGAAACAAAGACAGACAAACTGACCAAAAAGCCAAACCAGGCCACTGGCCAAACCAATTATTTGTGTCTTGCCAATCATTTCAGTCCACATTTGTTCCTCTAACAAAACTGAGCAGCCTGTTCATACAGTTATTTGCCTAACAATGAAGAGGCAATCCAAATTCTTCTGGACTGTTTCCAAATGAATGTTGAATATAAATTTGCATTCTGGTAATTTTTAAAAAGAATGAGTTGGAGGCTTTCAGGCCTCCACACTTACTAATACCTATTAAACAACCAGAATGAAGCTGACTCACAAAAGAAAATGTCTTTTCAGCTGATGGAGCCATAAAATTTGGCATTTCTGGCTTGTGTCTGGAGAGGAAAGTGATTTCCTCTATAAATTATGCTTTGACGTGCCACTATCCAAAGCAGAACTACACAGTAAACACAGGTAGGGGAAGATTGAAGAACAGGACAAGATCCTACTGGATGCAACCAGAAGGTTTGCACTTGATTTATGGTCTCACAGCTTGAACATACCTCACTAGTGCTGCTGCTATAGTAACAAAGCAGACTGGTATGCAGGTTTGTGGTAATAATGTTTGTTGAAAGAGTTTTCTCAGTTTTGTATTCATGCTTCTGCCTTTTTTCTGGCCTACCTCTAAAGGAGGTTTGTATATGAAAGCAAGAAATGTAAAACTAGAGGGGAAAATAGGTCTGTAAAGGCTTTATAAGAGAAACACATAAAACCATGCAGTTACCTCACAGAGATAAGGGACCAAAACGTTAATGATTATTTGGGAATTTCCTAAGCATTTCAGCCACCCTTTGGGCTTTGAAGAGCCTGACCTGGAGGCACAGTCCTCCCAAACTCTAGAAATATTGGTAGCTTTCTAACTGAAGCAGCAGTGAATGGTAACTACAGGGAAGAGAGCAAGACTCGGTGTATTCAAAGCCAAGTTCATCCTATGGCACCAGTGACTCAATCCCTTACACACCAACTTTTCTTTAAATGCTACAAACAGCCCCTGCTCAGGCAGTGACAATCAACAGCAAAACTCCCGTCCCCTGTATGCATAAAATTACCTGTGAGCTTTTGCTCTTGTGTGGACAAAGACTAAGCCCCATTTATCATACTGACCCACTGACTGAAAAGAGTCTGCTGTTTGGCCTTGATTCAACAAATCCTCTTATCCAGAGAAGATCTCCTGTAGCTGATCGCAGTACATGCGCTGCTGATCTGAGATCTTAAATACATCCCTTAATTATCACAACATTTAGGGCATGGAGGTTAATTAAAAAGCAAATGAGGGCACTCCATAAAGGTAATTCCAGTTACTCTGACCTGCAGAGGCATGCAAGCCTTTTGCTCTGGGTATTTAATAGACAGGGAAAGCGGTTTAGTTCAATATTATCATGGCCTCTTGAATATAGCATTTAGCACGGAAACCCAGGAGTATCCTTTTATTTCTCATGGATCTAAAATGGGACTATTCTAATATTTCAAAAAGAGCCAAGAATTTGGAAATCAGTGAAGAATGGCATTTGTCTTTACTTACATGTTTTCTAATACATATTTTCAGTATTTTTTATTATGATATAATTGATCTGTCACTTTATTCTTTAATTTCTACTCTCTGTTTCTGTAGAGCCACAAGGAAGGGCCCTCCACACCTACTCACACTAATTATCTTTCTTACTGCTGATGTCTCACCCACACTGATAAGCTGAGAAACGTGAATCTTTGACTCACTGAAAAGGGTAAAGGAGATCCATACAGCTGGTCTGTGGTTCAGTTCCTCCATTCAGGACACCAGCTTCAAACTAAACCAGCGTGAAAAAAATATTTTTAGACTATAGTCCATTAGCATGTAAGAGAAGAAGAGTTAAGAAATGGCATGGCTTTCTGGAGTAGGAAAAAAATCTCCAGTCTGGCATACAGAAGGGGAAATGCTCATCACCTACAGGACAGCTCACCTCCTTTAACAAGAAGAACTGTTTCTGCACTGCAAGTTGTTTATCCAAGGTCAAAACAAGGCACCAACACCATTCTTGCCATCATAACTACTGCAGTTCAAGGAAATAAACCATCCACCAACACATCTCTGAAAAAAACCCAAGGTTTTGGGATCCCTGCATGCTAGTGCAGGCGGTCTGAGCCATTTATTCAAGCTTTTTCACCTTTAGTAAATAAGGGCAGACACAACATTGTTCTTTCTGAGTACATCAGTTTTAGCTTTTGGTTTTCTGGCAAAGCATCAAGGTATCCTCTCAGTTATAAAAACCTCTGATCTCTCTGAGACACCAGCTGGTTTGGAAAGTGGAATATAGATTAAGTGGCCCTTAACTGTCAGCCCCCATTAATGAGACTGAGCAAGAGCAATGATAAATGAGGGGGTAAAGAAGATATTGTAATAAAGTACCCTGAGTGTGGTAGAAATTTTTAAACTCAAAGTGTCACTCTGGCTTCTTTCCCCTACCCCCAAAAGAGGTCAAGAACCAAATCAGGAAATTACAAAGAGGTAGGATTACCATCTGGCACAGGAAAAAATTCAGGGATGTGACATGAGAACACCTGGAAAGACAGTTTGATTAAGGACAGCCAGCATACATTTAGACACAGGAGGTCATGCTTAACTAACCTGCTGGATATCTTTGAAGATAATGCTGCTGTAGGCAGATAAGAAAAGCATGACAGATGCTGTATAGCACATTGAGGTTAGATTTTTCAAACAAAGTTTTGACAAGTTCCAGCGTCAGAGATGACTAATGGAGACAAACAGAAAGTTATGGATTGCAAAGTAAAAGGACAGAACAGTGGCTGTGGAGCAGGAGTTCAAATAAGATATAAAAAATATTTTGGGAAAAGGGTACTGAATGCAGGGGTCAGATTTACAGGGGTTATCCCATCCCACTTGCCCCAAACATTGTTTCTGTGTCAGACCAAAACATTGGCATGACCTACAGTACCTGTGATTAGGGTTCTTACGTTATGGCAGTGATAAACTGCGGCCTTTAGAGTTGCTTTTGGTTCCCAGTACTGAGCTTGTACCTGGAACACTGATGTCAATGCAGAAACACTGAAGAGAATACCTTCACATGATGTTCAGGCTCTAATCTAAGCATCAAATTTAGGCTGAGCACACTCAGTACTGAAGAATTTGGTTCAGTCAGCAAATCACAGAATCAATCATAGAATCTTTCAGGTTGGAAAAGACCTTTAAGATCATCAAGTCCAACCATCAACTTAGCACCACCACCACATTCATCATTAAACATCACCCTTACGTGCCATATCCACACTTTTTTGAACACTTCTAGGGATGGTGACTCAACCACTTTCCTGGGCTGGCTGTTCCAGTGTTTGACAACCCTTGCTGTGAAAAAAAAATAACATGGTATCTAATGTAAAGCTCCCCTGGTACAATTTGAAGCCATTTCTTCTTGTCCTGTCACTTGTTACCTGGGAGAAGAGGCTGACCCCCACCTGGCTACAACCTCTTTTCAGGTAGTTGTAGGAGATGATAAGGTCTCCCCTGAGCCTCCTGTTCTCCACAGGCTAAACAACCCCAGCTTCCTCAGCCCCTCCTCATCAGACTTGTGCTCCAGGCCCTTCCCTAGCTCCTTCTCCCTCCTTCTCTGGACTCACTCCAGCCCCCCAATGCCCTTCTTGGAGTGAGGGACCCAGAACTGGACACAGGATTCAAGTTGTGACCTCACCAGTGCTGAGTACAGGGGACAATCTCTGCCCTGGTCCTGCTGGCCACACCATTGCTGACACAGGCCAGGTGCCATTGGCCTTCTTGGCCACCTGGGCACAGCTGGCTCATGTTCAGCTGCTGTCGACCTGCACCCCCAGGTCCTTTTCTGCTGCTTTCCAGCCACTCCTTCCCCAGCACTGCCTGGGGTTGTTGTGACCCAAGTACAGGACTTGGCACTTGGCCTTATTGAACCTCATCCCATCAATCCAGCCTGTGCAGATCCCTCTGCACAGCCTTCCTACCCTCCAGTAGACCACACTCCCACCCAACTTGGCCTGCAAACTTGCTTAGGTGCACTTGATCCCCTCATCACTGATGAAGATATTAAACAGGGTTGGCCCTAGTCCTCATCCCTGGGGAGCACCACTTGTGACTGATCACCAGTTAGATGTAACTCCATTCACCACCTGAAATTGTAGCTCAACACAAAAAGCACAATATAAATTAGTCCCTGAGAAAGGAATCAGGCAAAGCTGTGCGTGCTAAGTACTGTAACAACATGACACTTTGTTGAGGCAAGGGATTTTAAGGGCTGTAGTAGAAAAAAAGGTAATTAAAGCCACCAATATATGGCAGAACATCAGAGAAAATTACAAAAAAAAAAAAAAGGAGAGATGGGATACAACTTTTGTTAACAGACATACGGCAATAACAACTAGAAATCAATGTCTGGTTCTGGAGATGGAGGCTTAACAGATGCTCTGTATTAGTCACTGTATGACAGAGAGAATATTACTGCCTCAGAGGGTGCAAGAGGAGGGCAACAAAAAATGAAAACAGATCTTGGCTATTACTGGGTCCTAAATTATTAGGTGGCTGAAGGGAGGGCAAGTTATGCTTATTTTCATTGGAAAAGGTGTGACTTAGTAGATGATTTTCAAAATCATGATGAGGGTGATCAAGGTAAGCTCTACCAAGCTAGGGTGGAGCAGCAGGGGAAAGGAAGGCAAGGTATGCCTAAATGGCTGCAAACATCTTAAATAATACAACTGGGAAAAAACAGGGAAGTTGTCAGGTAGAACTGCTCCAGCTTAAAGGCAATAAATGTGGAAGATATTATAATGAGAGGCAGCTGAAACAAAGGCTCTGCATGAGCTCAAAAGACACTTGGACTTACTTCAAGAGAAGAGAAAAAATTGAGGATTTTTGTGAAAACCAGAATCTTGGGATTAAGATGCACTGTAAAACAGTAGGTATGCCAAGCCAAGTCAGGAGGCCTAAAATTGTTCATACTGTCATACACATAAAACAGAATTCCCTGGTTTGCTGCCACACCTTTACCCTGGAGCCAAAGTTAAGAGAAGTATCTCCATGTAGAAATCTTCCTTCCTGCAGCTTCTTTTGGTCAAACTACTTAAGCTGAGAAGAGCTCTTCTCCCAAATACCTCAAGGCTACAAATAGCTGTAACAAAGATAGAAATGAGCTGCAGGAGTGCCACCAAGTTCCACTTGCAGTGACCTCCTCAAGCACAGACTGTGTCTGCTGCTGCTGATGCTGCTGCTGCAGCATTTGCTGTATGGTCCCCCAAAATACTGGCTGAGGTCAAGGAGGAAAGGAGGAATCAGAAACAAAGTTGTGCTCATTTTTCAGGGGCAATCTTCCCATGTCCTCAGCCTTTCAAGCCCCAAACTGGTCATTGGGTTTAAGAATCAGGCTCCCTGCAATCTCAAAGGTGCCCCAACTCCAGCCAAAGCCTCTGAAATGCAGTGAGGCAGGGGGTAGGACCCCCACTGCTGAGGGTCCATTGCAGGGACCCTTACAGATGTCTGTTCACCTGTCTTCTTTATTGCATTTTGGTCTAAAATACGACAGGAAAAAAATTGCTGGGCATACGCACTCTAGAAGGAGATGCACTCACCCTTCCCATCCCGAGGCCAGGATCTGATCCACTCCATGTTAACATCCCTCCTACAGCAACAGCCATGTGATGCAGTTTTGACCAGAATCATGTTTAGGTAAGCAGGATAATTGAAAACGGGTATGTAAGAATTTTTACTCTTTCTGTTTAAATTCCATTCTTATTTTAGAACAGCCACCTCGGAATTAGCCTCAGTTTTGTTAAGAGAAAAAATATAATGCTCCCTGATTTAGAAATTTACACCCACCAGTCTAGCTTCAAGCTCTTTCTTATAGATGAGCTTTAGCATGCAGAAATTAGGTGACTGTTTTGGAAATGTTCACATGCTTCTTTCTAAGAGAGAATTCACCACCATGCAGATTTATTTTTATGTTTGCTGTGAGTTGTAGAAATATGTTACCCTGAGATTGAAACAGGTTTTCTCTTCTGATATTTTTTCTATTACCTGATATCCTATTCAAGCAACATCATTAGTTCCTAGCACTTATTTCATTTTAATATGTCATAAGAAAAAGCAAACATCAGAGCTGTGCAGAAAAGCATAAATAGCAATATAAGTATTGCAACTGTATGCAAGAGGAAGAATAAAGTAGATGAAGGAACTATCCTGTCAAACATGAGAATCCAGTCTTAACTACAATGATAATAAGAGAGACAGGATTTAGAAGGCACAAGGTAATTTTTTTTTTAATTGTGTTACTTTTCCTTTAGACACAACTTAGCAAAGGATGCTACCTTCAAATATTCCTTGGATGGGTGTGTTTATCTTGTTCAGCAAGCACTGAGTCCAAACAAACACTAGTCAAAAGCCCAGTCAGGATTCTGCTTTCCCTTGCAAACCAGAACTGTATCTCCCAGCTTGCTTTCCTCAGGGTGTCCACAGTGTTTCTCTCCAGGGGACCTACTGTATAATTGATGTCAAGTATGAATGGTCGAGTTTTTCTAGTTTGCAAATCTCAGGCAAAGGATTCCTTATCCCTCCTGATCACAACCAGCTCCCCAGCAAAGGCCTTTAACCAGCCCCAGTCTTCACACCATCACCGACAGGGATAACAAATGGAGACCTCTGGGGAAAATTAATATTATTAGGCAGGGTGTGAAAACAATTAACACTATTTGGGGTAATGACAGACCACATTCCCCACAGGTGTAAAGGGACTTTTGACCATTTATGGGAAGGCAGAATATGGCTGTTGGAGAGCCTACTAGTCTTCTCCATACATGCTCCAGCATTCACTATGGAAGCCTCAATGAAGACCACCCTTATTTAGAACTGTAGGCAAGTGGCTTCCAAACCCATCCATTTTTTCTTTTGACAGTTCTCATCTGAGTGATTTATTGAGATTAAATACTCAGGACTCCATTTGCCTACAGAAGACAACTGGTGTTACTCAAACAAAGAGACAATTGCCAAGAAAACCAAGTGATGGGTGATGTTACACACTCTTTTGTTCAAATATGTTGCTTTGGAGTATGCAATTTCTAATAAAAATGTGTGTTTTACATTTGTTCATTGTTTGTCACAAATTTTCTCCATGTCCAGGATTTATTTAGGATATACCTTTTCAGTTCAAGGATTGAGAAAAGACTGTTTTTCCTGACAAAAAAGTGCAGTTTTCCTGTTTCAATTTTATGCTGATAAATTATATTGATAATCATGATAACTATGCTTTGCTTTGCACAACTAGGTGGAGCTTGAGAAATACTCCTTCTGCCTTTCTAGAAGACATTCTGGAAGAGAAACACAAAACACATCTCCAGTTTAAGCCACTGAGCAAACTGGAGGACACATAAGTGCCAGAAACATTGTAAAACAAGATGAGAAAGATTAATTATATCCTGGGCTGCTCTTAACAATCTCCAGATGACCTGAAAACCAGAAATAGTTCGGTAAATATTGCTGTGATACTTGTGTCCAGGCTGGAACCTAAAATAATCAGACAATGTCTTCACCACAATTTCCAAATATGTAGAAGTATAAATGTGTATATGTGTATATACATACATACATATATATATATATATATCTCCAAACTACGAATCTATTTTTGAAAAAGAGGAGGAACAAAGTTTATTGTTCCATATTGGCACAGCAACAGACAAAGAAACACACCATCTCCTTCACACGGAAGGAGTGCATGGAGCCAGCCTCTCGTGATAGAAATAGGAACAGTTAAGGAGCCCTCTGAATGGCAGCGTGGGGCTGGGAGCCTCCCCTTTCCCACCAGTCCCCATATCATTTAGTCCCAGCACAGTGAAGTGGGTTACATGAGGAATTTTACCTCTCCAGAGCAACCTCTACAGCTTTATCATAATGGAGCTTGGGCAAATTGGCATCACCTTGGTGCTTTGAGAAGGTGGGAAGAGTTATGGTTATAATGAACTGTCTGCATCAAATTTTTTGCTTCCCTACAGTAAGTGTCTATAAAAAGCTCTGATTTCCTTTTAAAGAAAATAAAAATGAAGAGTCTGTTTTCACTTAGATGCATGTGCAGGCTGATGGCCAAAGCCAGCAGTGAGAGCAAAAGCCTTATCAAAGTTTAAAAAAACCAAGTAAAAATCCCCAAACAAACAAACAAGCAAATCCCAAGATAGACACTTAGCTGAACCCACTGTGACACAATATCCAAGTGCTTGTCCTTTCCCACTTCCTTCACTGCTTATTTGGGGCTTGACTATGCTACAGTCTTGCCAGTCCACCCAAGGAAGTCCCAAGGGATGCACTTTCCCACTCCTCTGTGCAAAACTGGGAGAAAAGGTATGGGAAAAGGAAAGCTGCAGCCACTGAGCCACCCCATTCCCTTGCAAGTCAGCAGGCAGACAGGGCAGGAGCAGGAAGGTGGAGACATTCCCTCCTGCCCTCTGCAGCCCCCCACCCCAAGAACAGTGAGCAGACACTGCACTGTGTGGCACAACATCCTCTCTCCATCCTACGCACCACGGCACAGCGGGAGGAGGAACAGGAGGGCTGGGTATGCCTTCAGCTGCCCGTGCCCAGCTGGGGCTGTGTCTCCTGGAGTGAAAAACAGTCCTGTGTCCCCAGGGAGCTGTCAGGGTTTCCAAGGCAGATACCTTGTACAGCAACTAAGGCACAAGTGGTATAAATAATAAATGTCAACAGAGGAACAGCAAGGGAAATGTTCCACTACAGCAATTCAGCACCTATGTCCCTATGAAAAAGTATCTCCCCTCTTTCTTAATGGGAATAACAAAAAAGTACATTTAATATTGCCAGAGCAGTAAAACAAGCATAAGTATTCCCTTCCCATCCTCATAGTTAGCATTTTACAGAATGATTCATGCCAGCACATCCCCTTCTCCTGCATGTCCCAAGAGATAGTTAAAATGAGCATTTCTTCATTCATACACGGAATGCACATTCCAGTGCTGCTGTACAAATGCTGTGATGCCAAGGAACGACCACACGAATTTCCTATTCAGGCTGCTTTTTTACATGGAAAACAAGAGTTTTACCCTGAACTGGCTGCTTTTGGCTGACATCGTTGAGTTTTCATAGAAATCCACCAAAGAGATCCTGGCATCCAGAAAATGAAACCGTTTGGTTCTGAGCTCAAAAGAGACGGTTTGCACTTGGAAAGACTCACAGATACTGTTTTGCTGTTGTGATACAAAATAAACTTTCATCTTTCCTGCCACAAGACATTGTTTGGTCTTGACTCTTGCTTTAAACCAGTTTCCTCCCTTATTTCTCACAAGAACAGCCCAAGACTCTGTCTAAGTACTTCAGCCTCCTACTGTAACCCATGCCCTTTGCTTAGCTGATGCAGCTCTGATCACACAGCAAGGTCATGCCATTCCCCTCATGCACATGCAGGCCCAACTGGAGAGCCTGGGCAGCATCAGGAAAGCATGGGAGAGCAGATAAGCCATTACCAGAAAAGGCAGCTTGATTTAATAAATGCAAGCAAATGTTCTGCTTTTCCTGATAAAAATTGCTTTTATTCCTTTAGGGGAAAAAAAAGGGAAGCTTTCTTTGTCCTGTTCCCTCCCTCCAAATTACATCACCTCAGCCCCAAAAACAAGTATACTTGGACACCTGATTAGGGGGTGTTGGACATGCAGGTATTTTCATGCAGCTGAGTCTATTCTCTTAAGCTCAGTGGCAGTGCTCCCCTTTATACACATCATATCATGTTGCACAGTAATGGGTTAGGGAAGGGATTTCCAGATCTCCCTGAGAAACCAATTTAGTCCTGAAGGCAAAGAAGCTGAATGAATTCACATTACCTCAGACTACACTAATTGCATTAAAACCAAGGACATGGTTAAGAAACACTAAAACACAATTCAGGTCTTCATGAAAAAGCTGCTTCTGGATTTCTCTGTTGTTTGTACCCTTCTGTTCTTTCACCTCTCCCTGCTCCAATGGAGACCAGAAGCTGCTGAATCACCAAGAAGGACTTTATTCCAGGAAACAAGAGCCAAATTCAGCTCCACAATGTGTCCCAAGGAAGCTACTGCCCATACGGCTCATGCAACAGGTCAGCTGTCATTAGATTCATTCACAGGGAAACCTGACAAGCAGAAATGACAGGGCTTAGAGAACAAGGAAGGCTCAGTGTCCCTCTCCTGCTCTTCCCCCACTTGTGTCAGGCCTGTGCCTTATGTTTAGTGGTGGCAATTAGTTTCACCAGCTGCAACACACACTCATAGACACAGGCACTGCACAAACACCATGGGAGCAGCTCTCCCAGCCCTGTAGGGTACTATGCCTAAGGACTGCTTAAATGGTATGACAGAACCTGCTGGGAAAAAGTGCAGAGGTGAACCAGCTTGCCCAAAATCAGAGTAATCCCATGGCTTCACCAGTCTCCACCTCCTAATGCCCTAGTGACCACAATGGGACTGTACTGCCAGCTGCAAGAGGGTGAGGATGGCAAGTGTTTCAAGGAACAGTGCACTCCCTTCTCTCCCAAAGCACATCCTGTCTCTGTCAGGCCATCTCCTGCCCCAGCTCACAACTCAGCTGCACCACGCACTCCAGGCTGGCACCACAGAATCTGGCCTCCCGTGGGCAGTGGTGGTGCGAGCACAGCAGTGCCCTGAAGGAGCTGTGGCAGAACCCCAAACCAATCACAGACAGTTTCTGGCAGCCACTCCATGGTTAACAGAGAGCCACCTTCACATTTTGTTTCCTTGGTCAGGTCTTCCGACACTTGCTTGAAACCCAGACTCATTTGGAAGACATTAGGATTTTGGGTGGAGGTGCTGCTCATGTCCTGGACCTGCACTCGGAGATTTAGCTTTTCATATCAAACCTCTCAAAGCAAGACAGATGGGATTTTCCCACCCCTTCGCTTTCCCTATAAAAGTGCTTTCTAATGACTTTTGCAAAGCCAGCTTTGCCTGCAGTGTGCAGCTCTCCTCCCTCGACTGTTTCAACACACTGAGCACTTCACCTGCTCTCCACCCTGCTGCCTGTGACACGCAGCAGCCACCAGTGCCCCTGGCCTGACACACACATCTCTGGGGAGAAATGAGCCAGCTGGGAGTGTGGCAGCTGAGGTGAAGCCGTGAAGAGGCACGTGGTGCTCCTGAGCTGGGGGCCAGGAGAAGCGGACCAAACCTGGCCATCACGCACAGCCCGTCTGTGCCACGCCAGGGACAGGGATGCATGTGGCTTTCCAGGCCAGCAGGTGTTGCCTTCTCAGCAGGCCATGACATCAGGGCTCTCTGCAGGCTTCATTTCACAAGGGCATAGAAGAAGCAGAAGGTTGGGTTAGAAAGGAGTACAGAAAAACAGTATGCAATCCTTTATTTACACTGGAAAAAACCACGAGAAGACTGGAGGGGAGGATCCAGCCTTCCTAACAGAGTGTCTTAACTCTGGGGAGGGACACTGATGACCTTTCTTAAAAACACCCACTTCTTCCCAATGAATATGCAAGGAGCCCAGAGGACTGCTTCACTATCTTCCTAAAATAGACCTGGGTGGGTCGATGACACTGTCACGCACTCCTTCCAAGTATAAAAGGTCTTTAGTCATATTAATCCTCGTGTACCATAGAGTGCAACATCTCATCATGTGAATGAAGTCTGCAGTGTAACAAACATCTCTCTGGTGGCTGAAGTAAGGCTGTATGAACATCAGTTCTGGCATTTTCCACACTTTTTTGGTAACCTTAATTGTATTCTTTCAATAAAGACATTCACGAGTTTTGGAGCTTTGGGGTTTTGGATTTTTTCATGCATAAGATATTTAATAATAGACACCAGACAGAAGCCTCTGTATAGTAAATCAATGGATTTTTTTTCATCCCATTCACAACCCCATCTCCAGAGCTGATCAAACCAGAAGAGAGGCAAAGAAAACTGAAGAGCTGTTTGGTTTTCAGAAGATCCCTCCGCATTAGAACACAGAAACTTCTCAACTGGCTTTACTTGGAATCACTGCAAAAAGTAGATCTCATGTGGAAGCTGAAAGGTTAGTTGGAGAACAGCTGACTTTGCTTTTAGGGAGTGGTGACACAGGGCTGAACGGTGATAAAGTGAAACAACCAGGTGGAGGAGAAGAGTGAGACTTGCCTGCAGACCAGCACTGAATATTAGCAAGCTGGTATAACAGGGGTTGTGCTGTTCAAATAGCTGAAGAGGCACTCTGTGCATGAGATGAGTATCCTGTACTGTATCTCAAGATGTATTTTCCTTTACAAAACAGCTGCTTGTACAGTTCTCATGGCTTTTTGTTTATCCTGTAGGTTTGCTGGGGTGACAGAAGAGGGTTGGTTTACTTGTTTTTAAACACCGTGCTTCCTGTCTTTGAATAAATCTGGTGATGTTTATGACACTCAGTGCTCTACAGGTATTTATCAGCTGTATACAGTGCAACAGGCCAGTGAATAATTCTCGTATTGCTACAATTAAGCCACTCAAACTCCATCACTGGTTGAACTCCTGGTAAGACTTTTGCTTCTAAAGTAATATACTTTTAAAGCAAGTAATTACTTGTACTGAAGGTAAAAAAAAAGAGTAGAAAAGAAACCTCAAATCCATCCTCTTTGTTTGTCAGATATTGGTAACTCTGCTTCACTTCATAACCATTGTGTTTTCAAAAAGTAAAACAAATAAAGGAGAGTGAAGTGAGTGCTGAGGTTTAAAAAAGATCAATATAAAGTCTTGTCTAGAACAGACTGTGCATTAAGACTATACACAAATGTTTCTCTGACCTCCCTCTTGAACCCTGTGTTTTGGTAGCCACCTAACTTAACCTGTTTAGCATGAAAGTAAGCAGTGAGTCAGAGTCTTAAGCCTCCATAAATGCATGCTGGTAGAAGAAAACATCAACAGTATTTATTTTTGACAGAAGTATTAATATCAGGAAGAAAATATAGCAATGGCACAAAGAAAACATATTGGAAGCAGAATTTCCCATTCTCGTACATTAGAAGATAGGCTCCCAGGTTACCCCAGGTACTGCCAGTGGCTTTTAGGACAATTCCCTCAGGTCCATGAGTGTCCTGAACTTTTATTCACACACTGGTCCATCTCTACCCTGCACGACATAAACACTCCCCCAACAGGTTCTCAGAAGTGTTTCCAGACCATTGCTCCCAACAGGGTAGGGTCTAACTTAGAAGTTAAATTTCAGCATCCATGTGTCTTTGCCCACCACTCCCTGACAGAGACACAACATCTATTACTGGCTAAAGCATGCATCAGGTCTGTGCTTTCAGACACAGCCCACTGCAAAATGGGGTATGGCTAATGGGGTCCCAAAGGTTCAACAGTGACATTTATTGGATAAAGTTTTTCCTTCCCCCCTAATCATGTACATAAATCAAAACTGAAGAAGACAACAGAGTAGCATTTGTACTGACGAGGACTTTAACCTAAAAGTGACAGCAAAGTAGAAAATATATTTGTCCTAAAAGACAAAAATTACCTAGTAGAAGATGGGAAAAGGATTGTAAGACAGTGAAAACATAGAAGAGATTCAGGCAGAGGGGAAAGAAGAAATAAGCTTTCGTTTCATCCCCTAAAAAGGCAACAACATGCAGCAATTTCTGCAATCCAGACCAAAGGTTCTCCTTTGCTTCACAGAGCTTGAAAGAAGGGAAGAGAGAGAAAAAGAAGAAATGGAGCTTCTCTAGCAATGCGGGTGTTATGCCAGGGTGCCTTCCAAGGGCTGCAGCAGTGGTATTCCAGCACTAATTCCTCTGTGCCACACTGCAGAGAGCCAGTGGCATCTCAGCAGGTTCCAGCTTCACCTCAGCAATGCCCCGCAGAGCAGCTGCACTCCCGAGAGCAGCTCGCCTGCACGTCCCTGAGCTGTCAGCTCGCAGCACATCACTCCAGCCATCCGGACGGGAGGCCAGCAGGGCGGGGGAGGCTCACAGTGACCTGCCCAACAACATCTCCTGCAGATTGGGAATCCCAGTCAAAGCTCATCCAGTCCTACCGCAACCTCCCGCAATCAAACCTGACAAGGAAAGCCAACTACAGAATGCATTTCAAGCATCACCTGCTCTCCCATGCTCTGCATGCTAGAGCATTTTGATGGCCTTCCTGAAATGTCTGTCTGGCTAAAGTGGCCTACAAGTACCAAGGAACAGCATATCCTTTATTCCATTTGCCTCAGTTTTGGAAACCAAGTGCTGTATTTAATGTTGGGGGGGACCACAAAACAAGTCAGGTCAGAACAAGGAGTTGGGCAATGGAAGAGCAGAGGAGCAAGGACTAGCTACCAAATTCTGCTAGAGGTAATTATTATCATCTGAAGGGTATGTTGACAAATATGTTATCATGGGGACTATTAATCCTTATAATCAGCTATAAAGGTGCCTCCAGAGTAGAATTGTCTTTACTCATTACCTCTGTAAGTATGAACCTAAAAGAAGGAATGGGAAACAGCCAATCTGCAAAACTGTGCTGTCTGAGCAGGACTGCCAATCTCTGCTCCACCAGTGGCAAGCCCCACATGTATTTGCCAACACAAAGAGCAGAACACTGTGTACACAGGTCTGATCCTTAGCACGGTATCTTCTGCTAATAATAAAGTAAGAGTCTTTTGAAGGCATTAAAACAGGTCAAAAAACCGAAAACCTGGAGTCAGATTCACAGGCACACGTAATCAGTGCAGCTTCAGTGATAATAGCCAAGTTATATCAATTTATTCCTACTAAAGTCTGGTCTGTTAAATGTGAACACCTTCCTTGGGTTTTATTTTTTCTCACTGGATTTAGGAAAATCAGCTCATTTTTTAAAAAATAAAATCTTCCCTCTCACTGTCAAGCATCTGTATTTGAATTCAGTGAAAAGGGAGCAGCAGAAATGATTCATTTTTCAAAAACACTTCCATCACTGCACGTGGAAAAAAATTTTAAAAAGTAAGGCTGCATACTTATATGTATGGAGAGATTTAAAAAATCCCACATATGTGGTATATGACATATATGGCCTACACTATCCACATACCATATATATTTGCATGCATAGCATATATACACACGCATACACTATGGACATGGGCCTGCATGTTTGTATGTACACACCCATGGCAGAGATGTCTGGAGAGAGGGCAAAGAGAAGCCTTCATGCAGTCCAGACTTTCAGGCATAGCCTCTCCAGGCACCAGGATAATTGCTACTTGGTGACCTTGGGGAACAGAAAATTTTCCCTTCTGTAGGGTCAACTGTTGTGGAGCATTCAAGCAGGCATTTCCAGCCCTTCCACACCCTCCAGTAAGGTTCTCAGACAGAGTGGTTCCCTATTAAATCCTCTGCATTTTCAGAGTTCCTTCTGCAAGGCCTGACAGGTCTCACACATTTTATACAAGGTACCTAAACTTATTGGAACTTACTGCATTGGAATAGCCTTGGAATAGCCTTGTCCTTCATGGCTAAGATAAAATGCTCTGCTCAATCAGCATTTCAGAGAATGCTGGGGTTTTTTTTTCCTTTTCCAGCAGAAAAGGAAAAGATCTGTTGCATCTTTCCTCCCAGCAGCCTTCTGCAAGCAACAGTGAAGGTGTTCTGGCTAGGGCAGGCACAGGTTCCTAAGGATGCCCCTCTTATGCCACAGGCAGCAAAGAGGCAGGGGGCAGTGCCAAAAGGAATGCCAAAGTTTGCCTTTCCTTTTGAGAATGTCAGTGCTCATTGATCACTAAATCACTTCAACAGCTTATTAAGCAGATGTCATAGAGAGTTACTGCCAGTCTTCTATTAATTTAAAAATACTAATGGAGGTTTTTTTTGGTGTAATTTCTTTCTGAATGAAAAATGCTCCCTGTGTTAAATTATGAACATTTTGGACGACACTAACCAATGTGCAAGGCTGTTGATAACACAGAACACAGATTTAGTAGAAATTTTAACACTGCAATATGTTTTTAAGGTTGCTCCATAGCTTTGTTGTCTTATTTCTTTATCATTTCAAAGGATCCCTTCCATTTGGTTTTTCCATTTGCATACAAACTGACATTCTCTTGATATATATTATTCACAGGTTCATGTCAATACCAGCATAAGCAGAAACTATCAATCACTTCTCTGATGATAACAGTAAATAAATAATGCACACTTTAAACCTTCAAAGCACTGCATAAATATCAGTTTGTTTTCACAACATCCCTTTAAAGGTTGAGGAAAGCAGTTTAACCATTTCACTAGACAAAAGCTCAGATTCAAGCACAGCTTAAGACCTGTATGAATCATTTTGTATATTTCCCACAGAAGTATATATGTTCTGATACATAACATATATATATAACCTATATATAAAAGACTTCGAAAAGCACATTTTCTCCCTTCCCCCAAAAAATGAAACTGAAGCCAACTATTTCCTGATATCAAAAGAAAGCCAGAAAGCCTTTCTATAACAGAATTGCCATGCAGTATTACCAGATTGTGCTGCCTTTCCCTGCCTTTCCCTTTTCTAAAGAAAAGCTTCTGCTTCCCACAAACATGGGGAAGAGGGGAGACAGCCCTGTCTGCTACCTCCTAGTGCCCCTTCCCACAGGGCACAAGGCTGGAGCAGCAGCTACACATCTTCATGGCACCTCCAGGCACTTCTTTGTGGCCACCTGTGCTGTGCCACTCTCCCATACAAGGGACAGCACACATCTGCCACAGGCAGGTATGTGTGAAATACAGGGGGAAAAGGCTTTCTTGTGGTGAGGGTGGTCAGATTCTGGCACAGACTGACTGGTGAGCTTGTGGAGTCTCCATGCTCCGAGAATCTGCAAACCCAGCTGGACACTGCTCTGAGCAACCTTCTGCAGCTGCCTCTGCCTTGAGCAGGGGTTGGGCTGGATACTCTCCAGAGATGCCTTCTTGCCTCAATTGGTCTGTGTCTTTTGCATAAAGAAGTTGGGAATCCCTCATTTGAAAACCCTGCTACACGCCCATGAAAAATAAGTATGAATGCTTGAGGATACCAAAGCATTTCACTGCCTTTTACTTTTGTGTGGGTACAGCTAGAAATGTCATGCCCATGGCTAGAGAGGTCATCAACTACCCTCTCCTGCAACAAAAGATATAGGGAGCCAGACACATGAAACAAAAAAACATAGACAGAGGACCAAAACTAGACATCTGATTCCAATATTCAGTGCAAGGAGCAGACGGGTATTCTTTGTGCTTGGAAGCCTTTCAGCTCTAAAATAAAACTACTGTTCATTTTCCAACAAAAGACTGGGATCAAGTATCAAACTTTTTTTCTTTTTCTTTTCTCTTCTTTTTGTTCAACAGCTACCAGCCAGATTTCGTAGCATCTTTCTCCCACAGTTTTTCTTCACAGATTAAAAAAAAACTTCCTGCCCATTACATGTTTGGTTATTTCACATCCATTGATCATTCTGCCTGTCCACCTAGCAGAACAGGAGCAAATAAGCAAGAAAACTAAGATAAGGCTAGATTTTTGTCCTGGAAAGCTGCAGCACTGGGCTGTCTTCATGGTTTTCTCTCCCTTTCCCCCTCCTTACCATATCTGCTTTCATCCCTAGAGACATTTCCAATAGCAGATAAATCAGCACTTTGAATTCTTCTTCTGATGTTGTAACAAGCTGGCAACTGGCATGACATGTTGTGGAAAGACACATATGAATACCTAAGTCAGAAATAACGAGATTTCTCTCTCATATTCAGCATGAAATGAGAGGCAAATGACATCACTACTGAAAACAGAGGAGTGCAAGAAGAGGTGTGGGGAGGAGAGATAGAAAGAGTGGATTTCTAATGCACTTTGCTTACTACGGTGGATTTCAGAAGAAATACTCTCTCACAGGCAGCACCCTGGGAAACAGACTCAGAAGAATGGGACAGTTGCAGAGGGCAGTGTCTCAAATCCAGGCAGCTCCACCCCATATCCCAAGGACACATCCCCTGTGGCCAGGCACTGCTGTGTGATGTGGCCAAATGAACCAGCCCTTCAAATAAAAACATAAGGGACAAAAGGAGGAAACAAAAGAGAAAGGGAATAAAAGGTCCCAGTAAATCAATTAATGCATAAGTCTGCTTCAGTTTATAGGCAGCACTGGTAATTGCTGTGTGTATTGCCTGTGATGAATAGGAGCTGGTTACCGTTGCACAACTCATCCTTCTCTGCACGGCTGGGAACCGGCAGAATGCTGATCTCCGCTGAAAGTCTTTAATTATTGCTAAATTAATCAGGGCAGGGTGTCAGGTCTGGGTTCATGCTTAATTGTCCCAATTTCTTGCAGCCTCAGACTTCCACCTTTCTTCCTTATGCTCCCACCCCATCCCCTGCCCATGCATCATTTTTGTGTTAGTGTTGTTTACACAGCAATGAGTCACACAAAGGTTTTTGAGATCCCGCACTGCCACTGCTTCAGGAGTCTGTGTCTTCGAAAGCCACAGTGTAACACAAAACTCTGGAAAGCAGAACTCCAGACAAACCACAAGACAGAGGATACTGTATTTTGCCACCAGTGCAGAATTCAGATATAGTTGCTGTTGTTACTTCCTAACACTGGTCATGCAACCACCTTTCAGTCATGATCTCATTTTCTGGGGTGGTAGAGAACAAGGGGCATCACTATCCTAAACTTTCTCATTCCCATTAGTGATCACTCCACTGAACAGCTTTTGTCTAAAATGAGCATAAGCAAGGTGAAAAATCTGGTCTAAACTGGTTTAGTATTCAGAGCAGAGGAGGTCAAGAGCCTGTCAGTGGTTAGAGATGACTTCCACATGTACTTGTGAAGAAGACTTTAGGAGTCTTCTTCACAAAGTCTTAAGCCCCTAGTTCCTCTCTTCTCTGTCTCCCAAAAATGCCAAACAATTAGTGAGATTGGACTAGGATATTCCATGCAACTTCTAAAGAGTTAAACCACAAGTACATAAAAGATTACAGCAAGGAGAAAGAGGCTGTGCTCCAAGAATAGAGAGGATAGGACAAGAAATAATGGGAGCAATTAAGGAATAATTAAGTTGTAGCAGAAGACATCTAGGTTAGGTGTAAGAAGAAAAAAGGCAGTAAGAGCAGGAAATTACTTGAATAAATTTCCTAGGGAGACTGGGAGATCTGTCACCAGGGGGTATTAGGACATAGACAGACATAGCCTGAAGACATTGAGGTGGTCTGAATGACTTCTTCCAGACCTACGGTAAAGAATCAAACTGGTCTAAGGGGAGGGCAGTCACAGAGGAGCAAAGCAGCAGCAGGGATCCTGAGGACCTGCTCAAAACCGAACCGCAGTGACAAATGCAGTACTCAAGGTTTGGCACTGTAGAATTCTGAAAATTACCCACACTTCAGTGCCAGTCCAGCCTTTACACACTACATAAACAAGATGGAGTTTTCCATGATTCTTATAATGCAAACATATCACTTAGAGCAAAGTTTTGGAGAAAAAATAATAAGGTGCATTAAATTGGACAGTTTGTTTATTAATCAAAAAGCATAATCCTCCCAGCAGTCTGAGTTCACCATTTTCCATCACTATGCAGGAAAAGTTATCTACTTTTATAATGCAAGAAAACCTTCATGACATTATCATACTTCTCCCCTTTCTCACCCAGCTGAAATGATCCACACAGCAAGGCACCAAGGGAAAGGCCTGAAAAATCAAACCTGTGCACAGCCAGCATAAGCAATATTTTACTTTCCTTTTTAGCAGAGGTTAAAGAAGACTTCATGGAGATTGTTCAGAAAGTTCCTTCATTATTTCTAGGTCACTGACAGGAGCAAGTTTACTGTTTTGAGGAATATATTATCAAGAGATGCCCAGTCTAAGTGATCTAATGCATTTAACTTTGTGGGGCTGCTCACAAAGAACTTGGCCATGAATCTGACAGCAGGAGAAAGACCCAAATTCTGAAATCTCCAGTAGGATCCCTAGTCATTCATTCCTTCATGTTACTATATGATTTCTTTACTTTTGGCTTCTCACAGATAAATAAAAAACCTTCAACCTGCTGAAGTTAGACTGTATAAGAATATATCTTTGCATAATTACATTCGATAAAGAAGCACTTTAGATAAAATGTGGTTGTTGTACCACTACAATGATTCTTTCTTACTTTCTAAAAATGGAATAAATTAGCAAGTCTTTATTATGCTAGAAAAAGGCATCTAGCTCCTTATTGGCATTCCCATATTTGCTTGGCTCAGTTCTACATTCATCAGAGGTGATATCATTTATGTAGTTTTATTTGCACTAGAGTGGCAATTTAGGATCATTGTGCAATCCCAGCAATATGTATCACACTGCACAGCTCTGATCTCCCCACTGTGCTGTGAGTAAGGAATCTTAACACCAACATAAGTGATGCAATAGTTTCTCCTTTCCTAATTGACTGCTTTCAGCTCTGAGACCTTATTTTGGGATGGTTGAGGGAAAGGAAACTGTGAGAAAGAGAACAACAAGGAGCAAGAATAGGTACTACAATGAGATTCACTCCCTCAGAAGAAAATGTCTTTTGCTTTTTATTCAGACATGTGCAACAGCAAAGTTAATTAGATAAAATTGGTCTTCAAAAGATACATTTCAGTCAGCCCATGTTTTTCCACTGAAGGGCAGATATGGAAAGATCTTCTTCAGAGATGAATGTGCTGGGGTCCCACTGTGGCAGATAGATGGACTATAGCAGGCACTTCCACAGCACTGGCCCATCTTTTTCTTCCCAAATCAAGAGTCATGAATGCCTGTCTTCTCTTTGGTCCCCAAACTGCTCTAGACTAAGCAGCTCAGACAACTCCTGGTCTTCAAGTGCCTCATTATCTTGGATTATTTTAGTCCAAAAGGTACTTCTTCTAAAGAAGACAGACCCCCCTCCAAACAGTATTCCCCATATAATAACAAACACTCTCTCATACGTGTGCATTGCACGTACCACCTTATTTTCTGGGGGTCACTACACGTCTTACCAAGAATGGCATTTGTGGGAGGATTCTTATTTTCTTTTTACATATATTAAAAGATCCATCTATTTCACAGGTAGCTGTAGCTGAGACGTCATTTTTTCCTTTTTATCTCTGGGATACTTGCATAATAAAATCACCATATTTCATACTATCAGGAGAGAGTAAAAGGACAGAGTGGGTAAAACAAGTTCTAGGCACAGTGCAAACCAAATCAGGACATCGTGAGTTTGATGGCACTTATTATCCTGCTTTACTTGTCCATTGTAAGCATCATAGCATTATTCCTGAAAAATGTTCTTAAAGTCTTTCTCTGAGTTTGTTTACCCCTGGGGCCAGTATTTTGTACTGGAATTTTAGCTCTGCCAGTAGAAGAGTCAGCTAGACAGAGTGTTAACCAGTGCTTGGGCCCCCATGCTTTATTCCCAGATGCCTCTTTACACGGCAGCAATTCCTATGTTATTGTTAAATAATTGGGGGTGGGGAAGATGTGAGAAGGAAGTTACGTGTATTGGCTTCTACAGATGAGAACATAAAAGATACTTAAAATTCTCTCAAATGGATAATTTCTTAGTTATCTTCATAGATTTTCTGTCTGTCTTGCTATTGCTACCACTGCATCTCATTAGGGGTTGTTTAGCCTCAGATGGTCTCACAATTGTTGTTTCACGATGCTTTTGAAAATTACTATAATTTGTTTGTTACTTGTGTCAAAAAAGGCTTGAATTATGAGCTTTTTCAACAAATGTTTAGCAAGTATTACAGAAACCATAATGAAATTTCACTCTGTAACACTTGATGGTTTTATTTTTTATTATCATGATGCTCTTTTATTTAATCATCTGAAGCATAACCAAACAGTTAAACCCTAAGTAGAGCTCTTAAGAGTTAAGTTATGGTTAGCCTAGAGTTCTGGAAGTAGAACTTCATTAATTTGAGCAGTATGTTATTACAGTTTATACATAACAAATCATAGCCATTAGTAGCTGAAAATTATTACTTGAAGGCTAAGGAGAAACAAGATGACAGTCTTACTTGACCTTCTAGGACTGTATGTCAATTATCTGTACCACAAACAAGTTACACTGGATATACTCAGAAGAGAGGTCAAATTTAAAAAAATAGGGTTTTTGCTCCTATGAGACAAAACGTACTTCGGCAGTCTTGAGTTTGGAGAGTGGAAAACAAGAAACATGAAAATGCCTTCTCCTGGCACCACTTTTCTGAAGTGGAGACTCAAATGATGACCAGAGGGTCTCCACTGCCCTCTTTACAGCTGGCAGTGCTTGTTAGTGCACAAGGTAACACCAGGGAACATTTTAGATGGCCTCAACCTCCTCCTTGAGCACAAGGTGGAAATGAACAGCCCTGCTGTGAGGTGCCTGAAGGGCTATGACCCCAGACCTGTCAGCAGGGAGAACAGAGCTATGTGTCGCATTAGAATATCACTTTTCCTTCTCAGAGTACTGCACTCAGTTTATCTATTAAAAAAAAAACAACAAAAAAAACCATCCTTAACATGCTAGAAGGATTTAGCAAAGGTACTGCTCTTCTCCATTTTCAATCTCTTTTGCTTGTGGACTTAACAAGAAGAATCTGTGACCAGCCTTTTTCACTGATGGAAGGTGCGTGCTCTCCGCAGGCTCTACAACAGGACACTTTCCAGAAGCACCAGCAAATCCGAGAGCAGAAGGCCCTCAGGAAGATGAGTAATGCAGAGAGAAAAGGGAGAGATTTCTGTGGCACGAGGCCCAAACTGCAACTCTTTATGAAGATCAATCGGGTTTGGATGTTACTGAGCCTGAACAGAGAATGCCTCTGTGTATGAAAAAAGTGCCTGCCCATCACTCATCGCTGTCCCGCGGGAGGCAGCTCAGTCATTGGGCTGTCCACTGTCTCTTCTGTAGAATTTGGTGTCAAACCACATCAGCCTGAAAATTGTATTTCTCCAGGCTAGCACTGACATTCATAGTTCAGAAGAAAGACTGCAGGCTTGATTCATCCTCATTTCATTCCACAGCAGTTCCACAGAAGTCGATGGAGCTGCACCAGCACATACCTGGAACGGGTCTGGCTCAGCAGTCAAGAAGTGCTGGGGTCTCTCCTAGACAGCTTCTTGGGAAGAAAAACTCCTGCAGGGAGTTCCCACCATGTAAGCAACAACGGTGCTTCTGAAAGTCTGTGCACATGACTTTGGAAAGGGAAAGATTCAGCTCCATGGGAAGTATAAGCCCAGTATGAGCACTTCACGTGGATATCCCATACAGAAAAAACCTATGACTAGCAGGGCACTGATTTACTTTAGATCCTAACATTGCTTCAATGCAATTGCCACTGCATTTTGGTGATGTTGTAGTCTCTCCAAATGGCATGTTCTGGAAATCATTTTCAGTGCTGCTTTTCATGTTAACATTTTGAATTATTAAGCTAAGTACTTTGAAATCAGCCCTGCTGTGAGCCTCTGTGAGGATTGACCAGATGACCTCCAGAGAGGTCCTTTCCTACTTAGAGTTTTCCCTGAATTTAAGATTCAGAGATTATTTACTTCTGGTGATGCTTATTCTGCCAAGACTTGCTTCAAACCAGACTCTATAGTCATGTGCTCCCTTTTGTAACCCTTTTTTACTAACAGTACTAATTAGAGTGCTCTACTGCAAGATCATTTCCAAATTATCTACACCAAATCTGCTTTTAACACTTACATTTTTTGTGCATGGGAATTCATCATAATTTCTCCTTACTTAGACATTCCTTATACCTGAAAAACAACATTTTCCAGACTGCCACCATCCGTTTACCCAGAGTTTGCATATGGCTGTGAACATCTCACCATTTCTGTTATCCCATAGTAAATGAAGAGAGCCTGATGGCAACCAGAACAAGAAAGAAAATCTCATTTTGTTTTGTTTTTTAATTAAAAATAAATACACTTACACACTGATCAGATATGTGGTGATGTCTCCCTGTGCTCCATTCTGTATGTCTATACACCACATTTACGTAGAGTCTGTGTAAGCTGTTTTCCCAGGAAAAGTCTGTCTAAGCCCCAGACCGACACACCCTGTTCCTCCCTGGACACACCGCTCAAATGCAGACAAATTACAAATGTGAACATGCTACATCACTCATGTTTCTCTTGGCACTTCCCAAGACGTTTTACATGGTGTGCCAAAAGTGCTTCTGTCAGTCAGGATCCAGCTCCGCACCACAACGGCAAATGCCAAAGTGATAGAGCAGGCACAGGTCTGTTGAGGGAGGATTGCAGGAGCAGGGAGAAAGGATGGGCTGCCTGGCCCACACCTCGCCAGTTACTCTGCTGTCCTCTCACCTCTACCACCCATATTCTCTTCAGCACTGCAGACACCCTGGTGCTTTCTAAAAGAGCTGCCTCTGCCTGGTGGCACTGCTGGAGCAAACCAGTTCATCTGAGCTGGTAAGCCTGTCAGTCATTATATAAAAGATGTTCCAGTTTTGCTGTATATAAATTAAGCTTGACACTACTGCAGCAGGACCTTTACTTTTCCTGCACATCCAGTTACACTTGATGGGAGTTAATAACTGCAGGCAGCAAGAGAAAGACACTGCTTTCAGGAAAAATAGTGAGGAACAGATTTTAGGGGACATAAAGATGTTCCTTGCAGTGAAGAATTTTAAAATTAGCTGACAGTCAAATACCCAAAAACACTTACTTGTGTATCCCTTTGATCTTTGGTGCTCAGCCCCGTGGCTTGTTGGAGCTGGCATCTTTCCTTCTCCTGCTTGCTTTGTGCAGGAGTTACATTTCAAGGCATCAGAGTGCTGAAGGCTGTTAGTAGAAGGTATCATTTGTGTGGCCCTTATCCTGATTAGCTGTGTTTCCACATGTCCTTTAAATTCACCCAACTAATCTTACTGATATCATGACCTTTATCTTTTACCTCCTTTATCACTCTCAGCTAATGAACTAGTTCCCATAACCTAGGTCAACCATGACAAATAATCAGCCAGGACTGAACTCTATAGCTTTTGTCTGCAAAACCAAAATACCTTTGCTTTGCCAAATTCAAACCACAGCTACAAGATAGAAATCAGATTATAATGTATTTGTAGCAAATACTTTATGCAAATTCTGGCACTGCTTTTTTAAAATTAAATATTCCATCAGATATCTGTCTTTTATTCCAGACTTTGACTAACTTGACTATAAAATAATATTCTGCAGACATTTGCCACAAATCATTGCATTATGTTTGAATGCACTCTGATATAAAAGCACACTGGAAGAAAGCAGCCATGTCACGGCTGGAGATATCACTTGTGTTTGGACTGTGCAACCAAATCTGGACCATGGGAAAAAGACACCATCATGTCAGGAGACTCCCCCTATTCTGCTTTGATTCACACACAGCTTAGGTGGTACCAGCAAACAAACAGGCCAGCCCTAAGCGTGAAAAATGAGGACTTATGTGCTTAAGCCCTGAGCATATTTCCTGTGCGGAAAGAAAGGAAAGAAGGCAGAAACCTCAGCAATCTGCAAAATTGGGCATTATTTGGTTCACCTGGAAGAGTGGAGCCCAGACCTCTCCTTGGAGGCAGTCAAAAGACACCACAACAGCAAAGTGAGATGCCAAGGTATGCAACCAGACAACAGGCATCCCCCCACTGCACATGGGATATAGAGTCACCAGGAGCTGCCACGCACCTGAGCAGCGACCTCCTGGACTGACCACCAGCAGGCTTAGGAAAGCAGCCACAGACACAGGCTGTCTTCTCCCACAGAACTAATCCAGCCTGGAGAGAGGTCCCTTAGTGGGGAGCAGACCTCAGCCAGGCTCACCTTGTATATCTGCCCCATTGGCTACATACATGCTAGATTGTCCCACATAACACCAAAGTTTGTTTTACTGGTCTAAGCTAACGAAAAGAGCAAAACCAAAAACCAAACCAACCGAAAACTCAGAAGCATCCTACTTCTCCATATTTGCACAACAAACTCAGTGACTCATAGTGTCACTAAACGAGATGGTGTCGATAGGAGCAAAGCACACGAAGACCAGTGACCCATGTCAGCAGCAACTATTCTGCCTGGCATGGTCCCCAAAAGAGGCATCCCCCCCTCTCTGTGCAGCCTGGCTGCAAACAAGGTCCATTGTGTCTTTCCAGTGATCCATTCTGTTTGCTGAAAGCTGAAACAGGGCCAGTGGCTCTTCTGTTGGCATCCCAGTCCACTTTTCGGCTGCCGGCCTTGTTCTCTGCTTCTACCCCCAGCCAACCAGCTCGCTTAAACAGCCGACAGCATTCGTTTGGATTTATCGTGCAGTTATGGCCCGAGTCCAGACCCAAGCTGGCAGGATCAGTAGAGGACCAGCATCGTCCTATTCAGCTACACACAACCTACTTGTCATCCTTTTGGGAACCAGTGACTCAGACGTAACTGTATTGCGGCCTGGCAGCTGGTGGGACCGGGTGAGACGGACAGAGACAATAACTCTGGCACCCACCAGGCCCCGGAGCGCAGAGCAGAAAGCCTGACTGCAACCCTCATTCAAGCCCTGGCATAATTAAAACAACATTACCATTCTTGGTGGCAGATTTTCACCTTCTGTAAACCCAGACTTTCTGTGAGTGTTTTGTTTTACCAATTTACTATGTCTGAAAGTCAATGGATTATAAAACAGAAGAGCAAGCTCTCTTTTTCTCTTTTGTGCTACCGCTATTAGCAAAATTACTACAGCCTGTATTTGGGGCTGTACCTGTGGTGGATGCTTGACTGCACCCTTGGCAGATACCTGGGAGACAGTAAATGAAAGTAAGGGTTTACTCTTGTGCAAAGCTGCAGACAAGATCTTTTTTCAGGTGCTATTTCTAAAGGGGGCAAGTGAGAGAAATCTTATATTTATCATAGGCAATCTTTCCCTCTTAGGCTGTGGTTTCAGAGGAGAGCTGGGCAGCCCCACAGGCTCCATGTGCTGCCACATTCTTGCCTCCTTGCCCATTGCCTGCTCACACCTGCTGCAGTGCCCTTCCAGTCCTGCTGATAGCGCTGGTTCTGCAGGCTTGCTGAGCCCAGACCAAGGAACTCCTCTGGGTGGATGAGGGGGAGGAAACAAAATATTAAATCACCCTACACTGAAAACAATTGCAGCCTGTTTGCCTCCATGCAGTGTATTATTCAAGGTACCTGCTCCTTCCCAAAGGGCCACAGCCCTGCCATAAGCACTACAACATCCCTGCAATGCCCAGCAGAGAGGATGTCCTCCAGGTAGCTTTGCATATGTTCTAGCTAGAAATCCAGCTTCTTTCTATCATCTCAGTTACCAAGGATCCAACCAGTACCATACTACAACATCTGTGTCCTTCCATAAGTATAGATTTTAGCCCTGCCTCAACGCTGCCAACAGAGGACGGTAAGGCAAGAGGAAACATTTTCAGGGCAGTCGCAGAGCAGAGACTAAACACATCTCCCTCCTTTTCCCTTCCCAGGATGCAAGACGATGCTGTTACTACATGCTCGGAGCTATTTACACGCGTGTGCAGCCCATGCATGCCCCATTCCCCTGAGGCAATGCCCACTCCTGGTCCAGGCAACTCCAGCAGCTGATCTCCCTCCTCCTCACATCGCGGCTCAGTGCCCCATCCCCTCCCCCAGCTTCAATTTTTGTCTGCTCTTCTAGAGGGAATAACTCCTGCGGTTGCCTCAGCAGCTGCTCTTCCCTTTCCCAAGCAGCAGCAAGAGCTAAATTGACCTAATTCCTGCTTGTTTCCCTGCCACCCACAGAATCTGAAATAGCAGCAGTGAGAAGTGCCAGGGCGCTCGTCAGCGGCCGCTCTGCCGCAGCGCGGGACCCGCTCGCCTTCACTCCATTTCCTGCGCGTCCCGCAAGGCTTACAAACTTCTCCGGCTGCAAGTTTCGGAACCTGCAAAAGTGGCGGACAGTTACTGCAGACAGCTCCTTAGGCAGCCTCAAGGACAAGTGGATTTTTTGTACCCTACGGCACATCCTCAGCAGTGCTCTTTAGACTGCAAACATCAGACGTATCTACTTGTAAAAATCCATGGATAAGTCTCGCAGCTGCTGCCTCACCTCCTTTTCTGCTGTAGTTTGGGTTTGCAGCCAGGCTTGGACTATCAGGCTGATTTTTTTTTTTTTTTCCTTTCTTTTAATGAAAGCTGGGACTGTCATGATCAAAACTTCAGCCAGAACAGGAGCTGAATTCGTGTATATAATTCTGTAGTGAAATAAGCTGTCACCTGCGAGGCAGTGTGACTGACCTGCTACAGCTTTATCAGAAGCAACTTCCTTTGCTGAAGTCTACAGCCTCAGATACATGTTAAAAAAAAAAGATATAAAAAATTATTCTTTCCCTCTGATGGCAACACACTGCCACAATCCAAGCTGCCCAACAGCCCCCAAAATTTACCAAGCTACAAAGCAAGCAGGAGTGGGAGCATTTATGTTAATTAGTGTGTGGAAAGGGAGCCAAAGATATGGTAAGATTTGATATGGCATATGGGATCCAATAACATGTCATTAGAGGTAGAAAGCAACCCTTCACAGAGTAGCTTTTCAGCTGCTTATAAAGGCTTTCCGTTCAAACTTCTGGCTGAAATTTTCCATGCCATAATTGCTACTATTCTGGTAATTAAAGCTTGCTGTAGTGCAAAAACAAAAGGGCATTTCCTAACTTCTGAATGTGTGCCTCTGCAACTTTATTCATGTGGTTTCTAGTAACAGCTGAAGGAGGAAGAAGGCTTAGGTCTCTCAACATGAACATGAGCAATGTTGTCATTCAAGTTCTCCCATACTTGATGGGCATCAGGCAGGGATGTAAATTTTACCAGAACATATTTTCTGTCCTGCATCTGCACTGAGTTTTTATTACTCTTGAGACTCAAAGCAACCTCAAATTTATGTGGAACTCCTGCATCAGTCAGACAAGAGATTTCACAAAAGGTAACAGTGGCCAAGCACTCTCCAAATAATCCTCCTTCTCATACCTTTGGCAAGGGGAACAGTTACCAGTAGAAAAAGCTCGTAAGTTATCATAACATGAAACATCAGATTTCAATATTTAACTGAAGTTTCTGTAGGTGTCTTGGCCACTTCCCTATCACAGCTCTCATCAGCGCAGTGACCAATGAATGTCATTCACTTAACGCTTGCCAAAGCTTCCACTAAGAATTTCTGGCACTGCTTAGACTCCTAGGAAACCTCAGAGCCAAACAGTCTGTGTAATAACTATGAAAATTGTATTATTAGCTTCTAAACAGAAGCAGCATGACACTACAAAGGAAATATGCAGGCTGTCAGAGGCACTGAGAGAAGGTGTCAGCTACAAATTAATGGCTATTAAAACATATTATTTGTTCCAAAGTGTTAAAAATGAGATTTTTAGCTCCGACAGCAGAAAAGGTGGTGGTGTCAGGTCCCACATTGGCATGCCATCTCTCCCAGCTGCTGTTGCCACCATTTCAAAGCTGTTGATTGGCACCATTTAGATACTCCCATGAAAGCCTCGGGAGAAGCAAAAAGAGGCTTCATTCCTTTCCCGTGGTGTAGCTGAGGTAGCAGCATTCCTCTTTTGGCTGACAAACATATATGATTAAAGAAATGAAGGCAGAGGAGCAGAGATCATCTCAAGTTAACCTGGATGGATGACTTGGATACAAATCTGGCTGGTGGATCCCTCTTCACTGAGAAACTGAAAGTACAACTAGTTAACTAAGTTTGGGCTCATCTAAGTACAATGTGGCTTCTACATCCCAAACTCAGGGTACCACAGGTTTCCAAAGAGCGGTGTGAAAGCAGAGAGGCCCTCACAAGCATTTTTACTGCTCTTCCCATTTTGCCCATTTAAAATGTAATGCCTGAAAGCAGAAGTCTCTTATATGAAACAGCCTAGGAAAATTAATTGGGAAGGCTAAAAGCCAAGCCAGTGGCAGGCAGAAATCTCTATGCTGTCTGTAACAGGCAGCATCTTAGCTGCCATGCCAGCTCTTTTTTGTGGAGTAGGTATGTAGAGGGAGGGGTGTGTTAATCATTGCTATTGTAGATGGAATTAATTCCATACATGCTGCCACACAAGACTAGAGGGGACTAGAGGCTCATACTGCTAAATGGAAATACTACTGAAGTATTTTCACAGCACTTGTAAGGAGAGGGAGCAAGTGTGGCACACACTGGTACTGCACAGCCCACAGGTGTGGGTTTAATCTGTTTGAAAATGTTTTTTATTGAACCTACTGCAAACATGTTGACGGAGACTTGTAAGTCCAAGTTAAATAACTTGCCACAGCCACAAGAGTGGGTCAGCAGAGTCAGTGCTTGGCACGGCATGCAATACCTGTATTTCATGCCAGCACTTCTTGAAAAATCTTTCTACAGGTCCCTGAGCCTTGGAAGGCAGGGGCAGGAATAGCTCAAGGATATGGGATGTGTAGAGCTTCAGAAAAGTTAAGCTGATTTCAGAGCATTCTGCCACCTGGGTCTCATCACAGCCACAGCTCAGGTGCTGCAAGAGCAGGCTGCCAAGGACACAGACCTGGGACTTCCCTGCTCCTGGCTCCCATCTGACTGCTGGCTAGGTGGGGATAGGGCAGAGAAAAAGGCAGGTTTCAGATCCTGCACTGTAGAGCAAATTTTCTTGAGAAGCTGGCTGGTGCCTGTCAAAATTGCATTGTCACTAACTCAGTGTCACAGACTCGTCCAATTTCAAGTTGGCATTGTCTGATGGAAAAAGTTTTGTATCAGAATATGCCCAAATGACACATCTGAATATAAAATGATGAAGGACTTTCCCTGGGACAGGCTATCTGAAAATCTGAAAATCTAGGGTACTTCACATATTGCTCAGTGATTGCTTGAGTCTAAAATCCAATAGGCACTTCAAAACACCAGCCTTTTAAAGCCATTTCTGTCTAGAGATCTAGCCCCAGCCTAAGGCACACCTCCTTTACCTGGTCAAAAGGACTAAAATATCACAGAATTAATGCATCCATAATTACACTGACAATATCAGCTTTTGAAAACTAAAAAAAACCCTAAAAAAGTACCATATGAACTCAATATGCTATCCAATCCCAAAGAGCAGCAATCCTAGCCTAGTTACTTACTAATTTCTCTTTCCAGTGAATTACATCTTTCTACAAAGTTGCAAAAACTTCTGACATCAATCTCAGGCTCTCAGTAAATGTCCCTCCATGCAGAACTTGGGTGCTCGCAATAACTGAGCTGATGAAAAGATGTAAAAGTCTGAAGCGTAAAACAAGGGGACCCAGGGATGCAAAGGGGAACAAATACAGGCAGCCTGCACTGGTTAACACACCGGCAAGTTAGAAGTGGA
Source organism: Daphoenositta chrysoptera (assembly GCA_013397915.1). NCBI lineage: Eukaryota > Metazoa > Chordata > Aves > Passeriformes > Daphoenositta > Daphoenositta chrysoptera. The sequence goes on from VZRO01002703.1 coordinate 205,488, forward strand.
AGTTAGAAAGGGAGCTTAAATTAGAGGAGGTACTGTTATTCTTAAGGTTTGTAATCAAAATCTTGTGGTTCCAATTAGGAGAGAAAAGATGCCTGGCCAACATGCTATTACCAGCTTTTTGGCAGGAACAGCCATTTACAACAACCAGGCTGCCTCTCCTGCACTCAAGTATTTGTTTTTACATTCAAGCCTTCCCAGACTCGACAGCTCTTGGAACAGCCACACTTGTATAGGGCAAAGTCCATGTCAGATGGATCATCAAGCAGAACAAAGTGTTATTACTTTCTCAAAGCTGCTATTCAGTCACACCCCTTACATTATTCCTGTGAAAATGAGGGAGTGATTTCAATTATGGAAGTATGGAAATTTCAATTATTTGAGTATGGATAAAAAGAGACTGAAAATATGAGATGAGCTGTTGGCTTTTTTTTTAACTTTCAAGGCTGAAGCTCATAGTAAAGCTCCCCAGAATAACACAAAGCACCTTCCTTTCGACTGTGTATTTCCACCTGTCAATCTTTGGAACATTTCTGGGAGCACCCCAGTGCTGTGCACGTTGCTGAGTGTTGAAGGCGTTTGGTTCTAGTGGAGCAGAAACAAGAAAAGGAAAGGATGTTCACTAACTCTAGCATTGCCTGGGGAGAACTGGGGCTCCTAACGTCAGACTCCTGCTCTGCATCAGCCACAGGAAGACCTCTCTGTCTCTCTTTCCTTCTTTCTGTGTCTTTATCTTCAGTGACTTGAGTCTCTTGGGAAAGCTCCCTTTCAAGTTTCACTCTTCCACACAGTCTCAGCCCAGTGCAGAACTGCATGTGTTCAGCAGAAAATGTCCTCCACTTTTTTTCCCATGTTATTTAAAGCTCCACTTCATTATATTTACTGGTATTCTGATTTTAATAAATAATAATTGCATGCTTCTTGGAGGCTCTAGGCATCTTAACGTGTAATTAATCATAGTACCAAACCCCATGAGCCTTCAAATCATCATTAGAAAGAAAATCTTTCAGCCAAACACCTTGGTAAAAAAATGAGATCCTTTCCCTTAATTGGTCTGGGAAGCACAAGCACAGCTCTCTTAAATGGATGTCTTCTACACAGTACCCACAGACCTGGGCTCAGACCAAACCAGGAAAATAAACTCCCCACAGTCCCCACACAGGCACATCCTGGTAGCACCCCTCTCTCTCTGCAGCACAGTGTGTCAGGTTGACATGACCATGAGGAGAAAGAAAAGGGAAAGAAGAAAAAGGGAGTATCCCTTCTCCTCAAGTAACGTAAGAATAAATCTGTAAAGTGATACTTCAGGGACAAAACACTACACATGGGTATGAGCAATTTCACAAAGCTGCAGTTAAGTGACAAGCACTCCTGTTCTCTGAAAGGTGGAAGTGTAAGAGTAAGGCTTCAGAGGTGCTTTAGCTCTTTTTCCACCCAACACCTCCTTAAATCTGGAAAGTTAAACTCAATCTAATTTCCTTTATAGTGAACATCAGCCTTGATTACAGCTGGAGAGTCAGCACGTATGCCTAACAACAGCAGAAGGTTACTTCTGGTCCACACAACAATATTAATCATAATCTAACCTATATGAGCACCATGGCCACAGGCAGAGGGTTTTCTCTGGCCTGGACAGAGCTCCAAGTTAGCCCTGTCCCTGTGTTCTGTGGTCACTCAGGACTCGTAGAGCTTGGAGAATTTGACCCTCCCAGCCAGCTTCAATAACCAGTGAACAAGTACAGCTACCTGGGAGCAGCAGCACAAAGTCTCCAGTGGCCTCGGAGCTGGTGGTCAGGCCACCCTCACTGCACATCCCATGTACACCATGGGCCCAGCCACAGCCACTGGGAGGTCCCTCCAACACAGCTGTGGTGCAAAGCTCCAGTTTTCCCAGTTTGTAACTTCCAGCTCACTTCATTCACCTGTGGTGCTTCCTATTGGCATGACCCCATTACAGGGCTAACCCCTGAGCAATCCTAACAAGTAAAAGTAGAGACCTTAAAAGACAGCTTATTTCCTTCTAATTATTTAAATTCCCCTTCAGTTTTCACGTCTTCTACACAGTGAAGGAAGGTCTAATATGTAACGGATTACTGGCAGGGCAGAATGAGCAAATAGCTAACTTATTTGCTTTAGATGGCCTAATACAATAAAAAGCGTGCAACCTACTGTATTGTGCCCATGAACTTTATCCTTCTGAATAACAGACAGTGTCCAAGAAAAATTTCCTGCTCTGAGAGTCTGCAACCTGGGACTGGAGCCCAAAGACTCCCAAGAAGATCCAGCAGATGGTAAACAGCTGCGTGTCCTGAGGGAATGGCTAACCTGGCAGTGGTTTCCCATATACTAAATCCTTATTGCTTTAACAAGGTTGCCTGGAAGTGGCTTGAACAGAAGTAAAGGGAATGCTGCTCTGATCAAGTGACTCATAGAAAGAGGGAGGGAGGTCTTAAGATACTTTCTGGAAAGGATTTCAAAGCTGAGCATATTGTTCCAGGAAATGTTTACAGACTGGAAAAGAGGAAGTTTTGACTTTCATTGGCTTATTCTGTTGCAACACAGCATGCTTACCAAAAATACACAAAGAGAGGGAAAAAAAAGCTCCCTTCTGAAGAAGAGCTGGGCAGGAGGCAAAAGGAGTGCAGCTCTGCCCATTTCTGCCAGCCAACAGAAGAAAATGAACTCCATTCTGGCTCCACAAGGCACTCTCATACCTCAGCCCCACAAAGATATCAAAAAGGAACAAACACCAGGGTAAATCAGAGGGGTCAGACTCACTGCAGTTTTTAGGGCCATACTTGTCATATACTACTCACTTTGCAGATGCCAAAGAAGACAGTGCTCCTCCCCGGAGATGTTAGAAATGTCTGGGAGAGGAGCAGTTACAGAGAGACTGTATTTGGGGTTGTGGTGGGTGAGGGGTTTTTTTTACAGATTGAACAAGTTCACAACAACCAACAGAAAAAGCAGGACTTTATGGATGCTCCTGTGGAAGAGCTCAAGAAAATCATGTTACATTTTAGGTCAGTGGCTCCTAATTTTTTGTATCACTCAGACTCCTTTGATAAAATGTGCCTTCCTGTTTAGTCCTTCAGTTGCTGCGCTATGTCCTAAGCCAGTGTAATTTCATTCCTCTAATCCACTTGAGATGTCTCCTCTCATCCCCTACCAGGAGGCTGCAAGATCCTCCTTTTGCTGCCACTGGGTTTTTAGGCAGCAGCATAATCCCAGAGAAAGAGCTCATGGTCCTCTCTACCCTTGCAGAGGGGCCAGGTGCCAGGGCTGTGAGACAGCCACACTTCAGCTGCTCCTCACCCTGGCTGAGCTACTGACTGTCCAAAGAAGTGCTGTCCTTCCAGCAGAAAGAGCTGCAAGAACAGAGGCCTCTGGAGGAACCATATGAGAGCAGCCCATCAGGAAGTAAGGGCTAAAACAACAGTGCACTCAAACTGCACTGTGTGCTCCCTGTTCTGAAGCCTCAGAGCATCTCCTCTTTTTCTCCCCACCCTATAAACCTGACTCCAAAAAGGATGTGAGAACTTTCAAATAGGCCCCAGAGCCTGTTGGGAGGAAGAACAATGAAAACAAAGGGTCATCACAGGCCATGACAGCAGTGATCAATCCAATACCCATCAAAGGTGAAATGATCTTCATTTGGACTGACAAAAAGACAAGGAGCCTGATCTAGAAGGAGTGAAAGAAAGTCTGGCAAGAAGGTAAGCATTTCACTCCTGGACATGTGTGCTGGAAGATGACAGGACATGCAGAAGGCATCCTCTTCATCCTTAGTTCTTTTTGCAAACCATATATATCCATTTTCTTGAACTGCAGAAAGCCTAATGAGGGGAAAAAAAAACCAAAAAAAAACCCAACCAACCAACCAAACCCAAACCACAAAGGTTACTTCATTCTGAAACAATTTTTTAAGAAACAGAAGCCCTTCAGATGTCAATACTATGCTAACCTGTGGTCCCCTAAGCGGACTAGCTTTTGCTTGGGAAATGGAGGGTCCCTGCAGTTCAGTGACTTAGACATTTTGAAATCCTAACCTATTTGACAAGATATTAGTCAAAAAGCAGCCAGAATGTGTGAATTAATAAGACCCATATGTAACTGCCTAATAGTAACCACTTGCTTAATACTGTGTAGCTAAATGGTATAACAAAAGAATTAGCCAGTGACATCCACTTAGGAAATATGATCCAATCGATACTATGATTTCTTTTTAAGTGCTGAACTGGTTTTGACACATATAAAAATGTGGTTTCAATCAGACCAAACTGCACCACAAAAAAAAGCCTTGTAAAGAAGCCCAGACCTGTGGTCTTTAAACAATACACTGAAGTAAAGAACATTCACAATGGGATTGAGACTGGGAGCACGGGGGAAAGAAGTAAGTGGTCCCTCAGTCATTATTACCAGCCATGAGATCACATAGACCTTTCATCTTATATTATCAATCTCCCTTTGTGCCGGACATACAATAAAATATGTAGTGTCAGGCAGAGCTGTAACAGGAGGAACAGTCAAATTCCCCTTGCTTTTCTCCTCCTGACTGCCCTCATTTACATTAACTTCTCAGTAAACAGTAATAGCTAATGGAGCAAGACTGTTACAGTCCTGGTTCAGTGACACTGCCTAACTGGGAACACTGAAAGGATGTTCAGAAACACTGACCAAAATTACAGCAAATGACACAGGGAAAAAAAAAAAAAAACCAACTAAAAATGAAATAAGAAAATAACTCCCCCAGACTAAAATATCCCCCACACCAGTGCCCACTGCAGTGTAATATTTTTATGAAGAAATCTCACTGACCACAGCTGATCTGATTTTCTGTATGTCGAAACAGAAGCTGAATCAAGTTTCCTCCTGGTGATGGTCTCAATCCAAGCCCTCAACACACCAAGCACTGTTATTGTCTTGGCTCCAGCAAGACACAGCGCCTGAACAATGTCCCACCTGCAGTTTTAAGATGGTGTTTCATTAAACCGAATTATCTTTGTGCAAAATGTACAGATTAGTTCCCTGGCTAGCTCATATTCATAAGTACACACAAGCACCAATGAAGCCAGACGTGTTTTATCCCATGCAGGGATCAGTGGCAGAGCTAATTGAGCCTTCACAGACCGACTGAGAGTAACACATCTCCTGTGCATAAAAGTCAGAGGGAAAGGGCCAGGAAGAGCACACACCCTGAGCAGTATGTAGGGAGTGCGTGTGTGTCCATCCCCATATTTGTATGCCTGTCCTCTGTGCTGGCAGGCGGCACAGAGAGATGGCCATCAGCTCTGCAGGCATATGAACAGCCTGAAAATCGTAAGGGCTACGGCAGCCCATGGCAAACAGGGACACGTCAGTTTTAGAGCTGAATGTATCGTAAGGACCTCAAGAAATGGGCTGCCACTCTTCCTCAAACGGGTTAGTACTTGTTTTACAGCTTCTGGCATTGCTGCTGTTCCCCCCGGAGCTGCCCCAGTGGGTGCTGAGCCCGACACCTGCAGCCTTTGAGGGAAGCCAGCTCTGTGCTGGCCTCAGGGTGCAGCTGCAATGCATTCACTGCCTCGTCACATGTGCCTCCACGAGATCCCTGCTAACTGGGCTCGCATCCTCGCAGCACTCTGGCTGTAGCACCGAGGTGCTCCAGGGAAGCTGCCTGCTGCAGTCCATGGCCAGCCTTTGCAGGCTCTTTTGCAGGCTGAGAAACAGGGGCAGGCAGACAAGTATCGACACCAGCACGGCTAAAGACTTGGCTGCATTTCAGTGCAGTCCCAGCAGGCTCTGCAGAGCAAAGGTGGTGTGGGACCTTCTCCTCCATTCGAGTTACAAAATGAAGAAGTCAGCACTCAAGTTACTCAGCCTACCAAACATTAACTTTCCCAAACTATGTCAGGATCTGAGAGTGAGTTGTTAAAAAAATAACAAGTTGCTGCTTTTTAAAAGCTTTGAGTTTCTTGGCTATTTCTTATCAAAGGTCATACGGAGTAGGTTTTAAGAGTCAAAGAACTGTTTTCCTGTTTTAGAAATCTAGCTTCACAGCTGAGTGAGAATGGATAGACACGAGTGGGTTTCTTTGCTTTCTGAAACAAATATTCATTCCCACATATCTGAGTCAAACATTAACAGTAATGTCTTACTCTAGGAGCCAATAACAACATGAAAGGTAAATGTGCAGATTTAAAACAGTCAGCTTTTAGAAAAAGACAGTAAGGGTGATGCCAGCAGTATCTCAGGGAGGTCTTCATCCCCTTGTACCAAAGAAGCTCATGTCACCCAGCTCTGTACTATCTAGGAATAAAGAGCAGTTCCTTTGTTGCTTTCATCTGTTTCTTTAGTTTTGTTGTCCTTTATTTATGATTTCACTGGCCATGTCAAGATGACAAGCTGTCCTGAAAAGAAGGACATCATGCCAGTTAGGATAAGAAAACTTTCACCAGCGAAAGGATGATGAAAAAATCAGCACAGTCCAAATCAAGTCCTCCTCTTCAAAAAGAAAAAAANAAAGAGGCAGTAAACCCAATATTTCGACAAGCATTTTTTGCCCTAGCAATTATATGTTTCTTCCATGTTCTTCAATTGCCTAGCACAAATCTGAGGAGGAATCCCCACAGCTCACATGTGAGGAAAGGAGGGGGCTGAGGCACATCCCCTCCTCTGCAGGTACAATCTCATACAAGGGGGAGAGAGGAAAGATTCTGCAGCTGGAGGTGCCACATGAGACTGAGCACACTGCACCATGTCAACTTCACAGAGCAAAGCCAACATATTAATAGCTACAGAGAAAAAAACACCAGTCAAATGTTTGCCAAAGCTCTTGTAAGAAGAAGGACCTGTTCCAAAAAAGGTTATTCCACAACTAGTTCACCTTAGGAGCAGACTGATAATCTGGTGAACTGCAAGGATGGTCCCTCTGTTTCTGAGGATGGAGTTAGTAAAGCTTCTGAAATGGCCCACTGGTGAACAGACACTGATGTTAACCCTGTAATAGCACCACAGCAGTAAAAATAGAGAACCACTATGCACCAAGGAGTACAAAAGGGTGAAGAGCTGATGGATTTATTAATATTTATTTTGAAGTGAGCCAAAAGCAAATGTAAATTTCAAACACTGCCCCTCAGCTGCATCTCATCACTTTTAACCTTACTCATTACAAAAGTCCAAATATAGCGTACTGATATTAGGACTTGCATTTGCAATTCGCTCGTCACTGCGTTAAGATCCCAAGTGCTAGCAGAACTCAGGCATGTTTTTATTTATCAATTTACATGTTTCAGTCATAGACTAAGGCCTGGAAGAGAGATTTTCTTTTTTGTAGAGCGCGCCACAAACAGTATAGGGGACATCTTCCCCTCTGCTCAAGAGAGAGCAATATATCGCCATCAAATCCTGCAATAGTTTCCTTGAGAAAAGGTAAGCTATACATGCTTGGTACACACTTAAATGCTTGTTGACATGACTCAGTCCTTTAACAGTAGTCTTCCTGTGGATACACCTGCTTATGAAGGAGTCCTTCTCCCATTGTCTTCAGCCACCTGTCACTCTGCTGCAGATACCAGGCACTCTTCTTCCTCATCCCTACTGCATCCCTGCATCCTGAAAGGCAAGGATCTCCCTCAACTGCTTCAGGCAAAAATCAGCTGGGTGAGTTTAAACAACTTGGTGGTTCAAGCTAAGCCAGTCCCTCTGGGTTTTAATTCTTCTAAGACTTGTTCTATCCAAAGTTTCCATAATAGTTTGACTACTTCAGCTGGGGGTGTAATGTTTTACCTGTAAAATTAAAGTGGTAGCTACAGACGTACTTACACTCATAAAAAATATTTCACAACACAGTAGTTAATTTCTCCTTCGTGCTGTGAATACCTGCAGCAGTGGGAACACCTTTGCACTGCCATTAGAACATCCATGTAAACTTCATGAGGCTCAATGAGGTCAAGTGCCAGGTGCTGCACCCGGGTCAGGGCAGACCCCTGTATCAATAACAGTCTGGGGGATGAACAGATCCAGAGCAGCCCTGCTGAGAAGGACTTTGGGGTGCTGCTGGATGAGAGGCTGGACAGGACCCAGCAATGTGCTCCTGCAACCCAGAGAGCCAACCGTGCCCTGGGCTGCATCCAAAGCAGCGTGGCCAGCAGGTCGAGAGAGGGGATTCTGCCCCTCTGCCCTGGTGAGACCCCCCCCAGCCTGCTTCATCCAGCTCTGGGGTCCTCAACACAGGAAAGACATGGACCTGTTGGAGCAGGTCCAGAGGAAGCCACAAAGATGATCTGAGGGCTGGAGCACCTCTCCTATGAAGACAGACTGAGAGAGGTGGGGCTGTTCAGCCTGGAGAAGGGAAGGGTCTAGACAGACCTTATAGAAGCCTCTAAGTACTTAAAACAGGCCTAAAGGAAATATGGAGAGGGGGTCTTTATGAGTGTAGTGATAGGACAAGAGCTTATGCTTTTAAACTAAAAGGAAGACATTTTTTACAGTGAGGGTGGTGAAACTCTGGAATGGGTTGCCCAGAGAGGTGGTAGATATCCCATCCCTGGAAACATTCCAGGTCAGGTTGGACAGAGCTCTGAGAAACCTGATCTAGTGGAAGATGTCCCTGTTCATTGGAGGTGGGTTGGACTAGGTGAGCTTTAAAGGTGCCTTCCAACCCAAACTATTCTACGATTCTGTACCAAAGAGATGATGCCATTTTTAGACTTCTGCTTTCAAACCAACACAATGAAAGTACTTTGTAAAAAACCACACCCTGCAAGCAATCTTGTTCACCTGTGTCCTGCCTTCTGCTTCACCCATTTGTACTGGTCCCTACTCCATATTCCAGTCTTGTGTAACTGAGCAGCTTCTTAGATGCTCTCCCATGTGCATCTGCAGGTGTCACAATGCTGGGAAGGCAAGGGTGGGGATGTGCCCAGGTGACAGGAGCCCTCACTTTGATGGCCCCCACAAAGCAGTGGGACCACATCCCTGGTGGGTTTTATTCAGAGCAGCCTGCCTTTTCCCCTCTTCTGGTGCTGAGCAGGTGCATTTTCCATCATTCAGCACAAACGTGGGCAGTGTAAATACAAAGGGGCAGAGAGCAAGGAAGCTTTTCTCCTGGGTTCTCAGTATCACTTTAATAGGTGACTTTTTGGGGGAGACATGTGAGCACATGCAGTTTGAACCAAAGAGAAGCTGGTTGCTGTGAGCAGGATGTGTGCATGTTCAGTAAGATGAAAGCAAACCCCTCTGTCAAGAGCAGTGCCAGATACATTTCCCTACCAGCAGGCACAAGAGTGGCTCAGAAGGACGCATTTTAACAGGGTGAGAAGATACCAATGCACCATTTCAGTCCTGGCATCCCCATCACAGCTGCCAGAAAGGAGCTGCCAGATGGGGCTGTGGGGAATGAGTACAAATTTTTCTGCTGATTATCCAGACAAGACCATCATCCATTTCATTGGAGGCTTTGCAGTCATAGCTAGTGACTCGGAAAGTGAGGTTATACATCCTAAGCCATCCAGCCTGGCTTTTAGATTTTATAGTTTTTAATTTAGATTCCCTTGATTAATCCTTCCATCTTTCTTTCCTGCTGTGCTGGAAACTGTAATATATCACGGGCAGAAAACAGAACTGAGGGGGAGGGCAGGAAGGGAAAAAGAACAACAAATCTACAAAAGTGATCAGGTCAGCCAAAGCAGGCAACGAGAAGAAGAATACAAAATGTCAGCAGTAACAGTAGAGGCTGAAGGGACTGGCAGGGCAGCAAAGCTAGCAGTGGGATGTAGGGGTTTCCAGCAGAAGATAATCTTTAAAACAACAAATCAGTTCAGGGCATTGTCATAAAACACTCCCTGTACAGAGGGTAACGCAACCCTCCAAACATGGGTGGAGAATGACCTCTTCACTCAAGCTACAGCTATAGTCACCCCCTAAGCTTTTCCACAAAGGACAGACAGGGAGACAGAAGTGAACTGGCCAAACACTGGCAATGAGTCCTAGCTCCACCCTGCCTTTTAGCTATTGGCAAGGAAGTGTTCATCCAGCAGAATACTGTGGATTGTTATCAGAACTGTTTTTTTCAATACATCTGTAATATTAAAAAAAAAAACCTATTTAAATTTTACACTGGCACCTCCTTACTAATCAAACTGAAGAAAACCCACTAATCACATCCAGCAACTTTATTGATTGCATATAGCGGTTTTCTTACAAACCAAACTCCTGACATCAGGTGATTGGCTGGAAGCTAAGATAATCATTTTAGTGAGAGGAAAGGAAGAAAAATATAAAAATTAAACCTTATAATTGTGGAGAAGCATCTACAGATGAGCAAAAGTTTCAAAATAGAGAAAAGTTTAAAATAAACTAAAAGCATGATTATGTTCAAAATTTAGTGGGGTTTTTTGTTTTAATAAACATCACTGTTTTAAGACTAGATTTTGACTATCTATAAGTTGCAACTCATTTCAAATAGACTAGTAAAGTCTAACACAATGAATCTGTTTCTCTGCAATTTTTGACTACTTGACATTTCAGAACAACCTACACCAATCTTCAGTTTCAGTATTTGGAGCCTCTGAACTAAAAGGAAACAGCGAAACCTAAACTTTGTCCACCACCCCTCCTTACTAACTCTCAGATAAGGGACCACTTTGAAACAAATATGTTCTGCAAATAGCACAAAGAAGGGAAATGAGAAAGATGGGATGTCTAAAATAATTATCTGAGAGTACAAAGAGAAATGGCATTGTCTAGTCTGAGGAAAAAGAGGGGATGTAGGACAACAGTCTTCAAATTCATAAAGTCTGTCATGGAGAAAAGTCAATTTTCTATATTCATGATCAACAGAGAAGTAACTACCTTAGATCAGAGAGAATACAATTCCAGTTAGGTAGCTGGGGACACTTTCTAATGATAAAAATAGCAAAGCCTTGGAACATGCTGACCATGAAAACTTCAATATCAGAGGCTTTTCAACATAGGTTAAACAAACACCTTTTCAGAATGACATTGGTACAGTTGATCCGCCTCAGGGTAAGGAGATGGACTGCATGATCCTCTGAGGTCCCCTCCAGCCTGAGCTGCCTATGACTGCATGAATTTTAACAGTTGGACTTGATGATCTTGAATGTTTTTTTCAACATAAATGACTCTATGTTTATATAAATTGTTTATTAAACTAAAAATCTTTGTCTTTTAAAAATGCTCTGCCATATAATATGAAATAAACTCTGAAAACAAGCTAGTTCGTGGGACAAATATCCTTTGCAAATAATTTTTCTTCATTAAAAAAAAAGAGGAATTTTCTGGTTCTCTTCTTTATTGTAGCAACAATATTTACTCGTTGGTCTCATTCCTCTAGCAAAGTAAAAGGCCTACAGAGCATTCCTTTTAATGAAAACAAAAGCTTAAAATGACTACTCTCTCCTTCCCTAATATTTTGGCCGGTTTTCAGATCACTTGTGGGCGTCTTACCTGCTCTCCCATCAGATTATCTCTGTCCTCACAACAGCTGTACTACAAGGTAACTCTTCCCCTTAGTTTCATTTTCAGCTCTCTGCTATACTGTGATAGAAAATATATGTCCCAATTGCATTTGCAGCTGACCTTCCTGCACCTGAGGATTGATGATGCCTCTCCCTGAAACATTCTCTCTTGATTTTGCCTGCATGGATGAAGAAGAAGAAAATAGAAACAGATTGTCAAGGCAGAGGTAAATGGGATTTCAGAATGGGAATATGCCAGAAACTCGTCCCAGTTGCAAGAAGACAGGCAGGAAATGCCAGAATACTCAAGCCCAGGCAGTGATCTGCAATCGTGATTCGGTCGAGTATGTGGAAGTATTTGTCAATACTGATATGAACTGATGGCATGTTGTAACAAAACCCATCAAAGGTGGACAAGTCTCCCTTTACAGGATTACCCCTGTCATCCCCAAAACCTGACAAATGAATCTGAAAACTTCTCTCAGTCATAAGTTCAGCCCAGCTCTGAAATACCCCAGGGACTGCACCACAGTCTTTCTCTCTCTTCCACTAAGAAAGGAGGGCTCAGTGAATTCTCTCCATCACAAAACATTGGTAGAGGCAACTTTTCTTTCCAAAAGTGCCAACTTTCTTTTAAACACACTTGTGATGTGCAGTAACGGAGAGGATGCTACTGAACAATGTGTCAGCCCCAGCTCCACCCTCCCACGAGAAGTTCTCAGGGGAGACGGTAGTCAACAAGACTGCCATCCAAATGTGGGGGGCACAAAGGGCCAAGGGATAAAAAACAATGGGCACTTGGAGAAAAAGAGTTGAGGATAAGTAAGATGAGAAGATGAGGAGTGAAATGGTGAAGCTGTTGTGTTCACCACCAGAGAAGTGAAATGGTAAATGCTAGCACCTTTGCAAGTTCATAACAAATCATAGTCTGGCAGCAAATAGTTTGAAAAAGAGTACTTAGAGGTTAGAAAAATACGGTAAGATGCACAAGGGATTATAAAAGCAGGAGACCTTCCAGGCATCCACGCTACCTCTCAACCAGTCAGGATTATTTCCCACCATTCATTAGTAATGTGTTGCACTTATATTAAAAAAAATTGTTTCAAATATATTATCTTTATTGTAGGGCTCCTGAATATCTAGGTTCACAGGGGAAGGAGTGAAGAGATTTAAATAAATTAAATGAACAGAAACTATTATAGTGGTTTCTAATTGTTCTTAAAGACTTCTGTATCTACTGTAATGAGCACATCTGACACTCAGGAGGCAGCTGCTGCTCTTTGGAGGACAGTACATTTTGGACAATTGCCCTCTTGAGGGAACATTGAAACAACTAGTCCTGAAATAGCTCTATTGTGTCAAAGGCATCACACTGACCAGATAAACCTTAATGTTTTCAGAGAAATCACTGTGTTCATAGGTTGCTGAAGCATGCACTTACAGTTTTCTGAACTGGACATGCCCTTTTTTGTTCTAACAGCTTTAGAGAAACCAGAGGAAGGTCTCACGCCTTTAATTTATATTGCTGTAGCTTTTTAATTAAAATACATAGAATCATATAACTGGTTAGTTTGGAAAATACCTTTAAAAACACTGAGTCCAACTGTTACCCCATGTAGTGGTTTAGGAATGGTACTCCCTAATTTAGTCTTCCCACTGAGATTCTCCAAGCCACATGCCCTCGTCCAGATAATTGATAAAGATATTCAACAGGACTGAGCCCTATGACTCAACCCCAACACTGGCTGTCAACCTAAGGAAATGAATGAAAAAAAACTTTCCCAATTAATGTCACCTGATGGATAAGCAGCCATTACAGATTATCAAGCATTAAACCCAGCATTTTAGAAATGCAGAGTTGGGCTTATCAGCCCTAGAGAATGGAGGTATCTGTGGGTGAAAATACTATTTCAATGAAATAACAAAAGTTTGGTTTTAACTTTGAGTGATTTTCCATGAAGCATTTCACCTCAGCATCTTTTCTCCAATGTCCAGGAGATGTCTCCTGCTGTACCTCCTGAAGAGTTTCAGCCTTTTTCTTTGGAAGCACTCCCTCTTGCAATGAGCCTGATTCGAGACAGAGAATGCAGATGGGTGCTGCCAAGCTAAACTCTAACTTCAGGGACAGTTGGAGCAGTCTCATAGGAAGGAGAAATGCAGATTCAGGGTCTGTTTTGCTGTTCTCCCATCTAGCTAGATCTAGCTTATTAACCATCCCTCTGAGTTCTCTCTCTATAACAACTTCAAGCAGTTTTTCATGTCTCCCTCATGTACAATAACAAAATGCTGTAAGTTGCACAACATGGCAAAGTCAAAACAAGCTCCCTCTCTTCCTTGTCCTTTCCAGCAGCTTTTCTATCTGCAGGAAGGGGCGGGGAGCTGGAGGGCTCCCCCTCCTTGCTCTTGTTTTGCCCTCAACCTCCCATAAGCTACTGACAAATATCAGATTGCTAGCTCAGCTGGAGCATTCACTAAACAAGAGATAAGGATTACTTATATAGGAACTCTAAACCCATCATCAAAATGTCTGTAATTGCAGGAGAAACCAGCTGTCCAAAATGTGGAGGTCTCAGCTGAGTTTTGCCCACAGCCCTGGGGCTCTTGCTTTCACCTCCCCCTTGTACTTGTTCAAAGAGAAGAAAAAATCCTCTTTTAGCTCAATTAGTGGGGGCCATTTCCTCTGACAGTCTATGTCTCCAAGTAAGAGAACAAGCATCTTGCCAATTAAGTACACAAAGACAAGTACAAAATCCCAGATTTTGAAAGGTTTTCAAAGGTGATGCCTCTGGTACAAGACCTGCCTCCCTACCTACTTCTGCAGATAGTGCAAAGCACTTCATCTTTCTCCCTTTGCTCTCTAGCTTGGCTTATCCAAGCTCTACCACACACACACACTTACAAGGAACTTTTCATCAGAAGCAGGGCTTTTGCCAGGATACACAAACACAAGAGCAGGCATAAGCTACCTGTCCCCCAACATTGCCTCATTGCACTATCCCTCTCTTCAAGATCTACTTTGCTTTCTTTGCACCCAACAGCGACCAAAACTGCTCAGCTATGAGCTCTGGACTAGTATTTCCAGCAACTCATAAAAGCCAAAGTCAGGCAATAGCCCCTGTGCTTTGATATGTCAGAAGTGCTTGATCTCAGTAGCACGCCAGCCCGCCTATGAGTAACAAGGAGTCATTTTTCATACACTTTCACAGAAAGGAGGATAAATGGAGGTTCACGCCTGATAAAGCAGCCATCTCAGCCTGTGATTGAGTCATGACGGCTTCTTCAACCATGATAGCATGGTATTAAGGAATTCTATTTCTATGCCCCTCTATTTTTCCTCTGCAGCTTCATTTTACATTTTAAGCTCAGAGTTTCATTGGGTTTTATTTCTTCAGCTGTATAAGAGCTATGCATCATTTGTACCTCTTGAAATCCCCAATAACTGGTACAGTCTATTCTGATTGATGTTGATTTTAAGTTGTTTTGCAGAAACTAAGTAAATGACAGACTATGAACAGAAAGGAGTAATTAAAGAGGACAGAGAGCCTGAAGGCTGCAAAGGTGGCCACTAATCAAATGAAAACTAAATCTCCAGGTTAAAAAACATGGATGAAAGCTTGTTATAAACAGCTGGTTTATGCACAACTCAGATAAGGGGTTAACAGACCACCTGTGCTATTAGTGAATTAATTATCCATTAATTATTTCATTAATTATTATTAATTACTGAAATGCATTTCACCCCAACTCGTCTGAAGGAAGGAAGATGTCATTTCTGGCCAACATTTCACTCCTTGTGCCACTCAAAGCAGCAACAGACTGACAGAGCTGCAGTGAAGGTAAATGAAGAGCAGAAAGCCATCCAGAAACAGCCACTGTTCTCACACTGTATTTTATGCATCCATCATATGGCAAGATAAGAAAAGAAAAAGCAACTTCCTGTTCTTGTGAACAAACACAGACATTTGAGTTTGGGTGTTAGAGCTGTAGTGTTCTCCCACTCTCAGCTCTGTGCCTTTTTTTCCATACCACCCACAACACTCAGAACAGCTTCCAATTTCCTTTTTACCTAATGACCTAAATCTCCACAGAACCTATTTTCCCCTTGAATCCTTCCTGCATCTGCCAGATTTGGCCTAGTGTCTTTGCTCTGTTTCATGGCTAAAAACATCATCCTGGCACTGGTAAACTACCTGAAAGAGTAGTATTTCCTCACAGAATCCTCTGTCTGCATTTATGCAGTGGGAATCTTGAGGATGACTTCCCGCATTACTTCCCCCATTCCTACAGCATGCACTCTCTAGATTTCATTACAAAGAGCCCTAATCCTCACGCAGTCATGCCTAAATCTGTCTGCTGCTACAGCAATGACACCAGCACGGTGATGAAGCAGCTGTATGGGGGGAGCCCAAAAAAGTGCAGCAAGCTTCTTTTCTGCTCAACATGCATTTTGTCTCCCTCACACTTATGTTACTTGCAGAAAAGCAAATAATTCATGGTCTCAAATATATATATGTTAATTTTGCTGTTAATGTTATTATTAATGTTTAATTAGTCTTTGCTCTGAAGATGAAAAACAGTGAAGCACATAAGTTAGGCTCCTGCAATTACTGTGATTGCACTCACAAAACCAGCTAATTGCACTTGCAAATTACAACTTAGCTATTTGCACATGTACTTCTGCAGTCTGCCGGCACCACCACGATAACTGTGGAGAGAGCCTGGAAAAAATCTAGGGTGAATTACAGTAATTCTGTGGACGGTTATTGGGGCTTTGTTTCCCTTCATACACACTAGGACTTTCTGATTCTGTTGGCATGGCACAAGGGTTTTCAGATGATTGTACGCCCTGATGCATGTGAGACCTGGAGCTGTTCCAGGGGCTGTGGGCCCCAGGAGGTGCTGTTGTGGTGTCCCTCAGCCAAAATAAGCAAAGAGAGGTCTCCAGGTGAGGTGGTGGGCATGGGCCTTCTCTCCCCACTGTGTCAGCCCTAAGGGGAATCGCTTCTCCCCCTCCAGATGTGAAGTCCAGCAGGCTCATCTCCTCTGTGGTGCATCCGCGCTCATGAAATGCTGCTGGCCCTCAACCTCTGCTTTCAGTGTTCAGCTGTTTCCTAGCACTGTGGTGGCCCAAAAGCTGGGTGTGGGGTGAATGAGCTTGGTGAAGCACAAAACAAAGCTCTCAGGCATGACTTCTGCAGAACTCATATCTTGGGCTAAATGACTGTTGTAAAATGGTCTTTTTGGGATACTGGTTTGTGCTTTTCAATCTGACACAGCATGCTCAGAAACTCCACCATGTCCTTTGGGAAGGTGGTGACACCAAGGTAGCTTTGGCCCTTTACCTCTTTCATCTCACCATGCCCTCAGGAGGAACTGAGCATTTGTACAGTGCAGGGGTAGCACACCTAATTGCTCAGAGCTCCCTGGTGTCTCCATCTGGCAACACTTGAACCCTTCACAGCAATGCAGAAAGGACTGGACTCATCAGCCACCTGAAGAAGCAATGGAGAGAGTCTGCAGTGTCCCTCTGGCACAATTCATTCATATTTGACCATGTATTTGATGGAATATTAACAAAAGTGTCAATAGTTGTTAATTTTTGCTAATGATTCCTTATGAAATGCACATTATCTGGATGTCTGAAGGTAGCAGGAACAAAAGGGTTGATCAAAACCCTTTTTTCTGAGGAGAGGATTTCAGTATGTCTGTTTTGCAGCAGTCATGTTCTTTAAGAGCAGCAGAGCCTTCGAATCCTTTCCCCTCCCCCTTACAAAATTAAACATTTGCTTGTTTTTCTAATCTTGCTACAGACAGCCTCCATGGGTCACGCACAGAATTGAGGACATGATATTAAAATCAATCTGTCCTGCATACTCATTTGAATGGAGGGAAAAAAACAAAGCTACAGAGCAGAACTGCAGGACTGGAATAAAAACCAATAAAGTGCCCCCTCTCTAATTTCTCTGAAGGTCTTTCTAGAGTTTTATTCCCAACAGTGCTCCTTAGATGCCTCGGTTTGCCTGCAGAAACACTCGATATTTCTGTAGTGCAAATCAAAGTGAATTAAACATTAAAGCACTGTGATAGCATAGCAGGTCTGCTATAGAAGAGAAACTGGTTAATGTGGCACTGAAGTTGATGAAGCAGTGGACTGGACTTTCCCTTCCCTCCTTCTCCTTCTTCAGATGTATTTACTTATTTATTAGTTTCATTCATACATCCTTCAGTGCAAAGCAGAGAAATCTTTTTCCAGTATAACTCTCTAGTTATATTGGTCTGGCACTTTGAATTTTCTGCATATTGCATGACACAGTTACATACACACAAGCTGTGGGACACGCTGCATTCTGACGTGTCCTCGCAAATGGTGCTTTCCAATACTCCCTCATTAAAAGGCAGCACATTACCTGAAGGATCCCAAACACTGCTCAGAAGAGGAATCCCTCTTCCTTTAATGGAAGGCTAAGGGATGCATAAACACCCACTACTTGAACATCATTACTACCAATTGTCTTCCATTCCAGGGTATAAAAAGCGTCTAAGAGATGTTTTACTCTCAGGTGTGACCCTGGAGCACCCTGTACTGAGTCCCGTTCTCTCATCTGACTCACAGTGGAGATGGCAAGCTGACCAGAGATCATAGTTGTTTTCTGCAGTCAGCTTTCTGCCTGGCTCCTTCTCCCCCTTTCTTGACCATAGACACTCCCTGAGTGCTTTCCCTTGGCCCCTTGGCCAACCCTGCAAGATTCTAAAATGAGAGAGAAGCAAGGACTTGTACACATCAAGGGGAGCTGGTGCTAACCCAGGTACCAAAGGGTCTACAGTGGCTCCACACTCAGTTGTAGTGAAGAAGAGTCTGGCATCTGCACAGACACAACCACAATCTGCACAGAACCACAGCAGGAGCTGGAGCTTCTGCAAAGAAATGAAAGAAGTAATTCAGAAGAGCACACTGGAGAGCTAGCAAAGAGAAATAATTCTTAAGGCCAGCTAAAGGGAGAGACTCTAGCCAGGGCCTTGACTTCTATATAGTAGAAATCTGCACTTCAATAGGCTCAGAGGAAGTTTATCCACTGGAGCTGAATAATGAAACCATCATTCAAAATGATTTCATGTAACTTTTGAGGTTGGTTGTGTTTTTTTCTTTTCAAGAGAGAAGCTGCAAGGCAGTTTAAAGCTCAACTGCATTAAGGTTCATGGGGGCTAGGTCATCTGGAGAAGCTCTGATTCCCTCTGGGCATTTTGATGACTCTGACTCCCCTCCCACACATTTCTGTCTCTCTCTCTCAGCATGTCACATCCATGGCTATCAAGCCCTGACCAGCAAAGGCTGAGCTTGTGAACGTCATTCACATTCCATCCTTATTCTATTTAGAAGTATTTAACAGGTTATCTAAAGATGCTTTTGATTAACTGTTAATGCTGGACAAAAAGTTGAAAGCCTCCTTCAGCACTGGTGATCCCATTCCTAGCCCTGTTTTCAAACTGCAGACCTTAATTTCACAGCTGTCTTTACTTCAGAAGGATGATTTTGCATCATCAGAGAGATTGCTCTACATCTGTGTTATGTTCTTCCCTGCAAGGCAAAGAGGAGATGCAACATGTATATGTATGTATCTGAACATGTGTGTATGTGTGTGTATATATATATATATATAAATCTGTGTCTTCACCTGTCGAACACCTCAGCCAAGTAACATTCAGCCACGTTCCTCAAGCGAGGGCAGGGTACTCATGCATAGGTTCCCACTGTCACTAGGAACAGACCTAACACGTACTGGTTTTGGAAATAATATTTCCACATTGGAAAGGAGAGGTGGGAAGTACATGGAAACATCCCAGGTGAGTGTTTCTTTTTATTTCAAGAGATAAACATACAGAACTCCTCTGGAAGCAAGCCAGAAAGCTCATAAATAACCTTGATCAGAAACTGGCAGATCAGGTTCCTTTTTCCCCCTGTTATTATTATTTTGAGGGCAATGTCTTGTGGAGCATTGAGGAAAACAAGCATCAAATGTGTTGTAGTGATACTGATGTGAAGACAGGATGACATTTCATATCTTAAGTTCATCTGCTCTCTTTCAAATATTCTGTATACATTGTCCCTCCATCTTCACTTTCTTTGAGAGCACAGCCACAGCAAGTACATACTATCAATTATTTATGAAAATCCTTAGCTTCTTCTGCTCTGATTTCTGACTATAGTGTGTGTCTGTGCCTAGGCAAGATGAATGGGTACATCATTGATTCAAACAAGTGCTTCTTTGATTGATAAGCAGCTTAAATGGCCTTCACTGCCTACTTATTTTGATTTACATTAAGTGCCCAAACTCCTCACTAACATCAGAGCCTCTTTGACCAGGTATTAGCCAATATCTATGGAAAGGCTACCCCTCCCTAAAGAGTTTTGTAATCTAAACACTCATGAAAAGTTGAGATACAAAGGAGTGAACCAGCCTGCTTGCCACCCAGAGCAGGCTACTACCCAGGCACACAATATATTCCACATTTCCTGTCTCTCAACAGGGATGGTGGCATCTTGCCACATTGCTGCAAGCTCTGCAATAGCTTTCATCAATACTGCTCAAGATTCAGGTTGACCCAGTGAAGCTGGCTCTTCTCCACTACATTATGAGAAGCTGGAGGTCTATTAAAAACTTATTGTATCTTTCTCCCTTTCACTGCTTGGCATTATACCTCAAGAGAGGTCCTGCAATTAACCAAAAAAAAACATATTACTTGCTTAAACAAAGGATACAAAAATATAGAAAAGTGTAGGTATAGAGATTTGAGGACAGCTTGTTTAAGCTTACCAATCCAGTTTGGTTTTGAAGTGTTCTCTCTGAATTAAGGTTTTTATTGACAGGAAATGTTTGGCTTTTTTCCCCTGAAAATCAATTTTGAGACAAGCCTGTATACTCCTCTGGCAATCCGCTGATTTAGAGAGCAACAAGGGGATAATAATGATCTGACACCACCCTCTCTCAAGAAAAAACAATGAAAAAGCAACTTCATTCCCCAAGACACAGATGTGTGTAGTGAGGCTAGTCCCCTTTTTTCACCCCTGTAATCACTGCACTTCTCAACAGAGTCAAGGACATGAATTTTTACTAAGAACATTTCAAAAGGCCTCCTGATGTCCTACCCTCCTGAAGGGCAGCAGCTCCCTGCACACAAGAAATTTCTGCTGAAGCTCAATTCCAGCTAAAGGTTTACGTGCCATTTATATCCCTGCACTGAACCTACCTCTTTTTTCTCCCCTCCAGCAACACCCCAGGTTTCATCCTCTTTCCTTTCTGTATTCTTCTTCCCTTCCATCATTAGCATCCTAACCTAGGCCCAAATAACACCCAGCTGTGTTCATTTCCAGCAGTGATGCTTCATGACATGCTAGAGCACATGCAGTAGAACAGAACTAGATGGAACTACACTTTTGCTATAACATCACGTAGGTGACTTCCACAGACCAAAGCACTCCATATGTAAATTGTGGAAAAGCACCAAGAACAACTTAGGCCCACTTTTATCGCAGACAGGATCTGTTTTGCAGTGTAGTTGCAGCATGAGTTTAAGGTTTCTTACCCTGTTTATCTTCAGGAATTACCCAGCTATAAGAAATTTTATACTGGGAAAATCTAGTTTAATAATGGTTCATATGAAAGCATCTGGTTAATACAGCAAAGGCCATATTTTGTTTTCAGTAGTTCATAACTCAGTGCAGAGGGACAGAAGCACCAGAAGCTTTATTTAAACTGCTCTCTAGATAGAACTCCCCAGACTTAATTAGCATGAGCATTACTGTGACAGATAAACAAAGCATGCTCCATATTACAGTATTACATGAGCTAATGAAAATTACTTTAGAATCACAGCATTGTAGAATGGTTTGGATTGGATGGGACCCTTAGAGAACATCTGGCTTTAACCCCCCTGCCATGGGCAGGGACACCTTCTAATTGACCAGGTTGCTCAAAGCCTCATCCATTCTGGCCTTCAACACTTCCAGGAATGAGGCATCCACAACTTCTTTGGACAACCTGTTGCAGTAAATCACCACCCACATAGTAAATAATTTTTTTTGTAATAGCTTATCTAAATCTACCCTTTATCCTGTCACTACACACCCTTGTAAAAAGTCCCTCCCCAGCTCTCTTGTAGATCTCTCCTAGGTACTAGAAAGTGCCATAAGGTCTTCTCAGAGTCTCCTCTCCTCTCCTCTCCTCTCCTCTCCGCTCCTCTCCATTCATAGGAGAAGTGCTCCAGCACTCTGATAATTTTTGCAGTCCTCCTCTGGACTCATTTCAACAGGTCCATGTACTTTGCAGGAGTGATGATGGAACTCTTTGTTCCATTGACAGGGTCTTTGTCAGCATGAGTTTCCACAACTTGCATTTAAAAATACAAACAAAACCATAAAAGGCACTAGAAACACAGGGACCACTATGACAGTGTTTTATGATTATAATGGGAAACAGGAAATACATTCATAGGCACAAATCTGGGAGACACTGAAGAAACAACTTTAAACTATATGCACATGCTTTTCAGGGATACAGACCTTTTTAAAGTACATTTCTAGTATTCCGTTATCAAAAACCTTTTAAAATACTCAGACATGATTAGATCAAACATTTCCCTACAAAGCCCAATGAATGAGGTATGGCATTTCAGCTGTCTGAAAGACATGACTGCAGAGTGAAGCCTAGGGGAGGAGAAGAGACTTTAAGCTTCACTGACATATACTCCATATAAAAGGCATGCTAGGCAGACTTTTTGGGTCAGTGGTAATCAGCAAGAACATTAAAGACTACATGTACTGTAACCATGGAAAAAATCTATTTATTCTCTAATAGCAGAAGCAGTCACAATGGTTGTGGTGAGCAGCCAAGTGAGGGGCCACTTACTCTCCAGCCGAGTCCTACTGAAGCCAATGGTGCTACAACAACTGAACCAGTGCTGAAGTCGGCTTGTCAGAGCCCCAAGACACCACTGTGCTCCTAGGCTGCACAGGCACACTCTGGTTTGGCACCACCTGGTTAGGAGACAGCTTCAGCAGAGACAGATCTAATGAAAATGTTCCTCCCCACCAAACACAGGTCAGTGAATGTAAAAGGGCACTGACGATCAGTTTTGAACAAATGCGTCACCAGCCCCCTGACTCACACACTGAGGAAAGCTGCTGCACTTTATGAGGTGCTTGGTGTTGCTAAAATCAGATGTCAAGAGGCTCAAATCCCTTGCTCAGGTTTATAATCTTTTCTCATTGCTGTTTGAAATTCTTGAGCTGTTAAAAGCAAGACAATCTTGCTGACTGTCAAGTCATTCAAATCCCAGATTTCATTGCCCATTAAAACAGTACACATTGACAAGAAACAGATCCTTGTTTTACTCCAGCAGAGTTTTCCCCTCAAATTAATCATTCACACTACGAGCAATTGAAGAAAATGAAATCTATACACAGCACTTGGATAGATACTGCACTTGAGTATATGTAAACAGGCTCCAGCTTGTTCGAATGAGATTTTAATTACCTTATGATCAACTGGAAATCTTATGTGGATGACAAAGGGCCCTTTCACAAACTTAAAACATACAACTTTAAAATAAAGATCCATTCCTTCGAAGTAGACCCCTAAATAACCAGACAGTATCTTCAGAGGTTGTTCTTAGGTGTGGCTGGCTTAAAGGTTTATATCTCTGTTAAACGCACATTAAGGAAAAATAACAGGACTTCAACGTAAGATAGGACAGAGGCTATCAAAAATCTTTCAGCAAAGAAAGATCCTTGAAATCAGTTTGAATACGCCCTCCTTCTGTTTAGTCCTCTCTAATGTCTGTCTGCACAGACACTTGGTGCTACCTTAGTCAAGAGGCACAAGGGGCCCAAAGCAAGTTTGATTTTAAGTATTATCGACAGCAACAGTCTCAGGAGGAGAATCAGGAGAAAACTTCATGAAGAGGTCACTTGAGGAAAATCCATAAAAGCTTCCACCACATGGTGACGACTTGCTCCCACCAAGGACCCAGAGGGTCTGGCTCCAAACTGCAAAGACCTTGCAAGACCACCTCGTACACAGAGTCACAACTTGTGTCTCCTGCAAAGCCATCTGACAGGAGGATGCTACAAGTGTCAAAATTCACCTGCTTGTCCCAGAGTCTTCATGATGGGCACAGCTACTTTTAAGAGGAAAGCAAGGAAGCAGTCACTTGGCACTCAATGTGCAGGGAAATATGCAGCGAGCCAAACAGAGCTAAGGAATGCAGCAAATAATTCAATACAAAAGCCAGAAGCCTGGGTTTTACCAGGTACCTGGAGCTTCCACAATTCAAATTCTAATAGCACAGGCTGAAAATATAGAAAAGGATCATGGAAAATAACAGCAGAGAAATCCAAAGCTTTGCCTCAATGAAAACATTTCCTAACTTTTAAGGAATTACAAAATTACCAACACGGCTTGCAGTTACTGACCACCTTTCCTTTCCTCTGCTCCTGGAGCCAGAGCACCTGCACACCATCACAACATTACAGGTCTCATTTAGTGTGTGTTGTGAGAATTGTTATGTAAGACTGAGTTCACTGTTCCATCCTGGAAGTGCTCTGTGTTTTGGGAAGCTACCGGCTGGTGTTTGTTACCCATCAGAACCAAGGTGTCAAGCGTATGATGCTGCTTTTTCAGCAAGTAAAGAGCCTCTTGCTGGCATAGAAGCAAGTGAGCAGCTTTCCCAGGAGTGCTTTTGCAGGATACCAGCTCAATATTTAAAAAAACTTTAAAAGTCAAGGATTATGTATGATGAACAGCTGGAGAATGTTAAACATATTTTACTTTAGGTTTGGCAGGGTTTAGTAAATCATGATTTAATCACGCTCCCAGGCCATCACTGCAAGTGAACTCTGGAAATGCTCAATAAGACATAAAGAAAGGATAAACAGAAGAATGGAAAAGACATTTCACCAGGAAGGACAGAGTCATTTGTTATTCAGCTTTGGAGTGAAACAAATGTGAAGATGTCTCAGAAATGAGAGATGAGAACAGCTATGAAAGAACACCATGTCACCTTCCTCACTCAATCATGGGCACGCTTCAGCTGCAAACCTGGCCTGCACCTCTGGGTGGGTGTCCCCACTCCACACACACAGGCACACACAGAGCTGTAGGCTCCAGAATGAGAACTGCCTGTTCTTTATTCTAATAAGACTTCAATGTCTGGAAACACTGCCAGCTTTTTCAGCTAGGCAGTGCATAAGCCCAGATAAATTAAAATTAGTTCCATGCAAGTTTTGAGGAATACTGTCATATGCTTTACTAAAAATTAAGGGACAAGGCAGTGAAAGCTGTAAAACTGACTTCAGTGGCAGAGTGTTTAGCTGTCTGAGCTCTGCATTTACCTTATTTGAGCAATTTTAGTAGCTGTAATAGCTAAGCCAATGCTCTGATTGATTCTTTATTAACACCACTTGTTCATTTTTTGTGGTTTCATTACCTTCTAGAAGCCAAAGGTTTATAGATTCTGGGCCAAATTCAGAAGCAAAGCTTGTAAAACTGATATAAACTACACTTGCATAAATTATATTCTACAAGATCTTCTTACATCCAAAAGAAATGGGAAAACAAACTGTTAAACTGATGGTCAAAGTGATTATGTGTGATTTGTTGCACAAGCCACACCATCTTCTGCCCTATTAACTGCTTGTGTGAACCAAAGAATGCAAGACCCTTACTAGGTCAGACCAACATTCTGTGCAGCTCAGCAGCCTAATTTCAGTCCTTTGACTGGGCTTTTAGGTTACAGGACACTGTATTACATGGGTGAGACAGTGCAGGAGCTGGCTCCATCCACTCTACACAAATCTGATGTGGCAGCACCTCCCAAAAAACAAACAACGCCAGCAAAAGTTAGCCAAGCCAAAAGAATGTACGATGACTTTTCTCCAGAGCACCCTGTTTCCAGCAATGTCTCCCTCTGGAATTTACTGGAACAGAGCAGATGTCTCTGTATTTATCAGCACTCAGCAGATCTCCCTTTCATTAGTGGCCCAAAAGTTTAGGTGAGGAGCTCCCCAGTTGGCCAAGGATTCACCTCACACAGCCTTGAACTTGTCACTTGCTAATTTGTTTTCATGTTTCCAACAGCCCTCTACAGCAACCAACTCTTCTGGTTTCCTTGGTGACAAACTAGAGCAATCCAGGCTTCTGGTCAGTAGCCTAATAAAGTAAACTTTATGTGGCTTTATTTCAACATTTCCACCTCTTTTTTTTAAGCATTATTTTAAAAGAAGATACCATAAAAGTTAAGAATTCATTTTCCAGATTAATTTTTTAACAAACGTGTGACTTTTTATATTATAAAAAATATTTACATCACAATGCAAACATATTAAAAACACTAGTGTTTTCTGTTTTTCATATGTCAGGTTTTAAAGGACTGTACAAAAATTTTGGAGATTTTAGTAACAAAATTTCCATTCTAATTGTCCAATTTTTTCCCCACATTTACTACATCTCTCCACGTTCTTTGTGAAATCACTGTGCTGATATAAATGAGGAAAACCCTTCCTAGTGTCTTTAATTTTCTCTTCTGCCCTGAAACAAACTCCTCCCCCTTCCTTAATCACATGCAAGTTACAAAAAAAGGATAAAATTATGCAAAATTTTACAATACAAAGAAGTTTGCCAAGCATTCTCTTTTACAGGACAGCATGAGACAAAGTGGCAATCATCCCTTCTTACCAACACAGCTAAAGCTCCTAGCAAGTAGCTAGATGGTCTTTAAATAGTTTTTGTTAAAGCATTCAGCTTCTTGATTACTTCTAATGGTTTGGCCAGAAAGATTGTTCTGAAAGTCCACAGAAGTTTAGGGCTTTCTTATCTATGTGAGAATTATATTTTTTCAGGCTTGCTCTTGCTGAGCATCCACACTTCCCAAGTTTGAAGCAGGATGGCACAGTTGACAGAATACAACGAAACCAGTCAAGAAGGTCTGTGTGAGCAGTTTATGACTAACAGTTTACCACTAACAGGGACTGCAGATGGGCCATGCTTCAAAAGTCAGACACTTGAAACTGAAACACAAGGAGCTCACAAGTCAGCTGTGACGGACTTGCACCTTAGCATTGTTACAAATATGGCATGTTTGTGAAATATTACCCATTTTGCCCCATGGAAACACAGGTTTCTAAAAATGAGCAACTTTAACATGCTTTCAACTTGTCCTGTCTTGGGACTACTAGTGCTGAGTCAGATTCCTGCTAGGAACTGGCTGGATTTCTGGAAGGAAGGTATTAAAGACTGTGGTGTAAGTTAATCCTTTCCATTTAAGCACATTTTAAAGGCTGCTGCCAGACACTAAGATATAGGACAACCCATACCATCTTTCCAAAAGGGAAAACTAGGAAAAAAAAAAGCATGGGATAGGAAGGGGAAGGGCACAAATTGCAGCCCCTTTTTTAATCCTTCTTTGGACAACGATGGCAACAGGCTGAAACACGAACAATCTCCATTCAGAATTAAGTCCATTTTTCACTTCAGAATCCCCACTATAAAAATCAGTGTGCTTACATACGGTCAGGACCTCAATATGATACTTCCTGCCATTTTAAGCATGGAACAAATGGCTTCAGTTCAGACACATAAGCTGAGACAGTGTGTACTGAAGCCTTTCCCTGTGGCTTGGGGTGGCTGCCGGAGCCCCAGGACAGAGAAGATGACCTCCGTGGGCAGCTCTATCCCCACCACACCCAAAGCCAGGTAGCAGAGGCCCATGTCACCCAAAAGTAACAGCAGCCCTTGTGGGCCCACGTTTTAGTTCTCTCTGTGCAGACAGTGGCCAAGAGGGCATCCCCACTGAAATCAATGACAAAACTCACATGGCCAGGACATCACATGGGATGCCTGGTGGGAGCTGGGACAACAGTGCCATTGCTTCAGCCACCTCAGGGAGAATGGGAGACACCAAAAAAATCAAAAATTAAATCAAATGGGGGATTTTGCTGTGAAGTCTTAAATTGAAAGAAAATAAAACTCCTTCAGAGAGTGATAAATATCATTTGCAGCTTTTATCTAAGCATCAGCTCAAAGTATTTCCTTCTTTTCTAATTAAAATAGGGATTTGAGTGCCAGAACAATGATCTCTAGTCAAAGACTCTCACAGACGGAGGGATCACACCAACTCATTTCCTACTGGAACAATAAAATCAAACCAAGGTTTGGGAGACCAGCATTTGTTGCTATTATTCGAGCTGGCACCATGCACGCTCTGCAGTGCTTTGATGTGGCTGCCTTAGGCAGCTCATAACAGGAGTAATAATATTGTAAAATATAAACAATCCCAGTTAGCAGTTTGGGAGAGGATAAAAAAGCCACAAAAAAACCCAACCCAGAGCCCCTGCTTTTGGAGCAAGAACCAGTATACTGCCTTTCCTGTTTGCAGGGCCTGCTAAAACTAACCCCAAATTTTAACAGTGCTAAGACCGTGCTCCTGAACATGCTGAAAGGGGAGATGGGTGCCAGCACAGAGATTCCCCTGAGCCAAGATGAACAATGCAGTCATATCCCAGAGTTACCCCAAGTGTCCCCCTGACTACCAGTGAAAGGGCTCTCCTGATGACACGGGGGCTACAAAAACTTTAAATTGACAATGAAAGTGATAATCGTGGAAATAAATTTAAGTGCTGAGAAAATATTGCTCACATTCCAGTGCACCCCTGACACATAGGAGTAGATAATTTTTTAAATCATTAACTGCTTTCAAGTGCATATGGCAATCAAAGTGAAAAAAGTGAGCACTGGAAAGAGCCATGGAGCATATCCACACATCCCATGCCGTGTGACCAGCCAGGAATCCATCCTTTCAGAGGGGTGGAAAACAACACAGACATGCTGACCACGTAGGAGTAACACTGTTTTCCTGATTCTGCACCAGGTCCCTTTTCCCTCCTCCCATCTTCTCACCTCTTCTCTTTCCACTGCCATCCTGATCCCGTGCCTCTTGAAATCAGCAGGCTTCCTGATACTGCTTTTAATGGCCTTCAGTCAGACTCAACAACACTTAAGGCTCTGCCATTATGAGCAAACCCCACCAAGTGAGGAATTTCCATCGTGAGATGTGATATGCATGGGAAGGCATGGCCAGCAACGCTTGGAGAAAGGGCCTGCCATAGTGGAGCTGAACCAGGAGGTTGAACAGAATGACTAAAATCACAGAAATCCCAGTTCAGTGAGGGAAGACATAGCCTAGCTTTGAGATGGGAGGGCAAACTGACTTTGTTTCAATAACTGCAGCTCTGCAGGAGGCAAAAAAAAAAAAGGCAGCACATGTCACAAAATTAGAATAAAATTAATGGTATTAATGCTAAGAAGGAGGGGGCTCCAAGTAAATCCAAAACGGTTATTGTCCTTCTACTATCAATTGCTGTGCTAAAAGCCTTTGTATTTTAGAGCCTGAAGCCAAGATCACAAGCCTTAAAATTCATTAGATCAGAAGAAATAGAAAACCAGACAGATTTAAGGACATAACCAAACATGTCTATTTACAGGTTTAATCCTTAAGGCACTGGCTGTTCCACTCAGTCTGTACAGGGAGGATGGCACTGATGGTGGTGCTGTTCCAACTCTTATTAAAATACATTCAGATGGAGACATAAACACTGAGTTGTGTTTTCTAGAAGTAAACTTATAGCTATCAAAACCAGACAGTATTCTTCACTTCCTTTATCACATTATTTCCAGATAGATGGAATGCATATGAAATGCTGCTCATAGAATATGCAGCCTCTGAACCATAAAATGAAGACAGGTTTTAAATAAGTCTATTCGGTAGCTTCAGAGATTACAAGCATTAAAGAAGAGAGTTTTAGAGAAAAAAAAAATCCTAAAAATATGGCTGCTCCTTAGCATTCATGCAGATTCCTATAATTTAGAAATGAGTTAACAAGAGGAATGCCAAGAGAAAAAGATCTAAGCACTGTCATATGCACTGGCCGATTTTGAAACAAAAATATCACAGTTCAACCAATTTTAACTGTTATTCTTCTACAATTTTTAACTTTCTTTGCAAAAGTAGAATATACTAACACTGCCAGGTAAAGCTACCACTTCCAGATTAAACAACAAAATCTACCAAGATTTCCTCTGTAAAAATTGGAGGGGAAAAAACCCTGTGGAAGTACATAGTAAATGCAGCAGTAAAGTCTCTTTAAGTAGGATGGAAAATTGCCTCTTACTGCCCTTGCCGAAAACATAGCAATATGCCTACCAGGAAGTCCTCTAGACAGACAACCCACCATTTATTTATGTTTTGGATTTATTTTAAGATGCTTAGATCAGTTCCAAGTAAAATCACCTTAAAAGGGAGCTCATATGCCAATCTCTGTCCATTATGCCAAGTTCAAGTATTCAGACATCAGCAGTGAAATGTCACTGGTTCCTAAAACAGAGTCTGCATACACAACATGTAGGCAGAAGTACCAGGGCTCTGTGGGTTGTTTTATACATGGTAGTTTAGTGCTCTTCATTTACCTTTACAGCTGTAAACCTCTGGAGTTCAAAATACTAATGTTTACAACCAGACTAGCTAGTAACTTGTTTCTTTTTAAACACGGAGAGCTAATGCTCAAATGAGCATATGACTCTGGCTTTTGGCAGTCCAAGATGGTCAATAAAATCCCAGAAGCTGTCAACACTGTCCAGAGTGTCAGCATGCCTTGAACCAAGAGCAACAGTTCATCTACCATTTTACAAGGTCCTCTTCCATCAGTGTTTTTCCAAACACCTACTAATAGCATCTCTGGAACAGTACAGCCTTTGCATAAAATGAATAAGATTAATAAAATAGCTGTTAATTGCATTCAGGAATAAAGTTGTAACAAGATAAGAACAGAATGCCTTGCCTTTATTTGCACGCTTAGCAAAGTGTGCTCGGCACAATACATTCTCTCACACACAGTTTACACTTAAAGGAAATGAAGACCTTATTGAGTACTCTCAGCTTCACTGTTTCACCCACTCTCATAGGCCACAATCTACTCCTAGGCCATCCACCTTTTCCTCATGCCATGCAGTGACAAAGGGTCTGAAAACAATCAAACTAATTTCCACAGAGATGAGGCAAGCAGCACAATTAACACACTTTGTTTTTTCCTGCAAAGCAATCTCTCTTAATGCTTCAGTGTTCTGAGCACAGAACTTTTTCTCTGCTTGCAAAAGAAAACCTACAGTCCTAGCCTGACTCTAGGCCTGCACAAGGATGCTGCCCCACTCCCCACGCTTGTAACCATATTCCAAAACCAGCCATC
Source organism: Daphoenositta chrysoptera (assembly GCA_013397915.1). Taxonomy (NCBI): domain Eukaryota; kingdom Metazoa; phylum Chordata; class Aves; order Passeriformes; genus Daphoenositta; species Daphoenositta chrysoptera. The sequence continues at coordinate 236,235 of VZRO01002703.1, forward strand.
TCCTATGAAAATTTGCACATTATCCTCCCTCCCCCATCATTGCTGCATGCAGCCTAACAATCTCCCAAGCAAAGCTACCCTTCGAGGGCAAACACCTCCTTCTGAAAGGCCCTCCCACGTGTCTCTTGTCATCAGAATGAGAAATCCACATGCCCTGGTGACTGCTAGTTGGTGGCTATTCTGCCGTGGGACATGGGATCTCATAAAGGAGTTCAGGCCATTCAGGCTCTAGACAATCAATTCCCAGCTGCATACCGCAGCAAGTTGCCATGATAACATCACTCACATCACTTCTGCCTCCATGCCAAGACAGGACAGACACTTTCTCCCTGCACTATCTCCCAAAATGTTTCAAAGGACAGGTCACACTTAAGGAGATCCCCAGCAGGGCTAGAACACCATTTTATCCAGTTCTACATCAACACAGGGACAAGAACACAACCGTGAAAGAGTTAATCCTCCCAATGTCGTATTTTTCTCTATTTTACCTTAGCTTAAGTGAATGTAATTTTGCATCACAGGTATATGCTAACCCAGGTCTACAAGGACTAAAGCCTTTTTATCTTCAAATCACCAATTCTACAAAATTTGTTCTTCCACAGGCTTACAGTTAATGTGATTTGTTTGAGCTTAGGTTTTTTGGTTTGTTCTTGTCATGAAAAGTACAAAATTGTAGAGCTGAATGTTTAGGAAGTCATTTATATGAAACAAGGTATCCCACACTGTTTTAATTTTCTTGCTGATACTCATATAAGTTAGTCACAGCACGTTTGTCAAACATTGCCCTTTACATTAAGGCTTTGGCAAGTATGATAAAGTACAAGCACAAGCTCTATAAAATCATACTCACAACACAAATTTACCTTTATAGCACTTAATTATAGAGGACAGCAACAGTAGGGTGTGTATATTTGATGCTTTCTTAAGTTGCCAAATTATAGCAGGAAAACATGATTTTGAACATCTGAGGACAAAGATACAAACATCAGCCCCTTTTATACAGATAGGAGGAGGCTTGTACCTACTAACTGAGCTCCTATTCAGTAAGAAAACACTGTAAAATGAAGCAAATAGCTCATTTTCTCAAGAAAAGAAAGATAACACTGTTCCCACTGATTAGCAGAATATTCCCTCATTTACTGCTGCTGTATAGCCTAGACATACATTGGCCCTAAGTTCCATAATTAGCGTCCTCTGTTACAAGGATAGAGTATTACATTCATGTCAGAAAGGAGGGGAGAAAGAGAGGGCTGGGGGAAGATACTGTTCCATATAAAAGAAGCTACTGTGTTTCACTGGCTCTCTGCAGAGGGTTCTGTAGGTGGCCATTTAAACAACAAAGGAAGTTCAAGGGTTCAAAACAGATTTCTGCTCCTTAATACACAGAAATCTGCATTTTTAAACTCAATCTCCCTGCTGTGCAATTATGTATGAATTTAAGACTAGTCGTTTTCTTACAAGAGGCTGTGTTGTGCAAGTGGGAGACAAAATCAGGTCACCCAATCACAAGAAGTAAATTTCCCCCCACCAGCCACTGCACTCCTGAGAGAGACAAAGAGGAAAAGGCAGATTTTGTTACCTGCTCAGACTAGTCCAATTTCTAATCATATCCTTTGGAATTTTGAACACCTTTTCCATTTCCCATCAGACCTGGGGACTAACATGGGAACCTAATTAAACTGTAAGTAGTGCTGTGTAAAAATCAACACTTGCTAAGATTTGACGGAAAGAAAAGATCAGCCAAGATTGCTGCTGTAAAATATACATCCCCTGTTTAAAACAAGGCACCTGTCCTTTCTGAGACTCCTGTGTCTATTCCAGTATCATTCTCTTTTTCTTACTTGCCTTAGAACACTTCATTTAAAGCTGCTTCTTTCTTCAGAGACATTTTATATGTCCACTCAGTGTGTTCACAATGGTCCGTGTGTGCTGAAGGTCATGCCCTTCCTGAGCAAACAGCCCAGAGAAGCACCGATTAGTCCCAATTGCTGTGCTTCACCCCATTCCTCACCTTAGAACCTCTCAAACTGTCAGCAGAAATTCCTCCAATTTCACAGCAGCTTTGCACAGGCAAGAGAAGCCACAGCAGCAAAGCCTGACCCATGAAGAAGCCTCCCTCACCCGCCACCCTGTGATTAATGTTCACACACAAAGAACATGAATATTTTACAACTCTCCAGAGGAAAAAAAACAACAAAACACAAATAAACAAAACCCTCGCCCTTGGTGTTGGACCAGAATCCAGTATTAGTGAACATCTCTGAGACAAAATTTCTGTTGCTAAAACCAGCTGACTTCTTGCATGCTTTCACAGAGAAACCAGTTATTAGGGCTAAGGCTTTTTCCAGAAAGACATGGCAAAGGAAGTACATCAAGCCTAAACCATAGGACTTTGTCTGTATAATTTGCTCCCAAACATTACCTTCTGCATGATCATGAATGCACAGATGTGCTTGGAAGAGCCAACCAGGGAAGAAATTACCTCCCTGACTACTTTGGAGGAGATTACTCTCAAACCGTCCAGCAACAATTGCTCCTATAGGAAAGGTGTGACCCAGGTCCATCAGCTTCATTTATACATGGCAGTTCTGTTTTGCCAACAGCTCTGTTGCACAGCACAAACTCAGGGTGTGCTGCTCACAGGTCTCACACAGGTTGGCTGTTCCAGGACTCTCAAACAGTGTCTTACTTCCCTTAGGGGCAGTCATTCTTTAGTTTCTGTATTAAAAAATGAGTACTATCAGACATTTCTATTTAATAGGTATTTGAAAAAATATTTTGTTGACCGAATGTCAGCAGTAAATATATCTTGTTATCCAAAGCTTATTTGAAAAAGAAATTGATGCTGTACACTAGAGATTACAAAGTTAATTCTGTTTAGTTTCAACACAGGCAATATACTGCAGTAGATCAAAAAGGAAAAACAAATCAGACAATGCTCTGATTCTCCAATATAGCCCACAGTTCTAACCCTGACACAGTGTAGTTCAGTGTTGAAGAGCTGTGGATTAATTCATGGTTAGTGTAGTCAAGAAACAAAATCAGTCACTGGATCACAGTAGCACCCTTTATCTGTAAATAAGAAAAAGCCTGGGGGTTGCCCTTTCTTTCCCTATACAATAAACTACAAATGGCTGCAAAGAATGTTGAAAAGGAATTTAAAATGTGTGAATAAATCTAACAATTGAAGATAGTACAACTTAAACATATGGATAGATAGATATTTAACCTGCATATATGTATCTGTGGATGTTAGAATTTATAGATAAGGTTGCCATGCTCGAAGTGTGTTAAAGACCACAGTCAGACAAGCTGCATGCTTTCCCTTGCTGGGGTCCCTAGACTCCTTTTTGTGACAATGGCAAAAGTAAAGGGAAGGACAGTTTTGAAAACAATCTTTTTTTCAGCCTGATTTACCACTTTTCTATCTGCAAGAGACACCAGTGCATGGTCTACTGAAAACAACTTTTTTTGTCTATAATTTTCTTCCTAATTTATGGAGCAAATTTTTTTTCTGCCTGCACAGGCAAGGTATCATAGATTATGTTCAGAGGGAAGAGAGACCTCAGGTAGCCCCAAATGAGCTACTAAACATCTGTTGGTGACTTGTACTGGAGTTCTCCTGAGAGTGAACTCCAACAGTACAAGCCTAACTGCTGCTTCTTCAGCCAATGCCCCTCCAATGCTACTTGAGGGACAACTTCTCTCTACAACTTTCATCCTCCAAGCACTGAGAAAGACTCATTTCTCCTTGAATGCATTTTCACAGGTCAGATGCAGGCATGGCACAAAGGAGGGGACTAAAAAATTAAGTTCTCCCAAACCTGTGCTAGCTTTGGGAGTGCAGCACAACATCCATCTCCAGACAGGACTGGCAACATCTGGCTGTGTGTATTAATGCTGGTGGAGCCAGCGCTGCAAGGGCCAGAGGCAGGGACAGCCCGAGGGAAAGGAAAGCTTCAGCTGGGCTAGAGGCAGCTCAGGGAAGGAAATGGCCAAGCGAGGTGAGAAGTTGGACCCAGCCAAGCCCAGGACCCGCTCAAAGCTGTTTCACGTGAGGCATGTAGGTGCATAAAGATTAGATGGAAAAATAAAAAGCAAGCCCAGCATTAAGAGTTCAGATGGTAAATCCCTCCAGATGGGACCCGTGCACCACTGTTCTTTCTGTCCAATCTCGTGTTACAAAGGATTGAAGCCACTAAAATGCTCTCAGATCACACACATCTAGAGTGAACCAGATCCTCTTTGAATTCAATTTCAGCAGGTATTAAAAGGAAGGGATTTCTCTTTCAGCTCTTGTTAGCATTTTCATCCCATTCTGGAATTTGTCTATCATTTTTATCTTTTGATTTAGAAATGTTAATAAAGATTGATGGTCTCCCTGAGGAAAAACAGGTGAGGAGATAGCACAAGTCGGATTATATCATCCCAATAAATCTTCCTTTCAAAACAAACACAGCTTTCTCTTCTTGCAAAATACTGCTCTTTAAAGACTATACTTTGTTTTTTAATAAAGAAAAAAGTCTTTCAACTGTGTTAATGATTAGCAAATGATATGGCAGCTCACCAAGATGCTTAGGCCTGTAGCTTTAGCCACTTATCAGATTAATACACATAAATGAAGGATTCTGTATTCTTCACTTACAATGGCTGAAGTCATTGGGTTTCGTGAGGGAAGGCTGCAGCACCGAGCCCGGAAAAATGGGGAGGATGGAGAGAGAAACTGAGGAGAAAGGAGCTCCCAGAACACACTCATAAGGATACTGCTGTCTGCAGCCTCCTTTGAGTTGTGAATGATACTGAGAAATAAAAGAGCTCCAGAAGCAGCTTATAAAAATAATTAGTGGCATGAAAAGATCTACAGATGGAAAGGCACTGGAGAGGTCTAATGTATTTAATTTAGATATAAGGGCACAAGAAAGAGGTACACAAAGGAATGAATAGTACATAGAGAGAATTCCAGGATTCTTTAATTATCCAGCTTTATAATGCAAGAACAAGTGGGTATTCAGAGAAATTAAACTAATTCCAGAGAGTTCCCAGGCAATACACAGGTAACCAGCAGAGTTGCTGGTCATGTTTCATCACTGAAGCCAAGAATTTAGGAAGAATTAAAAAAAAACAAACCCACACACCCAGCTCAGTTAATAGTAGTGTGTGCAATGACAACATACAGAGTGAACAAACAACACATAAGAAGCTCATGCTTCAAAGGACCTGTCACAGCCAAGCCCTCCTTTTCTAGGATAAAGCTTCGTGTGTGGGCAGTTGTTACTACTTTTTACTACAGTACTTCTTACACTTTGCTTGAACCATCTGGTACCAGCCATGATTTTCTGATCAAAACTCTTTTTCTGAGTATTTGAGGATTGCCATTAGGCTCATGGTACAAAGAATATTCTTTTCCTCCACTGAGCCCTTGCTCCATGCTACCTCAGCCTGCAGCCGCCCATGTCTGGGGTGGGAGGGACCCTGCACTGCTCCCTCCACTGTTACATTAGAACACTAACATTGCCCGCTGTTTGTTTCCATGGCCCTGGAACACCTCACAGAAGCACTTCATTTCCTCTCCAGCAGCAGCAAGGCTCAATGTAACTTCTCCAACTGGCTATCATAGGTATTTTCACAGCTACTGAAGGGAATGTGCATGGACACCACTCCACAGCTTTTCTTACCAGCTGATAAAAAGGGGAGACTAATGTAAGTCTCCTGCCACTGGCCTTACCTACAGAGTCCTCCTTAAGCTGTGGAAGCCGTTTAAAAAGTCTGTGTGCACCCAGGCCCAGTGGTCTGGGCTCATTTTCACAGCTGAAAAGAAAACCACGTTCTCCCCTGGGCAATGGGCAGAGAAGTCAATCTTGCACCACACCAGCGCCTGGGCAGCGTGGGGCAGAAGGGGCACCCTCAGCACACCTCAGGCCACAAGCTGGGACAACTTTTGCCTCCAGAGGGCAGAGAAACGTAAATGGAAACGACCCAGCTTGCTGTGGCTGTGACTGCTCCGTGTGCCCGGTCTTTTTACTGAGTTCCCTCGGAGAGNGGAAGCTTTGTCTGCCGGAATAATGAACCAACGGCTGGCCCCGCACAGCCCCGCGCCCTCTCACAATCGCGTCCGTCTGCGCTTTGTTCCCCGCCCGCTCAGCCGTCAGCTGAGAAGTTCATCTGTCTCAGCAGTACGCGGTAATGATGGCAAGGGTTAAATACCACTTACACGGAGGTACAAAAGGCCAGTATAATTTTATATGAGGCCAGACAGCTGGTTTGTATAATTCCAGTTTTCACAGAGCGTTTTCTCTCCAGTGCATCCCCTTAAAAAAGCTTTTCCTCGTGAGTTAATTCTCTCATTGGAGAATGCCAGTGCAGCTCCAATTATCTCTGAGATAATCCAAAGCTAAATTCGCTGTCAAAGTCAGACCTGGGATAAGGCTTCAAGAGAAAAACTCTTATAATAAAGGTCCTCACCATGAAATCATTTAAAGAAAAGGTAGAGAGTTTGTTTTGTGTCTATACTGTTGCGGTTTTTGTCCCTAAAAAAACCTAACCACTCTATGTTTCTAGGAGTTTCCAGATAAGAACATCTGTTTTTAAATAATCTCAGTGCTACTTTGGAGTTTCTACAGCTTACAATGACACAATCAGCTGCTTTTTATTAACTTATTTGTTTGTGCAACAGCATTGGTGAATGTTCATGCATTCATCACTGCACATCAAGCAACTGGGGCAGATCCAGTAGCAGGAGTGTTCAGTGCTTGCCAATTCTGGTACATCAGCACTAACTAGAAGCTGAATCATGCTTGCCTTGCCTGAGCAGGCACTCACTGAAGGCAAACACATACACAGTTGCTTACTGAATCCTCTTTCCTCCACATTTTAACAGCTAAAAAGAGAACTAAAAGCATAAGGCAACAGCAAGGCATTCAAGGTGCAGCTGAATCCTCCTTCCCCTAACTCCCTGTCTCCGAGACTCTTTCAAACCATGAAAAAAAAACCCTTTTCCAGGGATATCGCTGCAGCTATGAGTACAGGAAGGAGCTGATGAATGAGGACTCTTGTAAACAGATTTTACACTATCATGCACAGCTTTGCAAGGCTTTGGAATACCATCCTAGAAGCTCTTGGAATTTCTCCCAGTGTCATATATCAGTCTCTGACTGCCAAAGAGCTGAGGGGAGGGGGCAGAGCAAAGCAGTCTTCTAATTTGATAACATGTTGTGTGACCTTCACCTGTTGCAGCCTTTGGCACATGACTCTCCTGTCGAGAACGGATGGAGGATACTGGGCATCACTCTTCACAGGACAAAGAGCAGGAGCAATAGTGAGACTCACAGGTGCAGGGTGTGCCACAGCAGCCCTCAGGGACCAAAAATGAACAGTTTCACTTCAACAATGTGTTACCACAAAAGGGAGAAAGCCCCTTTACTGCACTCGGTCTGACTGACACGCTGTCTTCCCTGCAAGTCTTCCTAATGGCTCAGAGCAGTGGGCTTGATGCCTGTCCTTTTAGAGGGTAAAAAGCATGGTCCTTGAAGCTTTTAATCATGGCACCTCAAGCTTTTAAATGCTTCAAAGACTGGATTATAGATGGTCACACAGAAGAAACAGAAAATCCCATAGAGTCCAGTCCAATTTTTGCAACTATATATATTCTGTAACTACCCCTTTGACAGCACTATTCTATCTGGTCTGATTTTGACTTTTTGCAATGAGTAGAAGTGCACAAGCTGCCTGGCAGCTGTGAAGATGCTGTGCATGATGGAGCAAGGGGGTGTTTCACCGAAAGGCAGGTCTCAATTTGGCCTACAGTGCCCCATGATCTTACAAGAACAGACTGCAGGCACTTTTGAAATGCTTTCACCAAAGAACTATTGCTGTCCCTGCTGAAAACAAAAGCACCTTGTAATCATGCCATAAACCAAGAAGTTTTATAACAAGCCCTCTCCTCTACCAAACTGCCACTGTAAGTCGAAGAATAGAGATCTCCACCTCCACTAAAATGAACAAAGCTGAATATCGGAGTTTAAAAGGTAAGGGGGATCTGATTACATTTTACAAGCCACCTGCAGATCTTGAGTAAACTACTATTTAATTGAATCACTCTTCTGAAATTTCCTTTAAAGAAAAAGCAAGATACTGACTCATTATGGTTTCTTTGATCCTTTCCAACACAAGCAGCTATATGAAGCAAGTAATTTTCCTTCCCTGGGTCCTCCCCTATTGTAAGTGTCAGCCTGTTCCAGGAGACAGTCCCTGCTTGTGACACAACACTGCTTATCCTGCCCATCATCTCTGTTAAAGATGCAGCAGTTCTGTTTAAACTAACAAGGTAGGTCTACTGCCATGGGTGGGTAAACCAAAATTATTTCCGATGTCTACCAAGGCACAGCAAAGAACGACCACATCAGGACACTACTTGTGATTTTCCTAGCCTGCACCAGCATTTTGGGAAAGGGCTTACTCCTAATACAACCTGCTCTGTCCATGTCCCTTCAGGAATACCAATCAAACCTAATGTTCCCCAAAATCCTTTTATGCTGGAGCATCTCTTTCTTGAGAGCCTTCATACTTAAATGATCATTTAAATATTCTTCTGCATGTGCATGATATCTACACTCACTCTGTGCTTGTGAACTACAGAGGAAAAACTAGTAGTAGTTTAATAATACACTAAGGTGAAGGTAACAAAAGCAAAGCTACAGCTTTCCATAACATTAGATTTACTATATTAAGCTTTTAATACTGCAAGAGATTAACAGTGACAGGTTCTCTTGTAGACTAGCAAAAGCTATTGCAATTCTTGCAACTTTCACATTAATCACATTTAAACATGCTGCTAACAGATGGGCATCATGGAGTGCTAGGTCTCTCACGAGCCAGGACTAACAAAAAGCATGTCTGGGAGATCTTGTGGCTTCTACAGTTCAGAGGGATTGTATATCCAGGCACCTTGTTATTGTTTTTGTTGTATATTATCTAGGATTATTAGAAAAGCTCAAGTTAAATAGATGACAGACTTCAGCATACGTGAGCGGGAAGGGAAAGGGAGGGGGGCAGAAAGAGTCAAAACAAGACCACCCACACAAAGTTCCTCTAAGTCCACATTTCACATGCATGATCAGGATTTTTCCACTACACTGGGAAAGCATTAGGTTCTGCACTGCAACTTCTCCTCTGACACTACTACCTGCAAAAACCTTTCCCCAAAGCCCAGACACAAGCCCAAGCTGTGAAAAATGAGCTGCCAGGCTCAAACCTGGCTGGACAGAGAATGACAGTCTGTCCTACCTCCCCTTTCACTAGTGCAGATGTCAGGTTCAGGTGGCCCTTTTTGACTGAAGCTGGGAGGGCACCTGAAGAAAACCAGCATTAGTACTTGGCACCCAGATAGAACATAGACGTTTAATAAACTTCCCAGTACTGTTTTGTAATTAAACCAAGTCCCAAGGTAAAACCTCATCTTTACATGACTGTAATTAACCAGGACATGCTGTCTGTAATGTAAGAAAGCTCAATCTTCTCTATGAGCCAGGCCTCAAAAGAAAGGCTGGCAACTGCAAACTCAGCCCAACCCAAGGTTAGTCCTCACAGAGTAAGGCCTGCAGATCTCAGTTCCAGCCTGCAGGGACTCCTGCTTGCTGAAAAGTAAGACTGGAGAATCCCACCTGGGCTACTGCCTTCATACAGCACCTGAAAGCATTTGCCCATGCAGGACAGAAGCACTCCACAGTGTGGAAGGGTCTCAGCCTTGCAGATTGCCTGTCATTTACAAAACAGGTCTGCGTGTCGTGCATCTATCACCCCACAACCCAACTTGCTCTCACTGCTTGTGTGGTAACTCCTCTGAGAGGGAGGATGTGCTGTCACTCTGCCACAGACCTGAGAAGAGAGTGCCAAAAAGCATGTGGCAGTACCCACTTCACACCGTGACATTCACAGAACTTAAGGGACTCATGTGAACTAGAAACCTTCTCTGCTCAAGAGTGAAAGACAGTCTCATCTTTGAACAGGATGGATGGCCCAAAGTTTAGAGTGCTAAAACTTGGTGATCTGAATGCCACTAACAACCTTCCCCGGAAGTTCTCAAGAAAAATCCAGGATGAATCCAGGTCTTTTAAACAATAGGATTTTAGCCACTGGGTCCTCCTCCTCAGTCCCAGCCTGCAAAACTAAACATTCTCAGCTCACTCAGGAGGAGTTCAGCACCTGGATGGGTCTGAGTCTGCTCTACACACCTACCAGCCATTGACAGATAGCAGCTGAGTCCACCTAAAAGCTACCTGCTATGTTTCCTCATAAACCACATTCCAGTGTCCACAACGTGCTTGGCCAGGACCACACAGCCATGGGGCTTCCAGGGGGCAGGATTCACATAATACTCACAACTGACCACCATGACTCCACAACATAGCAGAGAAAAGGCTGTACAGATATGAAAGAAGAATTCAGGTGAGCTTCCACAAGCTCTACAAATTTGTAAAATGTTCCCGTAGTGCTATCAGGGTATAAAGCAGTAGACAGAGCTCTGTATTATGTCAATGAAAATAATATTGATATATAATTTAGCATCCCCATAGCCAAGGAATATAATCTGAAAGAAAAAAACCCAAGAATTACTTTGACACTGGAGATGTAACTTGGACAAAGAAATATTGTAGTATCAGCCAAAGTTTGTCTCAGTCTGCTCCAGCCTTCAATACTAGAGCACTTAATTATGCTATCCAGCATTTAGCTCTAGGGCTCTGTCCATCTGGCTCATGCCACTAGAATCAAGAAGGTACAGAAGAGCAGACTGCAGCAAACAAGGTCAGTATGTGCCAACTTCTGTAGAGACATATTTAACAAGCCCAAGGTTGGACTGTCTCAAAAGGGAAGAAAGGCACAGAAGACATCTCTTTGCAAAAATAAATGCAACACATTACTCCAGTGCATCTGCAAATGACACTGTAGACTTGCAGCACTTTACCTTTCACTTACCCATCTGTTTTCCTGGAAGATTTAATTTCATTAACTTGGCTTTTCTACATTTTAGTCTTATTTTTCAACCCTTGCTGTAATATAGCAGGGGTAGTTCATTCAAAAGCAAAGTCTTCACTCTTGCAAGTATGCAAATACCAAAACAGCAGAATTCCCACATCCCTAAGCAAGATGTACCTCACTTCTGATCACCCCTTTTATCCAGTAGAAGAGCTTCCATCAACACCATCACAGTCTCTGAGTCCAAACTAATCTTCCATTGTGAGAGGGAGGGGATGTGAAGGAAGTGAACTCAACCATGAGATGCTTTTGAATGAAGATACAAAGTCAAAACAAGGAAAAACAAGATACATCAATTACCTTCAATTTTTACATCTGTAATGAGAGCTGGAGTACTAAATATTTTCTCTCATTTGACCAGTTTGCTGCTAATGTGTCTGTAAATCATTTCTCCCACTTATCAAGCTCTTCTAATCTCAGTGACCAATATTGTTGTCCAATCTTTCCACTGATCTTCTTCCATTATCTAGATATGTGTTTCTGTGTGTATATATCTATGTGTTTGTGTGTATACACAAAGGTGTTCCTCCTCTAGTGACACACAGAATTTTGAGGAAGAACCTCTTCTTTTCTTCCTTTTTGAGGAAAACCTATTTCAACTGTCGTTTAGAAAGGTCTGCACAAAAATGGGCACACTTACTTATTTTATGGTGACAGAACCTTTTAGTCTCACAGTCCAAGATGCTGCTTATCAAGACAGATCTAAAGCCAAACAGGATTCAGAAAGGAAATAAATAATCAGCCTGAGCTGTGATATTTTGCAGTTCTCTCTTATTTTCTTGAACTAATTGCCATTCTACTGGGTTCTTAGGAACAAGCACATAAATGAAACATACTTTTAATCTACACTAATAATTTGTGTTAAGTTCCACTTGGACAATTTCATAAATGAATAGTCACATTATAGCTGCTGAATGTAGCTGTAATCCATTCACTCATTTACAGACACAGCACCTCTCAAATACGGGTGCTCATTTCCATATGTACCTGTAGGTAGATGATTTTATTGTTGGATCTGAGAGAGAATTGCACTCCAAATTTTGCATGTATTGACAGAGGTCCCTAAAAGCATTTACAGCATAAACTGGGTAAATACCCTGGGTCATACTTCAATCTGGACACTGATTCACATCAGCTAACAGCAATAGATAATTAATGATAAACCTTCAGGTGAGTCTCCTAGTCCCCCTTAGGAGGGTTTTGTCCAGAGCACAGCTTATCCAACCTCTGTCTGGGCACCAAGGCTATATCAAGCCTGTAGCAGCTGTAACAGAGGCCTAAAAATACTACTGAAGTAATGAAGTAGTAATGCTTATTTTAAGCTGTTAGCAGAGTAATGACTGCCACAAAATACACTTTAGCTAGAGTGCAATTTGAAAGTACAGGAACTTAAACCAGTGCTTTTAATGTGCCAGGCACAATGAATGCATTTACAACATCTATTAAAAGCAGGTTATGTTTGGGGGAGGGGGATAATTACATCTTAGCAGGTAGTTTATTAACTGAACAAGACAGCATCACATTAAAGATAATCAATGGAGAATAAACCACAGTTGTAAAAATTAATACTGTTCATTCACACCACGAAGGGAGTGAGGGGGGGTTACCTTTGCTATTAAGACAGAAGTATAACCCCTGTGAAACCACCATGAGAAGAGGAGTAAAGGATAGGATGGCACAAAATGAAAGTCATTCAAGGCATAAGTTTCAAAAAAACAATATTGAAATTGAAAAGAAATAATCAGTAATTCTAAAGGGGAAAGAGGAATACGAACAACCAGTTTTGCAAGCAGCGGAACTAATGAAGCCTGGTTTTCTCCAGCTTTTATGTCATGCAAAGACTGACTTTCACATTGAAGTAAATGTGAGCTCCAACTGGAGCACTTTTTTTTATTAGGTTGAAACATTTATATGGGATTCCTTCCCTAGTGGATTTTCTAGTTTCTAATAAAGAACAAGACCTTCCTCCAAATGCAGTAGGAATGATCTGTCCCCTCCTTTACCTGGAAGCCTCTTTTATGATTTCTACATTGTGGCAATGTAGTTGAAATTGTAGCTGAGTGACAAATATAAAATTTCTGAATGGCTGGTGTGAGATACTCGGGCACACCCACACCCTTCCCTGCCATACACAAAGTGTGCGCTGTTCCTTAACTCATGTTTTGATAGGAAACAAGGCTAAAAACAGTGCTGCCAGGATAATCCAACTTACGGGGAAAATTTGTCTTTGGCATGCTAATCGCGTGCAAGGCTTGCTTCAGGCAATTTTCTGCAGAGACCAAGACCTCAGGTTGCTGCAGCAATACTTGTAGCAGGGCACAGTCAACACTGGAGGGGAGGTGAGATCTCAGTGTGCTGATAGGAGCCTCTGTGATGATTTTAACTGCTGGGGTACAGGAAGGCCAGGGGAGCTGTGTTAAGCACAGCCTGAAGCAGCAGAACCAGCCAGAAGGGGTTTCAGATAAGTATGAGAAAGTCATCCCCCCCCAAAACCAAGAAAAATAAAAAAAGCTTGCATTCAAAATCTGGGCTTTGCAGAGCTATGTAGCTTCCAGGGTTAAGGCTGGGCATGTGAAAGTCAGCGGTCAATACAAGATACATGATTTCTTTTTTTTTAGAAAAATAATTAAGATACATCTCTTGACTCTTCTCCTGTGCACAACACCTCACCAAAAACCACTTCACCAAAGAAAAGACCATGCCTATGACAAGAACTGGCCCTCTTTTTCCTGCAAGTAAATAAGCCTTACAATGAAAAAAAATGGAGCTGCATAGTATCCATTCTTTGGACCCAGTCAGATTTGCATAGTAAGCATTAAATCATAATTAATCTCTTGTTTCACTTAAAATTAAATCGCCCCTTATCATATCTCACTAAGTACTGGATGCAGTGAAACATGTATAACATCTTTAAAAAGTTTGCCTCTGAGCATCACAGGGAGTTACTGCTACCTATCTTGAATTTCATCACCAAAAGATCTGATTTCTGCAATCATGGACAGTCTGAAGAGAACAATGCTTGGTAAAAAAATATCAGGCAAAATTGAGCATGCACAGAGAGCCCAGTTTTGCCGTTAAAGCAATCCAAAGCTTCTGGACACACCGGAATTTTTCAAAGCACCTTGCATATTCTGCTCCTAAAAATGACCCAATTCTGTAGCCACTGATACACACATCTTCAAGAAGAAGGATTAGCACCTTTTCCTCCCCAACGCACCCTCTGTCAACTTAAAAGTCAGGTCAACTTAAAAGTCTGTTCAAACACTGTCGAGATGACAAAAAGCGCTTTGAGGAGGCAGGGGGAAAGCTGCGGAGGCCTGAAGACTCTGTGCATATTTATAGCACAAACACACCGCCCCATGCTCGTTCCCCTTAATCACATGCACGCAATTGTAGACGTCTCCTCCGAACTTTCTCAGGGACTCGGTCTGAGTAGCTGTAGTTCAAAGTCCAACTGCCTTGGCAGCTGAAAAGAAAGAGAAAACCATGGTGGCTTTGTAAGAATTACAGTGATCCTATTAAAAAGAAAAAAATGTCACTCTCTGCTGGGACCTAACATGGCAGTGCCACGCAGCATTCATTGAATTGAACAGCATTTCAAGCACACAGCTCCTGGTGTAATAAGACTACAGGCCTAATTAGGTTCCTATCAGTATTGCTTTTTTCCTGCCTTCAGCCAAGAAGGTATAAGAAAAGATTGTCCAATACAGATACTGCAATTTAAAGTCTCGAGTTAAGAACACAGTGGGTGTATATCTACTATAAAATCTACCCTAAAAACATGCCAGTTGTTAAGCTAAGCAGTGCATTAGAAGCAGTTAGATATAATGAGAATGTAAATGGAAAGTATTCTAGGGAGATATTTCAGCTAAAAACAGCATACACTATATGCTATCTTTTATTTTAATCATGCTCTAAGCCCTGCCTTTTTGAACTTTTTATAAATTCTGCTATCTCCCTTTGCAGTTACTTACATATTGGTATATAAATTCAAAGACGAGAAGCAATTAGGAATGAAGCGAAGACTCCCTCTCTTGATGCTAATACATCAAAGGAAGTGAAAAAACCTTCCCCCCTCATACACACTGGGTAACACAGAGAGTTTCTGCTCTTCACAGCCTAATAGCTCAAGTAGTTCCAATCGAGAGTCTGATGTCAGCCTCTGATTACATGGAGATGCCAAGCGATTGGAAAGAGCAGCTTTTGAAAAATCCCAGCTCTCTGACTCCAGCAACCACACAACCCTGCAACAATGCTTTTAAAACACGTATGTGTATTACTCACATCAGCTGGTCCTATTTTTTTCCCCACTTTGGACATTGCAACATTGCTATTAAGAGTTCCCTGGGACTCTGCTTGATTTAGGTACAACATGTGTGAAGGAAGTGTGTCAGATCAGGGGCTTTTTTAAACAGCTGTCACTCCCCTGCACCCGATCTCTTTTGCTCTCCAGTTTGCAGAGAGGAAGAGCCAGGTGCTACCTTTAAACAGAAACACTTGAGAAGTCTGCTTTTGCCTGAATGGAGAAGGAGAGGTTGGGACCAGCTCATGGCAGGGACCAGAAAGGACTGGCTCCCATTCTTTTTCTGCACCTTTGCACATCTCTGCCAGACCAGCCTATTCCGACCCTCGGAACTGAAGCCTCAGAACAGGTAATCCTATGTAAGAAATGCCAACACAACCTGATTCTGCTGATCCAGAACTGCAGCTGAGTGGCACCCTTAAATTGGGTATTTATATTTCCTTCCTCCAAGTCGTTCCCTCAGTCCAAGGACATTTGAGAACTGCGCAAGAGGTTTTGGAAACATTCCAGGCCCTTCATCTTTCATAAAGGAAAACGAATGTCTCTTATGCATCTGAATCAACAGGTGAATGACCTCCCCATGCCCTCAGAATGTTATCAGAGTCCGTTTATTTCTTAATCACCATATCTCTCCTGTATGAGCAGGGGAACCAACCAAAAGTAGGAATGACTCCATTGATTTCACTGGAACATTCATCTTATGTTTCTGTATGAACACACACATTACGCTTTTAAGGCTTTTAAATAGAAGCATGGAGTTTTGAAGGGGTTGTAGAAATAATTTCTGTTAAACCACTAGATCCATAGTAAGTCTATGTCTCTTATGGGTCTGGCTCTATCTTCTCTGCAGTTTTGCTCCTGTGTAAAGGAGACCTTATTGGTCTTAAAGAAGCTAAAACGTTTCCAGCAGAATTTGTAATAAACCCACTGGAGACTCTTGCTTGGCTCTTGAGCATGAGCCAGAAAGAAGTTCCACTAACTACTATGATATTACACAGCTATGTAGCTGCAGTGAGGTGGAAATCAAGCACTGAATGTTTTTTGATATCATGCTTTTTAACTTGCAGGCTTTCCATCTAGCAACAAAATCCCCAAACATTCACACCTAGTACATTAGCTTAAGTACTATTTGTGGAATGACAAGCCAGGAGCTATAGAACAGACAAAGGCTTTCTGAGCTACACCAATGGAAGACCAAGTAAATTACATTCAGCAAAACTCTAAAAGATTTATACCTTTATAACAGGGAATGGCTTCAGAAGAAAACCTCTGCTGTCTGCTCTTCATCTGTTACTAGGCTGTGCCAGATAAAGTCTAGTGAGTCTACCTGAGCACAGAGCTCTCAGAGCCTTTCCGCTGAGCGTCTCACTGGCCTTGGCAGGACAAAGGATTTTACACTATGCTTTTATCTGCAAAGAGAACAGAGTCTGCGTTCCACAAGCTAACAGGACTGAAGGTGACAACCCCAGCTTCCAAAAAGTTACATCCCTGCCAAAGCCACCTGACAAATTCTATCCCATTACCTTCTATCATGTACTAAATGCATGAGAAAAAAATACCTCAAGCCAAGCCTCTGAATTGTCGTGTTCCTGTGTTAAAGGTCTTCTATCACTGTTCTGTAAACAAAGATAAGGCATTTTTCTCCCAAATGACAGTACTCTAGCTAATGGTGCCCTAGCGAATGTTACGGTAAGGTGGGGATGGGATCCTTAAGTGAGCAGGTTTTTCTTCCTCTGTCCCTTTGTTGTTCTGACAGCAGTAAAGGTAAGAAGGAAAGCCCATGCTTTGGCCTCCCTCTCCTTTCCACTCTGCTAATGTGCCATCAAGCCTCTGCACTTAGAAGAAACAATGCACTGAGGAAATCCTACAACTTTCCCACACCCACAACTTGGGTTATTTGCATTCATGGGCAAACTACAGGCAAGTGCACCAGAGGTGAGTTCTCTGACACAAATGAGTACACAGTGACCAGCACAACACAAAGAAATCAAACCTGGCAAGTAAAGCCCAAAGCCCTTCTCCTTTTCCAAGGACAAATGAAGAGGTTGTGTCATTCCATTCAGGCAGGTAGAGGACACAAAGCTGAAGGTGATGGATTACTACATCCAGTGTACAGCTGCTTTAATTTGGAGGTTTTATTCTGCACCCAACAAGGACTTGCCAATTAAAATAATTGCAGTGTACAACGGGAGCTCTGAATACATCCTCTTGCTTCATGGTTACATTAGTGTGTACCTCTAAAAGTGTAACTATGCTCACACTTAGATAGGCTCATTGACTATAAAGGGCTATAATACAAAGTTAAAGGAATCTAGGAATCTCTTCTGGTTTGTCTCCAGCAGTATCTGAGATATTTTTTGTAACTGTATCCAACCCATGGATATCTTCAGCTGTGCCTCAGTACCACAGAAAATCCATACAATGAAAATTGCACTTTAAATCTCAAGGATCTTGAGAAGCTGAGATACAGTGCAACAACTTGGACTTCTTTTTCTTTCAAGATGCATTTACTCTTAAGGTCTTATGTACAGCCCTGAAGATCTCTGCAAGGATGCTCAACAACCCTAAGCCTGGGATGGCCTTACAATGCAACTGAATTCTGAGATGGAAGCACGACAGTTTCTTGATTCCATTTCAACAGCAATTGAGACTTCAGCGCATTAAGTCAAGGAGGAGGAGGTGCATTATCTGATGAGCTTTGGATCCAATATATGTTTTGTAAAAATGGTAGGATCATGGCAGAAAACACATGAAAACCTTAAAATGGATTAAACACTTCCCCTGCAGTGCTCAAAACACAAACAGAAAAGCATTATATCACTGTGGTTAAAAGCCACACTAACAAAAACCCCAAACCAAACATAATCAAAACAAAACCACCTAAAAACACAACGAAAGAGACTAAAAGCAAGAGTAAAACTAGCCAGGCTGTTCTCAGTAACCAACTTCAATCAAACAGAATAAATTAATGCAGAACCTAAGAGCATCAGTTCAGAGCTGTCTTTTTTATCTCAATACTGACACTTCAGGAAAGAAGAAAATCCTATAGGGGAGCTCACTGCAGAGATCCAGGGGCCTCTGAAGAGCAGAGTAACACGGGAGATCCCCACACTTCTAAGCGGCTGCATCACTAACTGTTAGCACATAGCAAAATCAGGAATGGAAAACTGGAGCAATGAAGATACAGCAGGCAACTTCTGGAAACGACACAGCTTTTAGAAAGACTGGCTACTGGAAACACATTGATGCTTTCGAAAAAAAGCCTGGAATGTGTGGAATTCTCTGGGATGCCAGGGTACAGAAAGGATCTCATTAGCTAGGGCTTTCAAAATCTGCTGCCCGGTTGGTGCCGATTATTCAGAAAGCAAGATGGTTTACATCATCAGTTTCTGTAAAGTACTATATTCCACTTAAACTGCTAGATCTCTATTGCCCTAGACTGAGAAATCATCTTTCCAAATAACCACGGAGGCACTGAGTCCTAAGTCTAGACAGTAGTCCAGCACTTCTCCTACATTTCCGTATTACCAAGATAATCAAGCATCTAATAATAAAACTGGGCAGTACCACACTGCTCAGTTCTCTTGCTGGCAACAAGAAAACTCTAAGCAACAGCCAGACTGACAACAATCATGTTATTCCCACATGGTTCTGCTTTAGAAACAGACCCTGGAGCTGCTCATGATGAAAAGCAGTAAAGTACTTGGAGTGGCAGAAGGGCAAAGTAGTTAGTTCAGGAGCTGAGCAGAAAAACATTTCTCACCCTTGCTTCTCCTACAGTCATAGGATGGGAAAGGAGTCATATTTGCAAGATGCTGGCTGGCCAGAGGCTTAAAAGGAAGATGAAAGGACAAGCAGCATCTGGGGAGGCAGAGGCGAGGGACCTTGAGTTTTTGAAGATGACCTGCTTGTGACTGCCCAGAATCAGTCCTTTATTGTGCCTAACAAGGTTTTCCAATCACACTGAACAGTGACAAAAACAAAGGGCAACACATAGGTAAATACGTTTACCAGTAGCTTAGCAGAGGAGTTTAAGTAATTTTCTTAACGTAAAGTATACACATACTTGTAAATGTTCACCATTGCAACAGCAGCAGAGATGAGAATGTTAAGGCCTTGTGAAAATGACAGCAGTAGTGATAAGCATTACTGGGAAAATGCCAGTTTTAATTAATTTTAATTCTTTGTTAATATTCCCTGAATCCAACATAGATGTTTTAATATAATAATATGTAATTTTCAATATAAAATACAACATTATTATGCAAAACTGTATTATTATATGCTATTTTCAAGATAATTCCTTTCCTGCTCCCCTTCCCCTTGGTATCATCTCAGCAATTGCCAAGGAATGGCATTCTGGGCAAGGAATGCCCCTCTAACCACTGGCTCCAATAGCTCTTGAGATGGCATTAGCCCATCATTTCCTTTTCCTAATGCAGCCTGTGTGCTCACAGGGGAATCTCAGAATCCAGCTGGTTTATGAGGCACAGAGAAAAAGGCCTTCCACTGTCACAGCTCAGTATCTAGGGCATGTCCAGTAGCATTATTCTCAAATCACTGTGCTGCACTTGAAGTTGAAACATGAATAATGTCTCACTGTGGCAAGATAGGCTAGTAGTTTTAAACTGAATTCTTGAAAAACGTGTGGTTGGGCTGCACTGTGCTGGTGTTAACATCCCAGTACATGGAGTCTTGCTCAATGCACCAAGAAGCCCAGCCCCTCCAGACTCATAACATGCAATAAATTCAATGCAGCCATTACAGCCATGCCATGGGTGGGGTGGCTGCATGCCTGTCACCAACTTGTTCCTTGTGGTTGTGAGTCCAAACCTCCAGCCAGTTCTGAATTATTCTTAGATGTGTCATTTGGGCTGGACAGCCAAAAGACAGCCCTGAGGCCATCCCATCATTTCCATGCTCACCACAGGAGATAGAAGTCAAGTTGCCTTAATGCTAAACTGGTTAGGTCCTGGGCAGATCTGTGACCACCTGCGATTGCTCTCTTGGTTTCAAAAAAACAAGTGGTGTAGTAACTTGAGTGTAATACTTTCAGGAGTGAATTGTGTAGGCACTTCATGCATAAAACAAACATTAGCATAGTCTTGCTGAAAGTAATAATGAAGGAGGAGGCGTCAGCCCAGAGAGGAGAAAGCACACTATCATTATACACTACAGGGAAGATGGGCAGCTTCCTGCCAGGCAGTTTTATCTGTCCCTTGGGAACAGTGAGCGGTCTGGAGGCCAAAGGTTAGGTATTGCTGTGGGTGTGTACAGATTTGGGGGGGATGTGAGGAGATGATGTGTAGAGCGGTGCTGTTCAGCTCCGGGTCTCAGCTGAGATGTTCAGATGCAGCACTGTGTAAATGCAGCTCTGCTGATCCAACACTGGAGGGGGAGTAAAAGCAGCCAGAGCAGGTGAAGAAGTTGACTGTTCATGTTTGTTGGATTGGTATTGAGACCTTCACCTTTAGGGAACACGTGGCACAGCACTGCATGGAGAGAATGAGGACTGGGAGGTGTGCTTTGAGGGGCTGTACAGCTGCAGGCAGGACACAAACCTGCTGGAGGATGGCTGGTGCCAAAGCCCGGCGTTGTGGAGGATCCCTTGGCTGACCAGACCTAGGGACATCTGCAGCTCTATCAGTGGCACTGTGCTCTATACAGGGGAAGGAGCAACAGCTGGCAAACACAGGGAAGATCATGACCAAAATTTTCTCCCCTCTTAAAGAGAGAGGGATTTAAAAGGAAACAGAACACCAAAAAAAAAAAAAAAAAAAAGGATTGTGCATTTATCATCACAGGGATAAAGCCAGACTCTCTAATTAAGCAGATGACATAACTGTACTGTAATATCAAGATTTTGCTCTGTGATTTGCAAACAAGCTGCACTTGCACAATCCAGAAAGAAAAAAGACTTACAGATTAGAACAGCTAAGCTCTGCTCTCACTTACATTAGTGTATACCCACAGTTACTCAGCTCAAAAGACCTACAGATGAGAATGTGATACGAGGAGTTTCATTTCCTCAGACAGTTCCCTCACTAGCTCAGCCAAACCTCCTTCTCACTGCAGTTTCCAATCACAGCCCAGCACTCTGCTCTGATTACACACTCATCCTGAAACCACAAAAAACCTCCCTCAGTCTCATCTACGGCTGATGTATATTAATACATCACCAGCAAAACACTGTACAGCTGCTGAGTATGTAGCTTAAATACCGTTGAATACTTAAGGCTTGATTCTGTTAATTAGGACAGCTTCATTGATCCTAGAAGAGTTATGTATATTCCACAGTGCTCCAAAGGGGAAGAAATCCAGGGCATAATTTTTTAAATGGCATAAGCATTAAAAACACCAAGAAGAGGGCATAGTCTTGTTCACCCTGGTGTAAACTCACTTTGCTGTACTTAGTGGAGGTACTCAGGATTTAGAGGGCTACAGCAGAAGGCAAAAACTAAGCCAGATTCTCCTTTCAAGCCATTGCTTTTCCTAAAACAGATAATAAGAGGTCAGAACCAACACCAATCTCTGCTACTCCAGACTTCCAATCCACAGCCCTATCTATCAAAAAAATACATATCCACATGTGCTTCGGAAGCATATGCACCAGTGGGAGTACAAAATCATTACACTGCTGTGAACACGAGCCATATTCAGCAGAAATCAGCAGTTGTTAGGACTACAGAACCTGTCACTGCTTTTATAGTTTGGGTGGAGAAGAAACAGGATTCAAGCACTGCTCATAACACGAGTTCCATACTGCCTTGATCTTTATCCTCATCCTCCCCCCTCCCCACCTTCCGCCGCCCGTTCTTCAGGGCCACTCTTTAAACAGAAATAAGTCATTAGCCAAACTTCCTTATTTTATGGCCCCGAAAGTTAGGTAACGACGAAGCAGTTTTATTATTTCTACTCAAGAGCGTAACATTTCGATCGGGAATTCAGAGACACTTTTAAGGGGAAGGGGGACTGGGCGGCAAAGGGAGAAAACCCAAAGATGCCCGAGTGCGGCGGATCATCTCCATCAGCCCCGGCGCCCCGCTGACAGACCTCGTCCCCCTCCCTGGCCAAACCCTTGGCTGCAGAAGATGCGTCCCGAGAGCCCCGCCAGCCAGCTCCTTACGTAAGGCACAAACCACTGACATCATCCCTCCCGCCGGCATCGCCGCGGCGCCCAGCGGCGCCCGCAGACCCGACCCGACCCGCGCCCGCCCCTTCCCTTCCCACTCTGGCTGCCAGGGCTCCTTTCCCACCGACTCTGGCCCCAAACTTTGCACGGCAGGTTGCCAGGGGATGGCTTTCCCCGCCGGGCGTCCCGGGCTGCGGTGCGCTCCATCCGTCCCGCGGTGCGCCCCATCCATCCCGCGGTGCTCCCCATCCATCCCGCATTCCGTGGTACTTACGCACTGCCTCCTGCTTGGGGTCGAGGCCGCGCACGGCTCCCTGGAGGCCGGCGATGCGGCCGTGCAGCGCCCGTACGCGGCGGTGGGTGCCCTGGATGTCAGCCTCGACCTCCTGGAAAAGGGTGCAGGCGTGCCGGGCCACGTCGGAGAGCTGTCGGAGGATCCGCGACAGGGCTACGTTGCTGACCGCGCAGAGGTCCAGCACCATCAGCACCGCCGCCGCCTCCCTCTCCCCGCCGCCGGCCGCCTCGGCGCCCTCGCTGGCCGTGC
>VZRO01002703.1:259677-426500 GCA_013397915.1 Daphoenositta chrysoptera
GGAGGCACCGGCGGCCCCTGTCGGGCGGGGAGCGCTGCTCCGGGCGGGCTCGGCCTCCTCGGCCCCGGCCCAGCCCGTCCCGCCGGCGGGAGCGCCGCTCAGGTGCGCAGAGGAGGAGGGAGAAGCCGTCCCGAGGGGCAGAAGGGAGCCCAGCTCGGCAAGGCCCGGCTGCTGCGGGAGGGTGGTGCCCGCCCACCGGTGTCACCTCCTGGGGCACCGCGGACGCTGTTGCGCTCCCTGAAGTCAGGTGCATGCACTTGGCCACCGGCTCCCTAGGAGGGGTCAGGGAGAGCCGGGTTCCCGTCAGAGAAGGAGCGCTGCTTCTGACGCAACACGGCTCAGCCTGCGTACATACACTTCTGGAAGGTGAACGTGCCTAATAAGCAGGCATGAAATCTGAACGCAAACTCTAAATTGTTGGTGGTAAATATCACTGAAAGCGGTACTGTAAAAGGAGAGCCAGGCAGATGCAAATGCCGGCATTCCACAGTTTGGAAACAGCAGCTTGTTTGCCCACTTGACCTTAACTTGTCATCCTTGCACTTGTGTGTTGTGGTACAGCCTGTCATTACATGACCACATAGAGGCAGCTTTTAATTACCTCTGGTCAAATAGCCGGAGCTGCATAGAGCAATCCAGAGAGCTTTCACTGCCAGCCTGGTGATACACATACCCCACGCTCTGCAGATGCAGTGACCCGCTCCTGGGACAAGCTTAGGTCCAGAGTGGGGGTACAGCTGCTTTCACAGAGATCAGAGTCTGAGCTGATGAACTTTGCTGGCCCTGCTGCTGGCTTTTGGCATGGACCATTCATATGCCTTCACGCTTTGCCTCTGGAAAGGGGAACACACCATGACACAAAGTCAGCTCAGGTCTTTAGCTCAGGTTTCTGACTTGGCTTGAAAGGGGTCCCAGCCCTATGCTTGGGCAGGGAGGAAGGCACAGAGCCTGTCCCAGTCTCAGCATCACTCCCCCACGCTTCCTGGGGGGCTTGAAGTTCAGGTGTGACCCAGTGGGAGCAAGCAGGGATGTGAGAGCTGTCAAAGGTCCAGGGGCAGTGCTCAAACAGTACTAAAAATATTTCTTGGACCCAAGATGAGCCACTACTAAAATCACTGGGGTATTTGTACCCCATATTCCTGAGTTTCTTCTGCAGTGGGGAGGCTTTTGTCTCTTGTAATGGAGCAGGGACTGTACTGCTCTTCCTACCTGGGGGAGTCATGATACATTATTTATAAGCCACTGAAAGGTATTTTAATATTTCACTTGAGATTCATAAAGCAGGTGGGGGGGGAGAATTGTTAAGTTTTAATGCTTCAGAAAGAGCAGCAGCCACCCAAACTGGTGTGGGATCACAAGGACCAAGAAACAGCAGTATAGCATTCACCAGGCAGGGGCAGGAGATACCTCTGAGGAGATCAGCTCAGGCATTCCTTTGGCCTCTCTCAGGTACAGGATAAGCCAGTGAATTGAGCCATAGGTAAAAGCTGCATAGGTAAAAGCTGCAAGGGTCTATATTTTAGACTGCACCACTCCACAGCCTCCCAATTGCACCTACTCTCTGATCAGTTCAGACAGGACAAGAGCTGTGCAGCTCACTTCCTTCCCGTGAAAACAGCACCTTGGTTCCAGCAGTATATCCCTACTCAACCTCAGCAAAGCTACCAGAAGCCAGTGCTTGCTCTTCATTTACTTTTCCCGGTCTGTTATTACTACTCCACATTTACACAGACTCCATGGTCTCTCTTTTTATCCCATGCTTGGAAAACTACAGCTTGCCTTTGTCAGTCCCATGACCATTGTGTGGCTTGAGTACAGCACCAAACCACACGGGAATGAACTTGTTCAAAGTAGGAAAGTTCTGCCAAATCTGTGCATCTCCACTGTAGGCAGCATATTTTCATTTTAGAGGTTTGTAGCATTACTGTCCTTTCCTCCACAAGTCTAGAGGTTGCCTTTTTCTTAATTTTTCATAGCAAGCAGAACAGACTTCATGTGTATCTTGGGTGAGGGGCACCGGCACTTTCTACCAGGCAGGTGGAGATACTGTGTCACTTTCCTCTGGTCCTATCTTTGCAGGTGCTGGGGAGTCAGGTTGCCCCAGTCATGCACTCACTATGTGTTTTTTATCAGTAATATTGTGTGGTGCAAATCCAAATTCAGTAGCATCTCAGCTGCCCCCAGGATTGCTCTTGGTATATCTGTTCAATAGCAGGCGTAGTAAGAGGGGAGCAGTCCCAAAGGTTAATCTCAGTCTCACCCAGTGAGTCTTTGGAGTCTCTTGTAGCAAAAGGAGAGGAAAAAAATCTTCCATGGGTGATTTTGAATCTTGTCTCAGCTCCGAAGTGCCCCTCAGAGGGGCCAATCCCTCTGACTGGAGGCTTCTCTTGGCTGGAGTTAAACCTCAAGACCCAGAGTATTAATTTGTGAACACATCAGCCTGGACCAACCAACCCCATCGCTAGATTTCAAGAAGCACTTGCTGACCTCGGAGACTGAGACATGTCAGAGAGAATATGAGTCATGAACAGAGATAAATAAGTGAAACGATTCCTTGTGTATTTATTTATGGCAGGAAAAATGTCATGTTGAACTGTACTGCTTTCCTGCATGTGCATGAGCTGTGTTCACTGTGTTAGTTGCTATAAATTTGGGTTGGGATGCTGCTGTGGGTGGCATTGGCTTTCACTCATGTCAGTGAAAGATGATGGTTTGCTTTCAAGACACATACAATGTGGGAGTGGAAGAGTGGGCTAACAGAGTAAAATAAAAGTCCTGCTTGATCTCCCAGTGGTGCTGCTGGTGGTAGCAGGCACCTGGTCACAGCCCCCAGTAACTGCT
Source organism: Daphoenositta chrysoptera (assembly GCA_013397915.1). Taxonomy (NCBI): domain Eukaryota; kingdom Metazoa; phylum Chordata; class Aves; order Passeriformes; genus Daphoenositta; species Daphoenositta chrysoptera. The sequence continues at coordinate 262,519 of VZRO01002703.1, forward strand.
GTGCAGCTTCCCACCCCCTTCCCACCGCTGGACTCATTCCCTGGCTCACACTGGCTGCTGATAGCCTGGTTGAGGTGGGACTCTACAGCAACACCAGCTAGGGAATATTCCTGCCGATGGAGACAGAGGGTAGAGCCATTGGCAGATAAGAAGGGATCTGGTTTCCTGCTGCAGCGAGCTGCAGGAAGCAGGGAGGTGGGATTAGGCAATCTCACCCGGTTTGGCAGGGCTGCTCTGGCCTGCTGCAGTGTCTCTTGTTCTGCAGTGCCAGAAAGGGAGGAGAGGCTGATGAGTTCTGTAGGCTATTGTCGTTTCCTCCTCTTTCCACAGCTGTCAGGAAGGTGCCTTTAGGCATCTTATTAATGAAGTTGTGGCCTTTTGGCCATAATGTGGAATCTGTCATCACTGATGTTAGCCCACCCTAAATATGTAACTTATTTATTCTCAGCAAAGATGTCACAGACAAAGCATTCCCAAACCTGTACCCACTTAGGCTAGCAAAATTGTCCTGTTTCGGAAAATCCCTTCAATATTCAGCTGCCATTCTGCACTTAGACCTGACAGTGACATTCCTTGATCACAATAAGGCCACATTAAAAGCCCATAAGGCAGGAAAGTAGCAGTCAGGGCAGTTCCCCATGAGTTTGAACCTGCTCATTTAGGACTCTCAGTCCTGCCAGTTTGTTTCAGCAGATAAATGTTAAAATCATTTCCAAAACATGGGACATTCAGATTTTAATGGGAAATACTTTTCTTGAAGAGGGTCCCTGATTTTGAGTGACTTAGTGAGGCAAAAGGCTGGTAATTCAAATTTTGATGGTATGTGCAGGACACAGAGATTACTTTCTCCTTCAGTGAAGGCCACACTGCTGATATACTGAGGCACACATCTTACTTTTGGTTTCTGTTTCCCTAGAACTTTATTGGCACAAACAGCTCTACAAATGTATACAGCATGCAAGAGACCACAGATCTCTTCTAGGAGCTGCTACGTGAATATGACCAGATATTGGTGTTCTACAGGTAGGAGTATTCCCTGTTCATCCTTGTTTCTCTCACAACACTCACAAAATCATTGTTGCTGCCAGTTTGCCATCACCACTAGCATTGTGCAGTCTGAATTTTCTCTTGTCCTGTGGGCCTGGACACTCTTTTTCCTCATTTTTTCCTTCTTTGAGAAGAAGAATTTTACTGTCCTCAGCAGAGCTGTTTCCTAAACTTCCTCACGCCTCCAGCTGAGGACGCGTGCAGGCATTAGAATGGTGAGTGTTTCTCTGCATTAATCTCTCTCCTGTCCAACTGCATTTCCCCAGGCACTCGTGTGCTGTCACCAGCTTACACTGATCCAGCCCACTACTGCTCTTTCTGGTAGTTGTTAATATTTGTATTGCCATAAACCTTTTCACCCTTGAACTATGAGCCCACTGATTTAGTCATTGGTTTAAGTGGGGAAAATGCAGGGCCTGCAGGAGTCCTTGTACCTGCAGCAAAAGGAATTACTGGACTCCGCATGGTGCTGCAAAACAGAATTAAATACATTCAAACTAACTTCCTTTCTCCAAAATCTCCTAATTATGGTTGTTATAGAGTTTACTTGTAATCAGAGTAGGAATGACATTTTAAACTGAAGAGTGATTATTAAATTGACACTTCCTTTAAAATGTGCATGAAGTCAAGACTGACATGCTAATTGAATTTTTTTGTCAAGAAATGTCTGTTTTAGTAGGGAAACTTCCTAATCTCTCTATCAAGTTAATGTTAAGAGCATACCTACTCAGTGTTTTCCATCATTACTACCTGGTATTGCTAGTCAGAAAAAAAACCTCATTGGAGCATCCCCCTGAGGAGCAAATGCTGTAATTTCCTTTGATATCGGTATTAGTTTCACATTCATATACCCCATTGACTGCTAGCACTGGGAGATGTCAAGGAAGAAAAAAACCCAAAGCTGTTTAAACCTTTAAAAATAGTAGTGGTTAAGACTACTGTGCAATAAATCCAAGACCAAATCCAAATGAAGCTGGGTATTGCTGGCAAATTTCAGGGTCCCCTATAACACATTAAACATTTCCAACAGCTTTGGTATGCCAGGTGTAAGTATCCACACCATTTCCTAGAGAATACTGGTGCTCATTTTGTCATCTCAGAAGAAAGGGGTTGTGTAGAGGACAGCTGGGATACCTTTCCTAGAATTCATACCAGAACACAGCACAGCAGAGTGGCTGTGCCACTGGAGCAGCATCCAGCTCCAAGCTGGACTTCAAGGAAACTAGATTCTACCATGGGGGCTGTGCCCCTCCGTGTTGGGAAAGGGCAAGTGGGTGCTTCTTCAGAAGACAAAGCTCTCAAACCAAAGTCAGGCTCTGTTCTATACAGGAAAGCTCTGTTGAGGCACCATCACCAGCAACCTCAGCTGGAGTGCTGTGACACCCGACTCCAGCCTGTGCAGAGAGCTGGTTAATTCAATCTCTGCAGTCCCAGCTAGGAACATTCACAATGACAAAAAGTTAACACGGGGGTTGTAGCTTAATAAAACACAATAAAAGGAGAAGCAGACAATAATAAACTGTGTTCTTTACAAAGAAATATAATCCCTTCTAGGGAAACAGAAGGGAAAAAGATGCTTTAGTTCCAGTGTGAGCTCCATCCACCCTCTTTGTTGCTCTGACTTCTTAATTGCACTTGATTTGATAGCAGTGGGGGTTTAACCTATGTTGTGGGTATTTTCACTGTTCTCTTTAATTTTGCCTGCTGGCATCAGGCAGTTTGTGCACATCAAGCCAAGTCTGCTGTCTTGATTCAGGACTCATATGACCTCAGCTGACATTTTGCCTGTATCAGGACAGTGGGAGTACACTAGTGTAGAGAAAGGAAGATTTATTGGGAACAGAATGTGAAAACCCCATCATCCACAGATGAGCTTTTATCCAGTGTCAACAACACACGTTTTTAAACATTCCAAAATAATTTGGCACGTGCAGTTTGCATGCTGAACATGTCCTAACTCTCTGTCATACAGTCTAAATGTGAAAGTAATTTCAAGTTTCTGCGTTCTGGAGCCAATCCAGCTTGCGGTTCATGTCACCAAGTCAAGGGCAGTAAAATGTCACTACCCCTTATGCTCATGATGAAGAGCTGAAGAAGGAGATACTCTGGGAAAGGCTAGATCAGGTCGATGCCTCTGCACTTTCTGTTGCTTCTCCCAGAGGCAAGGAACTTTAGTTTGGTTGGGTGGGTGTTTGCCTGGCCTGTACCTTTCTGTGTTGTGGAATGACCTTAACTCACTCGGCGCTGGGTGCTGCTTGGAGAGCCGAGCACGCTGAGCTCGCCCACATGGCAGAGCTGAGGGGGAGGCTCAGTCCACATCACAGATTTCCTAGCAGTGCCTCATGCCAGCCACTCCCCCAAGGGTTTAGCCAGGCTCCTGCCTTGGGCTCACTGAGCTGGATTCCAGCAGAGGAAGAGCAACAGTGAATCAGGTTGGTTTCATCAAACTGACGAGTTTCCAAACTCATGAGGGTGAGTGCGTTAGGGGATTGCAAGCTCTGGCCTACAGTGTGGAAGGCCATATTCCAGCTCCGTGTGTCAGAAGTTTAATTTATTGGAAAACCTGTGTTCCAGGAGTCCAAAATAGAAAAAAAAAGGGGGAAATTAGGATTGAATACCACTGGGGTAAATAAATGCAAAAGCTCATGCTACTCTGCACGTACTCTTTCCAGCTGTATGATTTCCATTATGAATAAATTTTCTCTGCCAGGAGTAACTCTTTGATTTTGAAAGAAATCAAAATAACAAAAGATATATAATTACTTTGTAGGTGGGCTAATTCCTTCTTCCATGTCTTTGTCCACAACGGAGGCAAGAGGAACAGTTTTATGCTCAGTGGCTTGGCGGTACTTCCAACCCTCCACTAGCAGAAGGAAAAGGTATCCTAAACATTAATATTTTAAATCTTACCATAAAGCAGTGAAGGCTGTTTCGTACCCTTGAGCAGGCTGAATAGTTCCTCCATGTGGCAGTATTGGTGCTGAAAGTATGGCCAGTAGCCCAGCTTTTAAGAAGAATCTTCATCTGATATAAATCATTTTTAGCTGGAGACCACTTGTGGTCTCATCATGGCCGGTCAAATTAGCTTCCTGTTTCGTTTAACAACAAGTAGTACCCTAAGTGCTCTGAAAATACACCATAATAGGAAAAGTCTGACAAAGTAAGTGATTACTATTTCAAAGGAAGGCGAAGTTTATAGAAGCGTAATTAGTCATCTGCTCTTAAACCAGAAAAATATGGTGGAGAAAATATATCTTTGGGGTTTTAAAAAGAGATACAGAAATATGTTAAATGATGGAATGTCATTAGAGTCTGCATTTATTTTAAGGATAAACAGAGCTATTATACAGTTGCCCACCTTTATGTCTGCTCTTTCTGTTTTCTGCCTAATGGGCTTTCTTCCTTGTGTGCAGAAAAAAACCCCAGTCCTATCCTGTTTATAGTTGAGTTGCAATATGCCGAAAATTATTACTTCAGATTTTGTACATTAAGTCTGTCTGCTGGCAAGAGGAAAACCCTCTCATATTATCTAATTACGGCTTCAAGCAGCACTAATGAAGAAGTTGCGCAGGCTGGGGCCTGTTCTCTCTTCTCTGGAGGCGTCAACAGAGAGTCTGTGGTTGTGGTCACACCGGAGCGGGGAGGGAGGCTGGGGCTGCCAGGCACAGCAGCCTGCAGAGGGAAGGTTGGCTCCCGAGAGCACAGGAGTGGAGCCGAGTCCACAGCCCCAGTGTAGGAACGCAGCCCCGATTCCTGAGGCTGAGACCCCCCAGCACTGCCTCCTTCCCCTGCCGCCCCTGAGCCTCAGCTGGGATGTGTCTCCATGGGGATGGAGCCCTCCGTGCTTTGGGAAGGAGATGTGCACAGCCGTGCCAGCACAATGCAGCACGTGTCTGCAAGTGTATTCCTGGCTGTGGGCTGCAAGCCAGCGTGGGAAGCAGCTGTCCAGCTTCGGGGAGGTTGTGTCTGGTTGATGGAGAGACACAGGTATATATTCCCTGGAACCAAATCCATGTAAAATAAGGCAACCTCAGTGGAGACTCATGCTGGACAAGCCAAGCTATGTACTCATGGCAAGGACTGAGGCATGGCAATGGAGATCAGGGAACTTGCTGCTTTAGTATCAACCACAATTCAGCTGTAAAACCCACTGTAAAAGTCGAACATAAAAGCACATCTGAGTTCCCTGCTGCCATTGCTTACCTGTTACAGATTCCAAAGCTAACTAGTTTAGCATTAGCTGTGCTGATTTTGTAAACACAGTTGAAACCATAGCACAGGCATACATGTAGTCATTTAGAGTAGTGCAGAGAATAGTATAGATACCAAAGAGAATCAGAAGAAACTCCACTGGTAGCTGGCCTACATGAAGAAAAAGAGACTCAAACTTAGATATGAGTTAATTGGGATTTTCTTCTACATCTCATTAACCTCTTGGTTGGAGAATCCAGCAAAGCTGTGATTTATTTACCATAGATGCACTCAAAGGATACTGCATAACTTAGTGTTCTGGCACTGTGAAAGTTATTTGCAATAATGAATTTTTTAAATTCTTTGGAGGAAAGTGAGTGCATATTCCCTTCCCCCACCGAATAAAAAAAAATAAGAAATTGCAGAGTAACATTCAAAGGCTCATTAAAAGCAACCAGGGAAAATAGATTACAGAGACTTCAAAGACTCACGATACTGGTTAAGAATCAGCTCTCTTTTTCAAAGAAAATGTTATTAGCTAATCCTTGAAATTTGGGTTTTGGCAGATGACACAGTATTTCCTGCAGGTGCAGAAACTAGACAGTATTAAAAGAGTTTTGATAGTGCACAACAAACTTCTCAACTAGACTTACAGTTCCCTTTGCTCAAGTCAGCTTGAGTGCACTCCCTGATCCCTCATACATGTACTGAAATGTAGCAGCATTTCAGGAGGCTCTAACTACATTAACCTATATATCTTCTTCATTGAGAAAGCAAGTCTGTTAAGATAATGTTTTTTGGGTTTCTTTAGTAGAAAAAATAATGCCTTAATTATTGCTATTATCAGTAATATTGGAGGGAATAACAGAAAAGGCAGTGCAATGAATACTATACATTATAATGAAATAATAATCTACATATGGGTCAACAAGTACATGAGTAAAACAATATATACATGCAAACAAACATCATTCCACACTACATTCCTGCTCAGATCAGTATGGATATGCTTTGGCATATTGTCTCTTTTAAGATCTTTTTTACAAGGTCCCATGTGTGTTTTTGTGTGCTCTATCCATGGCTAATCCCAACTCCTCCATGAGTTAGAAGTCCCTGCTTATCAAAAGAGACAAGTCCAGCCAGGTCTGTCTAAAGTGCTTTGTTAAGCTGTGATCCTTTGGCTTTGATTTGAAGCTTGACTGTCTCACAGTGACAATTTTCCCACTGAGACTTTCACCTAAAATTTGGCCCAGAAGATGCCCAAAGCTATGTCTTACTGTTTCCATGGCAACGAATTGCTTGAAGTCAAATAACTGAGCTTAAGATGCCCTTAGTAGGTAGCAACCTGAAAAGGAGCACCTGAATGAATAAAGGATGATGGAGTAGTGGTAAAATTTGCAAACTTATTCCCATTTCCTAGAAATCTAAAGAGGTTTTTTGCAGGCATTAATTTTCAGATATAATCTGAACAACATTGCTTATAAATTCAATTAAGATTTTCAGGTGAAATTTAAACTACAACAAAACTGAAGTTCACAACTTGTAGAAAAGAGATGATGGGAGCTCATTAATTCTGGCATTAATGGTAGAGACCTGTGTTTGCATGTATTAGGAGACGAAAATGTCAGAGGGACACGGTAAAGCTCACCACTTTACTGAATGCTTTGCACGTCTTGTTGAAAGTATTCTGAAGTGTTTTGAGATCTTGGATATGTTATATAGGCACTTGCATTTGCTTGTAAGAGACAGCTACTGCTATTACTCACTAGTTCACTCTCTGACATGTGTTTTGTCCCCATACACAGTATCAGGTATACAGTGCTGACAACTAATATCAGAAAAGTTGACACAGTTACAATTGTTAGAGCCATGTGTGTATGCACCGCAAAACATACACAAGGTACCGCACTGAAAAGTTAAGCTAGTTCAAAAATGAGTATTTGACTTGTCTGATTTGATTCAGCACCTAGAATATCTACATAGTTTCCAACACATATTTTTAATCAGAGGTCTCTGAACCGTCTGGGAGAGCTGGGACAGGCGGCAGAGTATGACTGATGACACCAAATGGAATTAATACATCATTTATAAACAGGCGTCACAAACATTAAACATCCATGTGTCCAATCCTTCCCTCACCCCCAAAAACCCCAAATGCAGGCACAAAACCTACCTAGATCCATGTTTAAACTATTGCACAAGCATTCCACTTTCCAAAAGCATTTCTTGTTGGCCCTCATTTCTCTAGTTTTATTGACGTTTGCGCAGATGTGTCAAAATGCCTGCTGAAAAGTTTAATCCAATATAATACTGTTCAGAGAACAAGAGGGCTCAGGAGATTTAATTTTTTTTGTTAGAAAAGAGGTTTAAAACAACTTGGGTGCTATAGAATATTTATTGCTCAGAGCAAAATAACCTAGAAATTAGTGAGTGAAATAAATGTTTTTGGAAATAAAAAGGCTACATCGTGAGTGCAGGGATCTGAGCAGAGCTGTAAAAGTTATTAAAGTTCTCATTTCTTTTGCACAGATTTATTTTCTTGCAGATGACAGTAAATTTTGGGTGTACTGCAGGATCTCTCCCCCACCCCAACACAGACTGTTCCTTGTGGGCAGAGGCCATTGGGGGCAGGTAGGGCAAGTAGTAGGAAGAGAGGTTGCAAAAAAAGTGCATTTTGGGGGATACTCTGACCCTAACATGAGTCTCCTAACTGTAATTATAAACATAAGAAAGGTATCTAGAACCCTTGTACTTGCTCTTAACTTAATGTCATGGTACAATGAATTGTTCATCTTGCTAAGACCAGAATCGTGCTCTAAAATTGTCCTTATCTGCCCTTGGTTTATAGAGGCACTGTCTTCCTAGTTTCGACATCTCAGTGATAAACTCAGTATCAATAGTTAGGGGGAATGAATCTGGGTCCCAATATCTCCCTTTTAGAGGAGGATATGCTCACAATATATCTCAACATCTTCTGTGGTAGATTAGTGGTATCAGGGTTTCCAGTAAATTTTCTGGAGTCTCTTGCTTATAACAATAACTCATGGATTATTTTGAGTGAGGATGAGCTATAAGAGGGGAAACATCAAAAAAGGAGAGTGGTCACAGTAAATTATAAAAGCCACAGTGGTTATAAAGTACTTTGCTGTCTTTCCCCAGTGTAAGTAGGTAGGAACTTTAGTAGTAGGGTAACCAGTTTAGAGGAGGTGGCACTGAATCCTGATGCATGACTTTGCTGCATGGAATGTTTTTTGAAGGCAGTGTGACATCCACTCATCACCCGTTATGTTCAACCAGAGAACACTTCCCTGTTCGTTCACTGGAATGACATTAAGAACTACATCAAGAGCCTTGTCCTGGCTCATTGTAATTGTCCCGGCTATGTATTTTATGTGGATTTCTCCATGGCTGCCATAGTGTCTGCTATCAATTTTAGTTTCCAAATGATATGTGTTTATTGCTATTTTAATAAGAACATTTGTTTAGTTAAGAATATTTACTATTTTACACATATCTTGACAGCAGCCTTGGCTGTACAGGCAAATAAAAATGTTCTGAGTATCTGAATAAGAACTGAGAGCACTCTCTCTTGTTCCTTACAGTACAGCCTATCCACACTAGGCCCCCTATCTGTGCAGGGGCAATGATGTTGCAGTGAGGCTCTTGACTGAAGAATGTATCAGGATGCTCTTCAAATGAGTGATGTGGCACCGAGAATAATTAGGACTATGCTACTTTTGGAATCACATGTAATCTCCTCTTCAAAAAAAGAGCTTTGATAATCAAGAGGAAGGAGAAGCATGAGGAAAAAAGTATATTTTTTCAACCTTGTTCCTACAACTTTACCTGCATTTGTTACTATTTTAACATTTGTCACAATGCTTTAAATCTTACCACAGGCAGAATGTCTCAACAATATTGTTTTCACTTCAAAACTAGACACAGAATTCCAGTCCTGGGAGTCTGCCTTGACAAGCATACAACACCGAACATTGTAAAGTAAAATGAAATTGAAATGGCAATTCAGAAAAATCCATGTGCAAAACACATTAAAAATTCACTGCAACATCACTGATCAAGTATAAGGTCTTAGGTTACATGAAATGTGTTACTAAAGCACAAATTGTTCTTGAGAGCTACTTATCTTGCTCTCCATAATTAATTTAATACCTTAGATGAGGAGAACAAAGGTTAAGGCTTACTCTCCAGTGGGGGTCACTGTTGAAGAACAGCCTCTAATTTTTCTTCTACAGAAGTTCAAACATATCCTAAAAACACTGTGCAAAATCTATACAGCTCATGCAAATGTATTGGGATTTCATTGGAGTAGTTCACATCAACTGTCAAAGTGAGTCCTTTGTAAAGGCAAAGCATGTGGACTGTAGAAAGTAAATTATCAGGTAATTATCAGGTAATTAACACTATATGCTTAACAAAGAAGTTAAACTAATGATGGGAGGGTGGGTACAGTGTTTGCCCTCAGTCAAGGCTTGGCCAGAATGCTGTGCTTTTGTACCAGCTGACTGACCAGCCCATTGCCTCTGTTTTCGTAACTTTAGTGCAGGTCTGTATCCTCACAAGTAGCACTTGAGTTCTGAATTTCACCCCTTTAAAGATATTTACTACTCTTCACTGTTGGTATTAGATTTCTTACTTAACTTGCTATAGTGCTTTCATTCTAGACCAAAAACTCCCATTAAATGGAAAATACCCCTTTAGGGCAGCATCAGGGTTATCTGATATGTTGTTTCTTGACAGCAAGGTATTTATACCTGGTTATATTCAGATTAAAAAGCTGTTACTACTCTTTGTTTTCAGAGGGCAGCAACAACAGGCCTCAGACCACAGGAGACAGATGGAGTTGCAGGCAGCCCTTATGTACTCTTAGAGGCATGGTTAGAATAGAATAGAATAGAATAGAATAGAATAGAATAGAATAGAATAGAATAGAATAGAATAGAATAACCATGTGTTCTAAGTCAGATCTTTTGCTCCTGTAAGTCAGAGTGATGCCACCAAAGTTCTGTCACTTGCAGAGGTCAACCTCCAGCTCAGAAACTTTTAGTCTGTAAAAAGGGAAGCAGGCAGCTCACCCGGTGGAACGAAGAAGGGAGGAGATATTCTAGTAGTAGTTCCAAACATAATGTTAATCCCTGCCTGAAGGGATTATAAACTTCAGCTTTTTACAGTTCAAGGAGCAGTCCCTACCACTGTTAATCGTCCCAAATAACTCTTCACTGGGAGTAGGTTTAAAGGTTTGTTGCAGGGAGTACATTCTCAGTGCTTCTAATAGTCCTACTGAAATTGAACAGAGTTGGAGACATCTGAAATGCAGACATGACAATTCCTACCTACAACAAACGTTGTGTCTATTTTTTAACCATTAGTATTTGTCAGGGTCAGCAACTCAATGGTACACAGGAGAAACCAGAGAGCAAGACAAATACAGTTCATTTGTTCCTGAGCTGGGACTGAGCTCTGCCCTTCTTCACCATGCTGGTTCAGACATGTCCGCACGTGCAGCATGCCTCCATCTGGTACCTGAAAACAAGACTCTTAGCCACAAGCACAAAAGAAATCAGGAGTTCAGGAAAACACTGAGAGATCTTTAAGAAATGTTGTTACTCTGAGAAATTAACACTATGAAGAATCAGAATTAAACTGTTATTTTTAGATACAGAATCTCTGGTGAAAAGAAAAGTGCTCGCAAAGATAATTCAAAAAGTGTGTTCATATAGCTGTGAGCCTCATTCTTTGTTTAATGCTTGCAATCTCAGCATCTTTGCAACTGCAAAATACCAGCTCTTTCACTCCTGTGCATACCTGTATCCTTTCATGTCCTTAAACCTTCTTTCTCCATTGCATCTGACATACTGAAGTGTCTCAGCCAATGTGGCTAACCTGTGGTTAACGCTTGCTACAAAAGGCAAGATTATTTGTAGCACAAAGTATTTGATCTAGAGAACTTGGATGTGGTGTAAAGAGATGTATATAGCAAAGACAAAAGAAAATGCTTCTCAGTTGAACAGATGTAAACCTGTGACTTTGTGATGTGCTTCTGTTGCACTCTATTATAAAATGAAAGTTGAACATTTAGTTCTGCTCCAATTTTAGCATCATTTCCACAGATAACACAGGGCACTTCACAGACTTTTCGAGAACATTTTTTCCCCATAATGTTTATGGAAAAAGAAATTTGTCATGCTACCTTGCAAAAGGCGGTTGCTTTGTTGACCAGATGCCAAAATGAAATTCAGACATGGATGGCCAGAAATAAGATTTACTTTAATCCTACTAATCCTGAGCTGTTGATTGGTACAAGGCACCATTATAGCTGGGTAAGCTTCCCAGGCTTATCGTCTGATTCTCTTTGGAGTCATGAGATCACTTTGGATTCTCAATCTTTCCCTTGTAAAGGGCAATGTTCCTGTCTCATGTTCCATTTTCTGCTATAAACAATAAGGAGAAAAAGAAATCATGTACTTTTGCCAGGAAAAGTACAAAAGTACAAATGCAAAAGCAGAAAACTCAGGGCAGGTGTCGTATTGAGCCTGGTGATATGCTTTACCAGGGAGAGTGGAATGAGAGGATGTGGGATGTCCTTGAGGAGATTAGCAGCCTGTCCTGGTAATTACAGGGCCTTCTTGTACTGACTTCAGTGAAAGCTCCAAGACACTTCAGAAGCTGAAATTGTACTTACGGAATCATAGAATCATTTAGGTTGGAAAGCACCTGTAAAATCATCAATTCCAACTGTTATGCCAATACTGCCATGTCCACCACTAAACCACGTTCCCAACTGCCACCTCTGAATGTCTTCTAAATAGCTGCAGATGTGGTGACTCCCAACCACTTCTCTGGGCAGTCCATTATAATTCTTGACAACCCTTTTAGTGAGGAATTTTTTCCCAATATCCAATCTAAACCTTCCCTGGTACAACTTGAGGCCATTTCTTCTTGACCAACACCTACAGGTCCTTTTCCATTGGGCAATTTTCAGACACTCTTCCCCAAGCCTGCAGTCACATGAGGTTGTTGCGATCCAAGTGCAGGACCTGGCACTTCACCTGCTTGAACCTCAGGCAACTGATCTCACCCCATCAATCCAGCCTGTCCAGATACCTCTGCAGAACCTTCCTACCCTCCAGCAGATCAACACACACGACCAACTTGGTGTCATCTGCAAACTGACTGAGGGTGCCTTTGACCCCAGTCTTCAGTAAGGATATTAAACAGGACTGGCCCCAGTACTGAGCCTTGGGGGACATCACTGGTGCCTGGCCAACAACTGGATGTAATTACATTCACCATCACTCTCTGGACCCAGCCATTCAGCCACTTTTTTACTTTTCATCCAAACCAGGAGAGCCAGTTTCTCCAGCAGAATGCTGTGGGAAATGGTGTCAATGTTGTCAGGTAGACAATATCCACAGCCTTTCCCTCATGCACTAAGCAGATCACCGTGCCATAGGGGGAGGTTGGTCAAGCAGGACCTGCCTGTTGGCAGTCCCCTTGTTGTCCTGTATGTGCCATCTGATGGCACCGAAGGTGATCTGCTCCATGACCTTCCCTGGCACTGATGTCAGGCCTGCAGTTCCCTGGATCCTCCTTCTGGCCCTTCTTGTAGATGGGCCGACTTCTGTCAGGAAGGTTAAGATTTATTTTGCCAATGGGAAGAAGGGGAGAAACAGAACTACCAAACCATTTTCAGCTAGATTTAAGAACCACCAGAGATCTGGTGGGATCCTATTGGTGTTCCTCTTCCATCTGGAAGTAGCCAATAGATTCTCACTGGTTTGTGGATTACAAGGCAGAAAGCCACTCTAGAGATGAAGCACTGATTCAGTCCCATTAGCAGTTTTACCCAAACCCTGAATGCTCACACTACCTGGCTGAAGAACGAATAAGGCCTTTAGAGTAAGGTTGTCCCTTGACAACAATCCGCTTAGTTTACTTTTTTTAATGTACTGATTTCATTATGTGTTCCAACTTGACAGAGCTGCCTCACAGTCCAGAACACCATATTTGGTGTGCTTTATACCTCACTGGAACATTATCTGTAAATCTGCTGTCTGCATTCAAGATCCTCTGGAAAAATTCCTGCCCTTGAAGCTTATCTAGTTGTAGGGTAGTTAGAAGGACACAGATTCCAGTACATCTGATGTACCTTATGTTGCAATGTTATCAAGGTAACACCATCACATCAACAACACAATTGAAGTTGAAATAAAAAGATACATATTCAGTTTTAGGCTTAACTTTATCTAGGGACTTGTAGATAAAACTTTAAAGGACAGTAGATAAGTAACAAAAAACTTTTGAGTCATAGTTTCACCTAGAAAGAAAAGGTGAAAGTTTTAGAGATGAGAACAGCTGAGTTATGTTGATTTTTCCTTTAAGGTGTCTTTGGGGATTTACACCTTGGAACAGTTTTTGAAACGGTGACTGTCTTTTTTAGTGTGTTCATGGTGTCCCTGCAATGGAGCCTGCTCTATTTCTGAGGCTTATAGGTGCTATGGTAATACAGACAATAGCTGGTAGTAATCAGCATAACCTCCCACACACAATATCTGTAAAAGGCAGATGATTGAGAACACTTCTTATGATCCCTTTTAGCAGTGGATGCAATTAATTTGTTAACATTTCCCCTCAGTCTCACAAAGAAGCCGAACAACATGGAAATATAAACCAGATAATAAATGCACATGGTTGATTCATCTCAGCCCTAAGAAGTTATTCATCATTTGTACTAAACATCTTCAAACACACTAAAGAGGAGTCTCTTCTTCTGCCAGTGCACAATGCATTCTTGAGACCATGAAGTCCTTCCAAACACAATAAAACTTTCCATGCCACTGCTGTTAGGGTAGAAGTTAAGAACTGCATAAGTGAGGTCAGTTGCTGTAGTGGTGAGATGTGTCACACTGACCAACATCTCTAGTTACTGGTCTGCAGCCCACCCAACTCTTACCACTTTCCTCAGGGATTTCTAAGGGTTATTGGTTTACAGAAGTACTATTTGCAAATAATATCGTGAATGTATGATTTGCAAAACTAGCAGCTCAGGGAGTGGAAAATTACTGTCTGTCCTCTCCCAAATCCTGCCTCCCAGAGGTAGGATGTGGAGAAAACCCACCTTTGGAAAGTGCTACCTAGCAGAAATGTCAAATGGAAGGAAATATGTGAGAAGCAGCAGGTCCAAGCTATGCCAGGGTCTGGGATGCAGCAGGAGGTAGAGATGCTTGCATCTGTGAGAAGCTGCTTCAGGGGAACAAAAGAAAGTGGTATCCTGCCCAATATATCTTATCTCCCCCAAATGTGGTGCATAGGCCTGACTTGTAGGCCTGACTCTGTGCTGCTGAAGTCACTGGAAATCTCTGCATTGGCAAGTGCATAGTTGATTCCAGTGGTAGGAACTGGACAGTGTTGAAAAGAGCCTTTTAGCTGCTGTCATTAATACAGCAACAACAATTTTCACTGTTAAGGGACTGCTTTATACTGGAGGAGAATCTCTGAACACCCTTTTGCAAGAGTACTGTCCTTACAAGGAATTATTACAGTGAGGTGAGGGGATTACTCCAGCAAGTTGACTGAACTTATTCTAAAACTTCTGTCCTAACAATTTTAGTGGTGATCTCATTCTCCAGTTGGACAATGGGCATTTCTCCATCTGTTCTCATCAAGAAATGGGCAGCTCAGAGATGCCTCTGACTGTCCTAGCTTCTTGATTTCTGATTATACACAGCTTATGGTTCTGACAGTTCACATAAATAGTCTTATTTAATGCAGACCTGATGATCTCTTAATGCTTTTCTAGGCTAAGGTTTCAAAAGAGTTTGCTCTTTAATTTAGTTTATGGCAGCACTGTATTTCACAGCTGGTTTTAATGTATTTTTGGAGACTGTATGGAATCAGTACTTGAGTTACAAGGTATGTATATCAGATGGAGACATAGCCACCATTCCTTGGCAAACTGTTAGATCAAATGAGCTGAATCTCCTCTACTTTATTGCCTAATTAATTCTTGAACGATTGCTGAATTGCTGAAGTGGGAAACCTTCCAACTTTGGTCACACTCTGTATTGGGTTATGTCAGAAAGGATTGGAAAGTGAGGGTTTTCTTTAATCTGGGTTCACAGAGGGAAACTTCTAGGTAGGTGGGCAGAGATTGCTTTTGCCTGTTTTTACAGTTGAATAGCAAGAGGAAGCAGCTCTTCAGCCAAGGGTCAAAATCTCCAGGGAGGAGCAGATCCTACTGGGAAACAGGACCATGAAAGTGCTCACACTTCTCAGTTGCCAGCTTGCTGATAAACAGGATGGGCTTGGTTTTCTGCAGAAAAGTCTTCCTTGGATGAGTAGATCTTTTGTGAGTTTTGCAAGCACTACCAGTAGTGGGACAGCAGATTAGTTGGAGAGGTAAGTTATGGGCTGCTGAAGATGGAGTCACAGCACAGAAAAATTTTTCTGAGAACTGACCCTGAGGAATTAAAGAAACAATGGCTTAGGAAGAACATCAATTCTGGCAGAACTGTCAGTGAAAATCTTTTTATTTCTCTGGAGCAGCAGTTTCCTGTTTCTGTGGCTTTATCCTAGTTTTGAGGAGAGGAAGACTCTTTGGTATCTGGTGATGCAACAGGCTTACACTCCTTCCAGAAAAATACAAAATATTTATTCTATAGCCAAGGGCTTCAGGAGCACTTGACACATCTACTGCCTCAGGTGTAGGAGGGACAAGTCCTTATCTCCTTCAGGTATCTCTGGACAGAGCTGCCCTATGTCTGCTAGCTGCACCTTGGACATTCCAGCAGGAAAGAAATAAGAGCACATGCAAGAACCAGTACCCTACCACTCACTCATCCCAGTGGTGCCTCCAACAGTGACAGTGATTGGAAATACCAGTCAGAAAGAGCATACAAACCTACTCACTTCCCTTTCATACTTCCAGCATCCGCAGTTCATATATTTAGGATGCTGTAGGGTACTTCTCAGTCTCTTTTCTTTAACGTTTGTATATATAACTGCTGTCAATGAATTTTCCCAGTTTGTCTGAAGTAATAGGGTGGAAATGTTGTTAGCAAGGATACTGGTTTATAAGATATTGTGGATGTTGTGGCTATGCTTATTCCCGGAATGAAGAATGCAGTTGAAACCTTCTGAATGAATGAATTACATCGTTTCTATTTACTGTGTAAGCTCAGGCCAGGTCTCATTGGGGCTGTAACAGAGGTCAGTGACACATTGCATTTGTTCTAATGAATGGAATAAAACAGCCAAAGGCTAATAGAAAATTCAGGATATGAAACTTAGTGGCTGTTTTACATTTGGATGGCAGGCAATCAGCTTTGAACTGCTACCTTGGCTGGGCATTAGGGAGCTCTTCTTTACCAGCAGACTGAAGCTCCTAGATAGGAGCCAGCTGGAGGTGTGGGAGCTCAGCATTGCAGTGAACGTCAGCAGGGGACCCAAGGCAAAGTCCTGTAACAGTACTCAGGCAGGCTTTGTTTTTCTAAATGTTTGTTGGGATGCTCTTTTTTTCCCCCATATGATCTCTCTCCAAGTATCACCATCCTTTTCCCTGACACTTGGCTTATGTTCTCGTAGAGTCATAGAATCACAGAATATCCTGAGTTAGAAGAGACCCACAAGGATTACTGAGTTCAGTTCCTGACCCAGAACCTCTTCTATGCTATGCAATCCTCTGAGGATTTGATGGTGACCTCCTCAGAAGTAATGTGGAGTTTCTTGGCAATTGAAGCATTCCACCTGGAAGACTGGTGCTGAGATGGTGTGCAAGCAATGCCTTCCTTCCAGTGCCTTGGCTCACATCTGCAGTAATTCCCTGGGAGCAATTCTCCCCGAAAAGCTGTCTCTGATGGGCCACAAGAGCAAGTAAGCTTTTGCAACTAATAAAACTTCTGCAACGAGACCCACTGTCTTTTTTGGAGCAAAAGCCTTCATAAAAAAACATGGAATGTAACAACACATGCTAGCTGAGTTAGACCCTGAACAAATAAGTGAAAAAGATCATGCAGAACAGCACCACCTCATGCTGTCTATCACTACTGCAACAACAAACACCTCCTTTACATTTTCACTGCTCTTATCCCCGTCCAACTTCCATGGTCCAGGAAAAAGCCATTGAGAAAAACAAGCCTGTTTCTAAATATATGTCCGTGGGCCCCATACAGGCTTATATGTCCACTGGTCACACTAAGAGGGTTCACAAATCAAAAAGATGTTGAAAACAGTCCTATTTAAACTGTATTAAACTTGTGCAAAACCAGAGCTGTTCCAAAAGTCCCTCTGTCATTCGGGGCTGGTTATAGAGGGGGAAGACTATCTCAGTGATGTGCTTCTATTTTGGTCTCTCCAAGGGCTGGAGGGAGAAGGAGACTGAGCTCCCAGTGTGACAGGGAGCACGCAGGAAGGTAGATGCACTCCAAAGTATTTTTGCTTGCAAGAGTGTTGTCTGTAGGAGCTTGTGATAAAAGCATGAAGAGAAATGTGCTTGTTTTTTACTGGCATTGTAAGAGAACTGCATTGTACGATGGATCTAGGCAACACTGGAGACACCCATTTCCCTGCAGTGTTTAATGTGTAAAATGAAGGGGATTGACTTGTTCTTGTTGAAATACTGACTCATCAAAATTTGCAAAAGACTAACTCTTCTTGCATTTTTAGTGCCCTTGTGAAGTCTTTGCACAGAACTAGTGCAGACAAGGACAACATTAAATTCACTCTACAAAATCACCTTGTTTCTTTTCTTACCACATATGTAGGAAAGTCTTAGGGAAATCACCATGCCTCTTCAAAGAGAAATAAATCAACATAAGAATATTCATACGAATAATGTAAATCATACTACTTTTCATACGGATTTAATTTGTCCGTATTTCCAGAACACTCAATAGCTTCTCTTTTATTTTTTTTTTTTTTCACTGCAAGCTATTATTTATGCTATCAACTTAGTTGTGGATGATTTATCCTTACAGCAAGTCAGAACCAGTGTCCAGAAGGTGAGGAAGGAGTGGCCAGAGCTGGTGGCCGAGTGCTGCAAAATGAGGCAGCGCGAATGCGCCCACTGGGGTGCCAGGGACCCTGCTCTGCTGTGGTCACCCCACGCTGTCTGCAGAAAAGCAGGATGGAGGGGGGCAGGCATGGTGTGTTGGGGCAGAACAAGGAGGCAGGGGCTGCTGGCCTTGCTGAAGACCTATACCTGTGGCTCCTGCAAGAAACTGGAGACACCCCTCATGCTGCACAGCTCTGGGCACTGGCACAGCTGGTGCCATGCCAGCATCACTGGTGGAGCTGCCCAGGATTTCTTGCCTGCCCAGTAAGCTCAGTCAGCTGTGGTTTGAGTTGTGATAAGCCTCCTTGGACAGAACCACATGAGAGTGCTATAAGTGAGCTGGCCCACAAGGAACGCTTTCATTCTGGGAGCATTTATTTGTTTTGGCTGCTCTCTTGTATGCCTGTGACACTATAGCATTCATCAATAGATACAGATCAGTGTTTGTATGCTCAGCACCTTTCTTGCATCTGAATTTTTTCCAAACCAACGAAGTTACACAGATCTGGCTGATATGTCTGAAGCCTCTAAACTTCCTTTTTTCTGCTCTAGACTGTAATAGCTGGCTGCTGGTGATTAGTCTGCTAATTAGCAAGGGTGGACCAAAAAGAAAAGAAAAAAAAAAGAGCTTTTAATTCAAAGATATATCCCCCAGGCACATAATTGAGGGATCACCATCTCCTAAGAGAAGCTGCTTGCCCTGCAATACATGTGTTTATATTTCACATTGCGTGCCATATCCTGCACTTTCTTTCGGAAGAGTTAAATACAGCAGAAAATTATACTTAATATTTTAATAACCTTTAACTGTGAACCCCTAGCTTCACTGCCCTGTAAAGGGAGAGACCCAGGAAAAAAACACCTATTGGGGAAACTTAAATTAGCTGTGCAACTTGCTCAAAATTATTGCAGACTTTCAGCACTTTCATGAAGATGGGCTTGGTTCCTCAGGCTTGCTCATGCAGAACGACCTGGAGTTACAAAGCTCCAACAGATGCAAACCCAGCAGCATCTTTTCTACCAGACACAACCCCGCAGTTCCACCACAGCCTCCCTTGCACAGTCATTGTGGCACTCAGATGTGAGAGCTTTGTTTTGTTTGCAACTACATTTCCCCACATGAATGAGCAGTCCCAAGAAGTAAAATTCAAGTGAGAGGTCTATCATATACTATGAAAAAGCTTCACATTCCCTAATTCCCTGCTGAGAAGAACCCCAGATCAGACATGTAAGGTCCTCCCCTTCTCACATGTTCTAGCTAGCAGGAAATCCAGCCAGAGCTTGCTGGCCCCATGGAGACCATGTGAACAGAGGGGTAGAAGGCACAGAACCAGCAGCCACCAGCCCTGGAAGACAGCTTTGGACCCCGTGTAGGGAGGAGTTTCTTTTTCCAGAGTCCTGGAGACGCTCATAAGGCCCACCCTGTGCTACCTCCTTGGCAAGGAAGCACAAGAGCTCTCTATGCCAACTTCTTAAGAACTGTGCAGCAGGAAGAAGATAAATTTGCTTTCCAAAAAGCAAATACTCGCTTCTCACTCTGGTAAGAGGTAAAATATAATGTGAGATGAACAGGAAGCAGAAGCTGTGCGGAGCAAAGGCAGTGAGCCCTCCTCTGGTGTCACAAGCAAAGTCTCTCAAGTCTGATGGGTGTTTCAGGACCTTACACATCTGTATTTGTCTCTTCAGGCTCTGCAGATGGCCACACTGACATCTCTGAGATCAGAGCAGCACATCCACAAGGCTGCAGACAATCCGCCACCCACTGAGCACAGGACTGGTTGTTGGCTCAGCCCTCCCATTAGCATTACTGTTTTGTGCCATTACAAGGCCTGAGGATCCTCACAGGGAGGTTGCTAGGCATGAGAAGAAAAAAAATATTTTTAAAAACTTCGCAGCAACATAACGTGCAGCTTCTCCAGCTCCATGTGTCTGAGAGCTGATGGTGCTCCAAAGGCTCATACGCAGTGCCCATCTCTAGCTCCAGGTGCTCTCCCTGCTTGAGACAGAAAAGAT
Source organism: Daphoenositta chrysoptera (assembly GCA_013397915.1). NCBI lineage: Eukaryota > Metazoa > Chordata > Aves > Passeriformes > Daphoenositta > Daphoenositta chrysoptera. Next base: position 282,839 of record VZRO01002703.1, read on the forward strand.
GCAAATACAGCTCCCATTAGCGGGGTGCTCCTGGAGGACCACACAAGCACATTCCTCTCCATCCCCTCGAGTAAAAAGTGGCCTCCAGCCCTTCACTGTGTCAGCACAAAGAGTAATTCACATGCATATGAATGCATTTGGCTAATCATAGTGTAGGGATAATTCTCTGTATATAATTACATGCAGCACTAGGCAGTTAGCACTGCAGGGATGTTAAGGTTTACTTACATGTAAGAAGGGGGATGGAAGGTTATTATGCAATGGGCAAACAGGCAGTTTCAGGCCTACTGGTATATTGTGCATAGACATTGAGCCAAAATCTATATGTAACTCAATGCAGTCCTGATTAAAACCAAAAATAGCTGTTGCTGTTGAGGTTCAATTTAAACTCTATCCCCTTATCTTTGTCAAAAACTTATGTCTTTGCATGAGGATCTCCATCATACTGATAGCTGAAGCTGCCTGGCTTGCTGCATTATTATTAAGCCTGGTCCTATGCACCGTGCTCGCTGTCTCACTTTCAGAAGTTCTGAGCAGCTCTATATCTCATAGACAGCAAGGGATTAGCAAGGACTTAGTATCCCTGAATATCATGACAGCTTTGTCTGGGGTTGAGGCTTTTCTGAAATCTGTGAGTGAAAGAGAAATATGGAGCCTTATGAGTAGAAATAAACTAATAAAAACCTGAAAGCAAAATGGCCTTTTCCCTATTTTTTAATATACCAAGTACAAATCAAAACTGGAGAAAAATTATAAAAGAAAAGTAAAACAACATCCTTGAATTAGGTGTCAAGAAGGTGAAGAAAGCAATTCACACCGCTAGGGATACAAGAGACAGGAAAACTCAGAAATATGAGCAACTCAACAGCAAGAGAGATCCAAGAAGTCACAGTATATGAAGCTATTTTCCAAAGCTCAGGACTCAGGGTAAAAAATTATTAGGTTTTAAAAGAACAGAAACTTCTATTCCAGTTTCTAAGCATGGAGAAGATACACCAATCTGCTTTTGTCCAAAGCTATTTTTTGCTCTGCTGTCACCACAACTAGAAGCTTAATTCATGCAAGCCAAGTTTGAAATTATTGAACAATTAGCCAGCTTTCTAAGAAATAGCAAATATTAATAGACTCATGAGAAAGTCTTATAAACTGGCAAAGCTGAATTAGGAACCCCTGGTGTCGGAGCAAACCCAAACAGAGACAACCAGAATTGCTGACTGAAGCCAGGGCAAATCTCCCTATAAATCCTGTGTGAGCCAGTGATTCTCTGCGTGACCTTTGGCAAATCGTTTGGTCTTGGTTTGTTCCTCTGTCTACTCAGCTGGAAAACTGGGTTAAAAAAAAAAAGCAGGAGCCGACTGAAAACCAGATGCTGAGCATGAGCTAAGTCTTTCCAGGTAAATAAATTATTTAAAAATAATTATGATAACAAAATGTCAAGTATATCTCATGTTTTACTCTATGTATTTACTACTGGACCCAAGCCCATTTCCCCCAGAGGATGTACATGGCCACAGTTGAGAGGAGGGATCTGGTGCCAAATCAATAGGGAGAGCCATCAATCCTTGCAGGGTATATCAGACTGCCAAATACAACACTGTGATAACAACAAATCCCACCCAGATTTCCAACCCAGCTCACGGCTGAGGCCAAGGCCAAGGCCAAATGGTTTTCTTCTATGCAGAAAGGGACAAGGAAGCTACTGAGAGCCCCAAAAAAGCCCTTGAGTTGAGCTCTGTGGAGCTGGGGAAACCCCACAGGGGCGAGGTCTCCCATTGGGTTGGTTTGGATCCTGGGAAGTGTTCCTGTAGTTTCTGCCAAAAGACAGGCTACTTCCCTTAAATCACAGCCACCCCTTTCAAAATAACTCAGGCTCAGATACACTGTAGAAGCCATTTGCTGGAGCTAGTTTTGTGGAGAGGCTGGGGACAAATTACAGAAGCAAGAGGGGAAAGGGTGTTGGATTGGGGTTTGGGGTTAGGTTTGTGGTTTGTTTTGTTTGGGCTTTTTTTTTTTTTTTCCCAGCTTTGATTTATTGCTGAAGTTCACTTACTAGCATTTATTTACTGCTGTTGGCAGGCTGAGCATGCACAGTGCCTAACAGATTTATCTGTTAGACTGCTGGGTGGTCACCATTCTTGTGTTGTAAGATTAATTGTAAAGACTCCTAGGGCAACAGGTACTGGGAAGTTTAGGCCATTTAAGTAAAATAATAATGTATTTTTCTCCATGGCCCCATCCATCTGCAGTAGGGAAGTCAGAAACTGTAGCAGACCAGTGGTGCAACTCCTCAAGCCCGGGGAGGGGTGGTGGCTATCTCAGCACAGAGGAGGCTTGTGTACCTTATCAGCTCATTCTCCAGACCCAGCAAGGCCACACAGTGCTGAAAACACTGAAACTTGCCTTGCTGCTCCCTTGTTCCTGTGGGAATGCCACAGCTATGGGCTGTAAAGTTTTCACTCTCATGGATTTCCAGACCAACTGGCTTGATTTACCCACCTGTGAGCATGGAATAAGTTGCTGGCTTGTAAACTCATGCCTGAGTCCTCAAAAGAACCTATGTCTCTTTTGACACCTAAATGCTATTGATTTCTCTTAGTTTGATTTGGAGGTCAGCACAAAAATCCCTTTTGGGACCTGTGAGTAAAAGCCAACGACCATTGAGAAAAATATAGTTAACTCTAATTGCTGTGGTCTGAACTGAGCTTTTTTTATTGTCCTGCCACTGTGGTGAGTTCAGGAAATGTTCACAGAAAGCACTGAGCTGGCACTAATCCAACACGCCTCCATTTGGGTATCAGAGGTCAGTGATTTGGGCTGAGAGGGAAATTGCTGGCTTCCACCCCTTAGGGCCAGACAGTGATCACCAACAGCAATGATGTGGGAGCACAAGACTTTCAGTGCTGATGACTTCTCTTATTTGAGCCATGAACAACACCTGCAAAGCCAACACGGACTATTTTCATAGAGGGAACTCCACTGGCTTCACAACCTTGTAGGACCCTTACAGTCACAGTTGCACCTGGGAGCTATTGGGGATGCCATGTGTGCTCACACCCGTGCTGCCAGAGGTGTTCCACTGGTGAGGAGGGGTTAACCTGAGTCCCAGTGCCTGGCAGCACCAGCAATTATTGTGTTTATAGTTCTTAGAGTGAGTGGACAACTTCACTTCACTGTAGAGAATATTTTTAGACTGATACTTTTTATGGGTTTGCACTGAGTGAGAGTGAACTTACTTGCCAGTTCAAATAGCAGTTTTAATAAAGCTTAAAGGACTTTGCCAGTTTGGGAACATAGGGTGCCACTTCTCTGGGGTGTAGAGATTGCTGGCTGGGATTTTTTTTTCTTCTTATACTTCAGTGACCATTTTTTTTTTGCATTAGCATTAGCTTCTCATTTCCTTACAACTGAATGAGCAATAACAAGACCTTAGACACACAGGGACTGCTGCTAAACTCACAGGCACACACAGCAAGCAGAAGCTTCACACTAGATCGACCAGACTTCAGGCAGCAAATAACCCCCTTCTGGCTTTCTGATGTTCCAGCCACAGTATGAAAAGGTCAAGTGCCAGCTAAAAGCTGCAGAAATGTCCCCTCTCACTTTTTGTTCTGGTCCGACCCTGTGTTACACAGTGCTTGCACAGCAGCCCATCAAGGAGGCAGAGCGGCTGGCTTGCATCCGGTGGCTCCCAAATCAGCCAGTGCTTGGACAGCACAGGAGCTCTGAGCTCTGGTGTGTGACTGAGAGGAAAGGGTTTCCCACCCTTGATCAAGCTGGTGGAAGGTTATTAGCAAATGCATGGTCCTGTTTGCTCCTGTGTTGAACAAGCAGTCCAGCATTGTTCTTTCATATTATTTTTCCATAATTCCCCTTTTAAGAGACTTCTCCAGGTGGCTTTGCTCCTGCTCCCCTAAATAAGCCATATCTCTGCAAATTTGCCTCTCTTCTGCAGTGGTTTCATTGCACAGCCCTCTCAAAGGAGAAGAGACATTCCCCTCTGGTTTCTTCTTCCACCATGAAGACACACTTGCCACCTCTAAGGAGGTTTGGTAGGCTGTCTTTTCCCTGCAGCTGCCAGGCCAAGACCAGTGTGATAACATCAAAGTTATCACACATACACACACCTTTTTATTTTCAAATACCTAAAACCTTTACTTAGTTTCCACATCTAGGAAATCATCCATCAAAGGCGCAACATGGGCAGGAGGTGGGAAGGAAGCAAAGAACTGAAATAAATGTTCTTTAACCAGCTTTAGACCTCTACGTTTTCAGGCTGGAGCAGTCCTGGATTACCAGAGTGTTTGGAGGTACCTGAGAAAGAAAGTGAGGTTCAGAGGCCCTCAGAGGGCCTCAGCAGATACATGTACTCGGTGGCTTTTGGCTTGTTGGTCCGTGAAAGGATCTGCCTTGTCCATTCCCCTCTCACTCTGACAAACTAATCATGGAAATGTTCTGCTGTGGGACAAGATTACAAGTGTTGCTTCTTAGGGGTTGGAAAGACTTGCTAAGCCCTATGAAAACTTGGGTGTTGAACTGGGTGATCTTTAAAGGTGCCTTCCAAACAAACTATCCTGGGATTCTAAGAAAACCTTGAGAGCCCACCCACAGTTATGAATTGTTATTAATGGCCATAAACTAGCTCGTTCTGGACTGTCAGAGCAGTATGTCCAAGAGCATACTGGGGCAGCCTCTTCTTTACCACATTACCATGATCATGCCCTTATACTCTTCTTTCCCATAGGCAGCTCAGTCAAGAAAATGGGGTGACGAGGGTTACTTTGTTCTCTCTGATGATCAATCCCAGGCAATCAGACCCATAAGTCCCCTTCTCCTTTGGCAACTTTGGATATAAAAGTTCAGGTGACTGTACCATGTCAGGAAGAGTGAATAATCAATGACAGAAATGAGAAAAAGCTTACAGGATGCACTAGACTTTCATTTTCTTCCTCTCTTAATTATGAAATTACATTATTTGATATATTCTTTCATGTTTGTATCTTGCATCCATTTTAGTGGAAGTTTTGAATGAATGAGAGTTGCAGTAGCTAATTCATGATAACCATTGACTATATAACAACATTAGTACCGGAAAAGATGACACTTTAATGGCAAAGTTACCAGCTCTCAACAGAAAATGAAGTCTTTTTTCTGAAGTGCATTTGTAAATTCAGTGCATGGTTAAATTTCACTCTCTGCCTTTGAACACAGCGATTAGTAATTAAAGCAGATCAGAAGGTGGGTAATACAGAACACAGCTCTGCACACAGCTCAACTCCATTTTTCTTTTCTTCTTTTTTTCAGTAAAAGGGATAGATATTTTTCACAAGCAGAAAGTTGCTGTTGCCATTTTTTTAACAGAAAAGCCTTCTTGCCTCTCTCAGCAAAACTGGAGCATTCTTGTCTGTAAAAATGTCACATCTTCACCTGGGGCAAATCCATGGAAATTTACAAAGATTTACAACAAGAAGCGAAGTTTTAATTTTCATGAATATGCCCCAGGTGAAAATGTGACATTTTTACAGAGAGGAATGTACCATTCTTCTCAGCAAAAGAGTATTTTCCTAAAGAAATAGCAGTTCGATTTTAAAACCTGCCTTCCATTACATTTTTTAGATCTACAAAGGGAAAGTTTAATGCACCCATAAACTCCTCTCCTTTCCCATTTTGCCACAAACTGGATCTTCTCAGTTAGAGAGACAGTATTATTTTTTATTGTCATTATATTTAGGGTCCTTAATCATGGATCAAGACGCCGTCATGCCAGGCACTGTTTAAAGAGAGAACATAAGGCTGGTTCTTGCTTCAAAGAGCCGAGCCCCCATGGCAAGAGGCAGCAGCGTGGGGGAGCGCGTGGAAACGAGACAGGGGATTATCGGCAGGAGAGGTTTAGAAGTTGATGCACCGCAACCACTTTGCCTCGTGCTGGGAGAGCCGAGTCACCACCTATCAAATCACAAAACCTTTGAATTCGAGCTGAGGATTAGGGACAGACTTTGAAGGATCTTGCTCGTCTGCAGCAGCCAGAAAAAGATGAGGCGCAACGCCATTAATGCGAAATTCTCCGTTTGTCCTGCTGTCACTCAGATAACAAGTTGCTTATATGTGAAAGCAGGACGGATATAAAACACCAGAACAGAGCACCAGAAAGCAGAGAAGGATTTAGGGGTAACTGTGGCATGAGAAACCAACAATGTTCTGCTACTGCCGAAACTGAAAGCATTGTCCTGGGGTGCAGTATCAGGATCACCATTTATAAAACTCTCTGACATACCTCTTGTCAATTTAGACAAGACCCTGCCTAGGGTATTTCATTCAGTTCTAAGCACATCTTAATTTTTTTTTAAGAGAATGAAAAAAACCCTATGTCCTAAGCACAGTTCTTCAAAGTAGCAAAATCAATTAGAGATCTAGAAAATACAATTTATGAAGTAAGACTGAAGGAAATTATATTGTTTAGTCTCGAAAAGACAAGACTGAAGGGAGATAATAAGAGTCTTTAAATACGTCCAAATATGCAAATATGGGGTAATAATTTTGATGAGAGGATGGGAAATATTGGACTTTGATAGTTGCAAAAAAAATTCAGGATGAACATTAAAAAATTCTGATAGTAAGGATGATTAAGCACTAGATAGATTGGCTGGGGAAACGGTTACATCTCTATCATTTTTTGTTTGTTTTTGAATAAGAGCTTAGGCAAACATCTGTTGTGAACAGCTTAGGTACAAGCTGATCCTGCTGTTGGGCAGAGAAGGGATCAGATCTGTGGTAAGCCATCAAGGTGCTCTGAACCACAGCAACTGCCCAGCTGGAACTGCATTTGTCTGAGGGGTGCAAAAATCACCAACCAGACTGAGTGGAGACACACGTGAGAAACTCTGAAATGTGCTGGGCAGGACCATCTCTCACAATTCTTTCAGAAGTAGTTGGAAAATTTATGGCATGTAGAGTGTAATATTTCCTGTGACATGTATTATAGCCAGGGGCCTTCAGTGTGTACGTGTACTTGAGTACTTCGAAGTTTTATGCAGCTTTTTGAGAAGGTGATGGACACCAGCCCTCCGGAAGCCAAAGAAAAAGCTCTCAGACTTTTTAAAAGCTTGCTCCTCAGTCACTCATGTCCTCCACTAATTCAAGGGCGCCTCTGTTCCAGTCTTTTCCAGACCAGTTTGGGCAAGACTTAATCAGCATTCATAAGAAGAGATGATTGCTCTTAGAGAGCGTAGAGAAATGGGAAGCAGGAAACGTGGTTGCATTGATGAGAAGTACAACCAGTGAGGCTTGAGTAGAGCACTGAATCAAACCACAGAAGTGCACAGAAAAGGGATTCTGGAGACATGCAGAAAAGCCAGGAACTTGTGCTCTCCCAAAATTTGTTCTGTGGTTTGGAGATTTGGGTCAGACCACACAGATCAGAGGGAGTTGCAATGACAAGGGTGGGAAGCAGAGAGACCCACACTGCAGCAAATGAAACCCTAGAAGCGATTTATAGGAAGTGCCTCAGTCTTACCCGACTAAAACCCCTTTCAAGTGGAGCAGGAGGGAGAGACTATGGCTGCCTCAGCGTCCTGCTGCTTCCGCAGCGGTAGGTGCTGCTGCACAGCTCTGGAACAGGCACGTCGGGTTCTGAAGGCATGAGCGCAAGAAAAAGATTACACAGACACTCTGCAGCTTTATTCTGTGATATCTAGCTTGTCCTGAAAATGGGGAAGAAGCTGTTCCACTGTTATTGGGGCAGGAGCAAACACGTGAACAAGTACCAGGGTGAAAGACATGATATAAGATAGTGTCATTAAACTTTCTGACACCTCTCCTGTTCCTTACAGTATGGTGGAGTGTTCAGGAGTGTTCAGCTCTACAGTGTTTGCTTGTTTCTCTTTGAGCATTATGACTTGATACATGAAGACTTTGCTCCTTGGAAAGAAAAACACCGTATGATCCACCACAGAGAAGGGGTGGTCAAGAGACAGGTTATGGCACAGAAACCACTTTGGTTCTTGTCCTTCCATCCTGCTGCTATCTGCAGCTGCAGCTTGCTGTGTAGTCAGGTAAAAGCAATAGTTCATTGGCATCACAGTTCTGCAGGAACACCTGCTCACCCATCCTGGCATCACAGATGCATGTGTGTCTTCACACCTCTCCTGCTAACACCATGGGATTTACCCAAGACCAGTCATGGAAAGTGAAAACAATGATATCCCGTTGCCTCCACGAGGAAATAAAACATCTGGAGAACACGCATGCAATACCTCAGCCCCCCATCTGCAATGCAACTCCTTACCATGTTTCTGCCAGAAGAAACAAATCATAAGGGTGAGTGATACAGACAAAAAAAACACAGTAATAAAAAATTCCTAACCCATCTGAGACCCGTCCCACATCGGGAAGATGCTGCACGTGGAAGCTTTCCCTGAAGGTGCTGTCTTTCTGCCTAGCACCAGTGCAGCTCTGGTGACAGGCAGGACAACCAGAGAAACATGAATGTTGACAACATTAGGAGAGTTTCAGCAAGTGCACCCACACAGGGACCAAGTTTCCAGCAAACAGGGCAAGGGGGGTGTGCTGCATATGAAGCTGCACTGTAGGTGCTGTCAAGTAGATTAGAAGCAGGTGGAAGATTTATCTCTGCCTACATAGACTGTCTGAGTTTTCTTCCAAAATTTGCAGGGAAAATGTAGCTCCCTATTGCTGAGGAAAATCAATAATTTCTACAAGATGTGTGCTTTGTGGTTGAGTTTCCTCCTTTCACATAAAGGACAACTGTTTTTTCTTTTTAAATAAAATAATTTTTTTTCCTCCTTTTTTTTTTTCTGGGGCGTGGTAGAGCAGTGCAGACCAGAAGTGACCAGGAGGGTGCTTGTCCAGGGGAGAGGAGACGTCCCAATAGAAAATATTTTTCCTGCCAGGTGGTCTTCTGCTTTTCAACTTTGTGAAATGCCTGAAAGACCTGGATAGATGTACCAAAGGTACACATATGCACATGGGAGAGGGGGGTGAATGGAAAGAAGGCAACAGATAACAAATTACTTTTGAGACAGATTTTGACAGGAAAACACTCTGGAAGTCAGGTTGCCTACAGAGACTGATTCATTTCAGCTTGAAGCACAAATGTGGTTGCTAGCCTAATCCCCACAAAGCCACAGAGAACTTCCACTAAAGAGTTCATTAGACTTTGACAAACTATATGCACTGAGCTGTGTGTGCTTGCCAGGCTTTCCTGAGACAGTGGAAAGTGTTTAATACACTGGCAAACATCTTAGAAGGGAAGGTATATTTTCTCATATATTTCCACATAAAACATTTTTGAAATATTTATTCAATGCGACTCCAAAGCTGCCATGTAGCTCCCAGGAACAGCTCTGACCTTGGTAACGGATGGGAAATCAAGCAGCTCAGCTCTGAAAACAGTCATCCCAAGATGCTCTTAAGTTTGGTTTTGCAGTTTCAAGCAGGAACTTCCCAGTTCAGTGCCCATGTGGAGGGAAAAAAAAAAAAAGTTGTTTCTATTCACCAGCTCAGCCCTCACAAAGTACTACTGTGTTTCCTTCCCAGGAAGGTGCCTAGGGAATTAAGAGATTATTTCCTTAAGGACTACCTGCTTCAGTTGTTTCCAATGATTGATTTTCATGTCCCTTTTAGGCAGTCTAATTCAGTTATGCAGTCAATGGTAAAAAACAGCAATCAAATTAGATCATATTAACAGCATAAGATAAAATAGTAGTAGTTTTGTTTTTTTCAAGCATTTTTATCTCAATAGCACAATTTGGAGCAAGTCCAAACACTCAGAAATTCTGTAGATTTGCTTTTAAGAGCCCAGCAGGGGGTTTTCGCAGAAAACACTCCAGTATATGAAAGAATTTTTGAAAAGCCAAGCCCATTTACTACAATGTTTAATGTGGGTTTTTTGCAGTGTGATTTGGTGAAGTCTATGTTTCTGGTTGCTACTTCCTACCATTATGTTTTCATTTTAAAATGCAGGAAAGTTTTCCTTTTTAAAAATAGTTATTATACTAAATAGCAAAACAAGCAAGCCCTTAATAGGATTATTACTCTAGCTGTAACATCTTGAAGTTTGTGGGAAGAGAAACATCTTTTGTTAGAGCCACTGACAGGCCTTGGAAAAACAGACAAGTCTTTTTTTCATTCCTAAAGCTGCTATATTCAAGGCCCAATTCTGTTTGGCCTCAGAGAGAATGATAAACTCTTATTTTGACGGAAAATGTATTATCCCAAGCACAGCCATGAACTCCTGTGCACTTCCATTAGTGAGCAATGCTCTTAAAAGCTAATGAATTTTCTGTTTTTTAGCTCTGATACAACCCAGCAAGCTCGTTTAAGTTGATGACATATCCTCAGCCACTGACATGTCATCTTGAGGCTGAAGGAGAACCACGGTGATGAGGAGGAGGAGCTTTTGCAGTGATTGAGGACCAGGCAAAGCCGTGTTGACCCCCATGATGCAGGGCCATGCTCCTCCCTTGGTTTCCCACAGCTTCCCAGCATGCTGTGAGGGTTGGATCCAACCTAGAGACATGGACATCTCAGAAATCCAGTCCAACTCATGCCATAAAACCAGACGTTCAGGTGATGGAGATACCATGACAGTGCCACGCAGAAGAAAAGGCTTTGCAATCTCTGCCCAGCACAACCACAGATGCCCCGTTCCTATCCATGAGGTGTTTCAGTCCCCACAAGGCACCAAAGGATTCACAGCTTGGATGTGTAGGAAAGGGTCCTTCACGAGCCCTGCTGCCCTCAGGAGCACAGTGCCTTCCTATCCCTGTCTCATGGGACTCTAATGAGGAGCGAGTCCATTACAAACTGTTATCTGCAATGTAAAACAGTTCTCAGTTCTCAAATCTGGTGTTCACACCACCATCCAAGCACCAAGGCCCTTTGCACTGGCCCTGCCACTGCACCCCTGAAGGAGAGCACTGCACAGGATGTGGCCTCAGCGGTTTTCAAGTGCTTTTTGGCTGGAAACCAGTGGTTCATCACTTCCTTGTTGAGATTTGTAGGGATGGTGTAGTCTCCCTTACAGACAATAGGAATCGATGCCTTTTGATAATCTCCAGGCATTGCAGAAAGATGGCAACAACCATCACAGGCTTGCCTCAGTCTCTAGAATCAACTCTCTCCAGCTGTCACCAGGAAGGGCCTGGAAAGATATAATCTGTCATTCAAAACCTTTTTTTAACTCTGAAAAATATAGAAGAGTATTAATGTCTTCAGCTATCAAAACAAAACCCATCTAATCAATAGCTTACCTTAAACTCATTAGCCACAAATACAAAGAAAAAATAATTTATTTTGCCTTCATGAGGCTCTAGCTGTGTATTTTTCCCTATCTTTACACACAACAGCGAAGGAGCTGGACTACCCACTCACTTTCATGGCTGAAAAAATTGCCAAAGCAGTAACTTACCCTGCAGAAGTTTGTAAGAAAAAATAAAATTGCCCCCAAGTTCCTCCTTTGTTGCTGTGCAAAGAGCATCCTTCAGAAACCATCCAGCACTCATGGCCTGGTCTGCAGCCCCTCAAACATTGTGCTGACAATGCATGGGGGTTTTGGGTCAAGAGGGAAAGGGAGAGGTTTCACTCAGCTCTCCCAGTCAGGGAGCTGTCAGGTCCCTCCTACCACTTACTGGCATGAGCTTGTTTTGAATCTTGTGAGAGTTTAGGATGCAGCTGAGAAGTTTTCAGCAACACATTCTGGGCTGTAGATGGCCCAAGAGCAGCAGAGTTGCCAAGGACAATAGCCAGTTCTGCCATGCCAAGGGCCGGCTTGGCCGTTTGTCAGGATCATGAGCAAAGAAATATTTTGCATATAAATTACTTAAGATTTTAATCAGAGTTAATAAAGAAAAGTTATGGTAATTATCTATACACATATATCTATATTATCACAGCAATAGCTCTTCACACAACACAGTGGCCAGTGCTCTTGGGGCTTCAGAGAAATATAGCTGGAAAAGAAAAACCCGCTGCTCCGCTGGATCAAACTTCTCCACACATGGCTCTTGCTTCAGCAGTGACTGAACCCCCACTAGAGCATGAGGGACAGGGAGCAGTCCCTGGGGACAGGGAGCTCTGCAGCTGGGCATCTCTGCTGTGTCCCTGGCAGACAGGAAGCCACCACTGCCTGCAAGCAGGGCTCAGGCCTGAATCCTCTCCTGCTTCTCCTCTTGCTCCTAATTCTCCTCACCAGGAGCTTCAGCACAGCTCCAGCAGACTTGGGCTACCATCCAGACTCCCTGAATTGTTACACTTGGACCTTGCAGCACCAGATGACCTTGCTAAAAAGCCACCCATCAAGAAAAAACCCCATCTTCACTGGCAGAGGATCACCTGCCTCCACCATGCCTGTGACCACTGGAAAGACACTGGCACGGGGTGTGCACAAACCAGTGCCCACCAGGGAGGGTGAAAGAGGGGAAAACAGGTCTCCCGCTCAAACACTTCACGCTGAAATAACACAAAAGCTCAGGGAGATTTATACTTCTCCATATTACCCTTAAATCACAGATTTGTCTATTGGTTGGTCATGTTGATTCCCTTCTTACACACTCTGGGGCTTTTGTCTTCAGGCATGCATATGGTGCAGTTCAGTTAAAAAAAATGGATATTGGACTTCAAGTTGTCACAATAATTTCAAACATTTAGCTTTACAAATGATTAGCTGCTATAGTTAGTCACATAAAAATAGAGGATTTTAAGTCAATACTGCCTAGAAACTGTTGTTGCATGCAAGAGAAAGGAAAAGAAATCTCTGTCCTTAAAGAAATGCAGGACCAAAACCATTCCCTGAGCACAGAGGTGGTCTGTTCAGCATGGCCACATCAGTAGCACAGCAGAGTAAGGTCAAAGAGAATCTGTAATACAATAAAGTAGCAGCTCACTTGTCCCTGTTTAAGGATTCACATCCATAGACACTGCTGAACAAAAAATCTTCTCTAGCAGGAAGGTACTGGAACACATCACCAATTTGAAGGACTTGGGTGTTTTTCCAAGAAACAGGAAATGATCTGGGCTTTAAGTTTCATTTTCCTCAGCAATGCTAGGCAAGAGCAGGCACAGCAAGACTATTTTAGCTTACTTTTTGTTAGTGGTTTGCAAACGGAAACTCAACAGCTTAACAGTTTAACACAGCTGGCGATATTCAGCTTCAATGACTAAATACGCCTGAAATATGTCGTAGCTGACTTGGAGGATTTTATATTTATTCTGCCCAAAGACTCGCTGTAACACTGTTTGTCACCGCAGGTAATTGGCTCTGCTCAGTCTCTGCATTCAACAAAGGAAGGCTCCAGATTTTCCTGTCCGTGGGTGAAGGAGACAGTGTTTTTAAGTCCATCTTGGTAGCAGCTTTCAAGATTTCTTTTTTAAGGCGTTATCCAGAAAGGACTGATTGCTACTCAGGGATGGGCTGGGCACAAGTCAGCTGGTGGTGAGCAATTGTATTGTGCATCATGGTTTTATTTCTCTCTTTTTTTCTTTATTTTTTCACAGTAGTATTTTTTTTTTCTGATTTTCTTTCCCATCCCACTAGGAATAAAAAGAAAAAGAAGGCGAATAAGTCTACAGCTACTTTTGAGAAGGCCTTCCATCCAGGTACATATTCACAGGGTTGAGCAGAGTTGTGGACAGGAAGGGAGAAAAACTTAAGATATTTGCAGTTTCTCTCTCCTCTTAGTAGGTTCTGTGCCTCTCTGGCTACACAATTTTTTTCCCCTCCTCCCTTCTCCTGATCTATTGAAATTGGACCTGTCCTCATCTTTAAAAACACCTGCCACCTGCAGTGCCTTCTGAGATGTTTTTGTCAGAGCAAGCACCTTGCCTGCCTCCTCCCAACCTCCTCATCCTCCTGGGACACTGGAGGGCTGATGGCCCTTCCTCATCAGCACTCACTGCCCCAAACTGAGCATGTGGTGGGTCCTGCCTCCAGTGCAGGTGAGGATCATTCCTAGTTCATGTTCATCTCCTGAGGGAAAATCTCATTTGTCTTTCTCACTTCACTGTGCTCAAGATACTGTACAAGTACCTTCCCAAAACCATCCTCCAGATAATACTTTGCAGCCTGGTGGGGTACTTGGTGAGGAGGGTGGAAATTCATGGATTAGATGAGTGGAAAGGAGCAGCCATGACCTCTGGAGGAGCTGACAGAGGTGCTGCTGCCTGGTGCAATTGTGCATAAGGACCCAAACTTGTGTCTCTTTCTCACCACTGAAGACACAATTCAGCGAAAACACAATTCAGCGAGAACACCCCTACTGTCTGCTTTCTGAAGAACTTTCCAGATTATAAAATCCCCCCCAAAAATCAGTGTGGAGGGGGCTTTAGGAGGTTCCCTGCTCAGAGCAACTCCAGTTAGAAGAAGTTACTTAGGGTTCCATCCAGTTCAGTTTTGAGTGTGTCCAAGAATGGGGAAACCACAACACCTCTGCGCAGTCTGTTCCAGTGTGGTGGCCTAGTCCAGCAGAAGCAGGTGTCACCATTTCCCAGAAGATTCAATATGTGCCTGCCCTGGGCCTGACACCACTGGAAGGCCTAAGAGAAGGAAAGACTCCGGCTCCCACTGGGACTCCTTTTACACACCTTGGCATTAAGTGTTGTTACTTTACTTGTTTTCTTTTTAACAGGGGCGTAGGGCCATTAGGATCCTTATGCCCAGAGAGAGGAGAGAGCAGCACCTGCCTTCTCATGCAGTGAATGACACCGTGAGCATTGAGGAGTCTGTGAGCTTTAGCATCACCCTCTAGTCACTCCCATCCAGGACGGCCAGCCAGGGGTGCTATTGGTGTGATGAGGGTGCTCAGTGCACAACCATGGTCTGTCTCATCCTCAGCTCCAGGATGAGCCATGCAAGCTCCTCTTTGGTTATCAGGAGGAGCATGACTCTCATGAGAGTGGGTCCTGAAGAGGGGGCAGCAGGAACAATCTACAGCAAGCTCCTGGGCTGTCCCTGTGAGCACAGCATGGCCCCCGCTGGCATCTTGTGTGGCCTACAGTTCTCCTGTCCAGGTCCATCATGGAGAGGAGTGACACACAAGAAAATTTCCTGCATCCTGCCTGTAAAAATAGAGTCAAAGTAGGACATTTCCTCTGCTACTTCAGGGCTCATTCTTTGTTACTGAAGCACATCATGTAACAGTTTGCAATTAAAACCATCAACAGCATGGAAGGCCATACCACAATAGCTTTGTAGTCAATTATTTGATTTATAATTAAACATGCTGAATTTCAGCTTACTGACTAGAAAGTAGGACAAGTACTTTGTGTTTGCCTGGTTCTGAAAAAAAAGAAAAAAAAAGCCAGGAATCCAGGCTGCAGTTTCGATAGCATGGATAATTTCTCTCCTCCAGTGTGGGCTGTCTAGACAATTGAGTA
This sequence comes from Daphoenositta chrysoptera, assembly GCA_013397915.1. NCBI lineage: Eukaryota > Metazoa > Chordata > Aves > Passeriformes > Daphoenositta > Daphoenositta chrysoptera. Next base: position 298,226 of record VZRO01002703.1, read on the forward strand.
GGTTAGGACAAAGTAAGTTTTGGAATGTAAATCTTAAGTATTACCATAACAACAATTAGAAGCCCCAAGATAAACAAATGTGGTGGCTGTGCAAGCCCCTTAGCCATGTGGGAAAGCAAGCTGGGTAAGGCAGGGAGCAGTGCAGCTCGTGGGTCAGGTTGGCGTGCTCCCTCCTTGGGGTCATCCTCCTGGATTCAGCAATGCTGCTGTCAGCTGACACTGCACAGCAGTTTTGAGTCAGCTTTGAATCAACCCTGAGCATAGCCATTTCCAGCTACTTTTCCACTCACACATGACATGTCATCTATCCCTTCATTCCCTCTCTACCTCTCCCTCGGTGGCAAGGAAGATTTGAAGGTGGTTTTCATGTCAGAGTCCTCCAAAGAACACAGAGGACTCCTTTGTGTTTGTTGGCTCTAAAATAAAAGACAGAATAAAGAAAAGGCCAGGTCTGTGACTAGTCTCAGTCTGACTGATGCACAGAACTTTGCTTTGTTAAAACCTCCAAATCCTTGTGGTTCTGGGGCCAATCAAACACATATTAGGCTGGACCATCTCTGCTAGCCCCATCAGAACCTGAGCCCTGTGGCCACGACTTGCAGTTCTTCATCTGGCTTCCACTTTTTATGCACATAAAGTGGTATACAGTCTATTCCACGGGCATCCTGTAAACAATATGCAATGTGCTAGGGCTAAAACCAGGTTTTACTCAGCTGAAGGACAGAGCACTACACTGGATTTAGCCAATTCATACTCATTCTTCTCTGAGAAGTGGTGAGAGTATCTTAAAGGCTGTTACACTTATCTAACCACTTCATACAATTAGTCTTGAGGACCTTTTTAGAAAATTTCTGTAAAATGTACTTTCTCCACTACTCTCTTGTATGCATTAAATTTTGTTTTTCTCTTGCACAGCTTTGTAAGAGGCCACTAGAAACTCACAGACTCTCTGCCTCCACTGGACATGCCACAAAGCTTATGATGACTGCCAGCTCCTGGTTCCCCTGGGATTTCCATGCTCATGTAATGAGAATGAATGCTGAGACACAGCTCATTGTTCAAGATCCCAAACATCTGTTTGTGGGATAGACATTCTGTGTATCCATACAACTTATTCTAAAAGTGGCTTTCATGTGAACACATTGTGACTTGTGCTCAAGACTTGGATGTTTTTTTCTACCCACTGCATCACTGGAGCAGCAGAAAGACTTCAAGCTGTGAGTGGTCAAATGCGCATTTATCTGATATGTTTTCATACCTGGAGAGAAGACTTAGCTTCCTATGTAGACAAAACTATCATTACCTTTCCCATACTCCAGCTTTTGAACATCTCCATTATTTATCCTTGAAAAAAATTTGCCTTTAGGGTCATGACATGGCAGTGAAATAAGGCCTGAGTAGTGAATATCTGCCTATTCCATCTCTTGACAGTAGAAAAGGAGTTTACTTCTGATTTGTACATTGGGACATTTGTATGCCTGCTTGCCAGTCTGCTTTTCTACAGTGGTGCAGAACTGTTCTTTGTAGACCAGACTACCCATTGTGTCATCAGAAGAGCCTACCTACTTGCATGTGATATTTTAGGAAAGTGGAGCAGCAATGTTTCCCTTTTTCAGGGATTGTTTCAGGAGTCAGTTTTCAGCTTGATCAGTAACAAGTATGCCTTAGTGCAGGAGTGGTTCCTCTCTTCTCATGAGCCTAGCCCAAGCATAGTTTCCAAAGGCTTGGATTATTTTGGTATCACAGTGGTTGCACATGCAGAAGAGGCAGATTCCTGTCTTGAGAAGGTTGCAGTAATTGGTCTAATACCTTGCAAGAGTTCAGAGGAACTCAGAGGTGTTCAGCTGATGGGTCAGGTTGCAAGAGTGGAAAACCAGTGACATTTAATAAATGCCAAACAAGGAATATTCTTTTTGTGTGTCAGATGCAATTAGCACAATGCTAAAAATACTCAGCATGGTTACAATTACACAGAAAATAAGTGATACACAGAGTAGAAATGACTGGATTTCAATGCAAGAAAACAAAAAAAGAAGAAATTTCCACTTATAAAAACATGCATTTCACTTGATGCATTCTTCTTGCTTAAGTCCTATTCCTGAGCAGTCAGCAGTGGATTTTTTTTCCCCGTTTTCATCTTCAGTACACAGAAACACATGTTTTGTAACCATGAAGATCAAATGGTAGAGTACTAAGTAAGGGTTATGTCCAGTATTACTTCAACAGCTACATCAATTGTTAAAAATAAAATTAAGACCATTTTACCATATTTTCCTTGCTTTGTCATCCAGTCATTTCTCCCAAATTAACTTTTCAACTGCAGAGGGCAGTGGTTTAAATATGAAGGAACCAACTGGAATTTTTTTATGACTAAATGTTATTCCCTGGACTCTGGGAAATGTTTGCATCAGCTGTTGCCAAATCCTGCCTGCCTCCCAGTGAGCACAAGGCCATGGCCTCTTGCTGGGGAGGGGAAGATGTTCCTCTGAGCCCACTAAGTGGGGCATGAGGTGACTCAGAGGGACACGGAAAAATCTTCTTCCTCCCAAATCATGGCTCAGGCATAACCCTGTGCTAAGTATAGTTATTTACCTCTCCACAGTGCAAAACAGAAGCATCCTTTTATCTTTCAGCCAACTATCCAGAACACCAGCAGAGAACAGGAGCCCCTGGCTGGGTTTCAGTCTCTGGAAGGGGACTGTTGGCACATCTGAGCTCCTGGGAAGGCTGGCATGCTTAGACAGGCATTTCAACCAGGCACTTAAACTTCTGCCCGGCACCACAGTGTCACCAGCAGCCATGTGGATCTTACGGATATACATTATTTAGTATGACAAAAAAGTCAAAATTAGCTTGGGGTTCAGCTCCCAGCAGCATCAGCCTCCCACAGTGCATCCTCTAGTGTTTGATCCAGCCATGGTGAAACTGTATGGTCGGTGGTGTGGGACCCTGTCAGCACGACAGAGCAGAGGTGCCCACAGGTGCTGACTGTGGCCAGTGATTCTGAATGCCCCTGGCCACCACCACTGTGCTGTTCTTTACCTTCCCCCCACACCGCCCTGCTTCTCCCTAGCTGGCTTAAGGCTATTTTGTTTGATAGACAGAAGTATTTTCCTCCTCTTCTTCCTCCAGTGAAACACTTCCTTTCATCACACTTGCCATTGCACCAGCTGTAACCTGCATCTGTGACTGCTGGCAAGTACAGAATGTTTCGGGTTTGCCCATTCACTTCCCTGTGGTCTGTAATTTTTCATGCACGGACTCCAGTTGCCACCTTCATGGCTTCCCACATGTTTCTCTAAAGAAGAGGTGATTGCAGACAACTTCTATCTGGGACACTCTGAGAAGGCAGCAAGTGGTAGCTGATTCTTACCCAAACCTAGCTATGTATTTTCTTTTCTGTGTCTGGCATATATGAATCCCTTCCCATAGCCAGGTGTCTGGGTCTTACTCAGCATGACCTGACTCTCTCCCAAAAAGCCAGTGTTGTCATTTCAAATCTGAGGAGTGATTTGTTTCTGAAAGTGTGCAAGAAGCCCAAGCAGTTCTCATTAGTAACTGGCACTGAAAGACAACTGTCTTTTTTCTATGAAGTTTGCTAGATCTCATCACTGGAACTTCCTTTCTAATAGCCATGCTGCCAAACATTGATTAGCACACTAAGGTGTATTAGAAAAATACAACAAGTGTCAAAATCCAGTCTATGTCTCCAAGCCTCACACCTTGCTTTTTCATTATGTTAATTCACTTGCAAAATACGTTTGCTTATTTTTTGGAGAGTGATAGAGCCATTAGGAAGAATTAAAGAGGATCTGTTGAAACTGAGGAAGAAAAGCTTAAACATCTGCACAGAAGAGAGGGAGGAAGGGGCACTTCTGCAGGTTGGCTCAAGGCTGCATGATTAGGACTGTATGTACAGAAATGGTCTGGAATACAGGTCTGCATTTCAGAACAAGCTTCATCCTGGAAATGCTGGTTTCTGCTGTGAGGTTTCTCAGCCACAGTTGGGATAATTACACCCACAGACTCACGAGCACGCAAAAGTGGGGAAGAATTTGTGGAAAGGAGAAAGCCTCTTACATTTTGTTATCGCTCGGCGGAGGTAGTGAGGGATTTAGCCTGATTACACGAGCTGCACCTAATCTTTCATTCCCCAGCACCTGCCTCTTGCAGGGACTCTCATCAGATAATGAGGAGTGACACACGGTGTGAAGTGCCAGCCCTATCTAATCGACGCTGTCATCGCCACTGTCACAAGGAAGCATTACGGGAGATGAATTTAAGCCTGATTGGTGTTTAGAATTTGGATGTTGTTTGTTGCTATTTTAATACAACCACTCTTCAACTCAGTTCTCTAGCAGAGGCAGAAGAACTGCTGAGTTACTGATCGTGAGAAACAATTCCAGCTAATTAGTGTTTCTGACCCATATTGGAAAAATATGGTTGTTTTTTTTTCCCCTGGGTGATCTTAAAATGCATCTTACAGACTCGAGTCTGATGTAGAGGACTCGCTGTAACTGCTGGATTTAGCATCTCAGTGCCTGCTTTAGGGTACACTTTGTGAGACCATTTTAACTATTTTGTATGCAGTTTCCCAAAACTAGTTTCGATTTTTCAAAGGTCAGATATAAACTTCATTTCATAGCACCATCTTAAGCCCACATGAACAACTGTACATAACAAAACAAATGCATGAGTCGGCAAATTTTTCCTGTGAGGACTGAAGTTTTAGTTTGATTCTTCCTAGAGATTATTATAAATGACTGTGGGAAAATTATGGAAAAATGCGTGTAGAGTCCTTTCATAATTCTTGCACTGAGAAATACAATAAAAGAAAAATAATTCCCCTTTTGTCTCTTTTGTTGTATAATCCTTGATGTTGGAGCTGTGATTGTATCTCTAAGCCCTTTTCTTAACAATTGCTAATTATAATGCACCAGCCACATTTCACAGATAGTAACTTCAGACCTGGTCATGCAGAAGTTTACACCCGTGTTTAAACTCCTGTACTGTGAACAGCCTCCTTGGCTTAGAGGAATTGCTCCCCAGACAGGAAAGTAGAGCCTGTGTTTGAAGTCCTACAGGAGGACTGGAAGTTGTGACCTCTCAAATGGTCTCATCCAGCTCAGCATCTGTGCAGAAACCTCCTTGCTGCCTGACATTTGCAAAAGTCTACCCACACAAAAACAAATGGCAAAATTTTTGTCTCAATCTGTGGCAATTTAAGATAAAAAGTTCGAAAATATTTTCACATTTATTTTTCCTGAGCCAATGAAAGGAGTATTTGACCGTCTCCAGTGCTAACATCCATTAGCATTTTGGATCATGCACAGTCTTTGCTTTGTTGGCAATGAGTGCAATTATTGTTTGAAGGACTGAGAAGTGAAATCCTTGGGAGCTGAGCTCCGTGGGCTCTCTCCAGCCCACAGTGTCCTCCCACGAGTGTCTGTAGGACACAGTGTCACAGTGGCTGTCCAGAGGCCTGTGCTGTGTGCTGCAGTGGGATTAGCCTGCAAACAGTGGGGCTACCCATGGGGTGCCCACAACTGGAGAGGTATTATATACATCTCTACCCTCTTGGGAATATTGTGACTTGCAAGGAAGGGCACCTTCCTTGGTAGGTGGTGCTAGGTAAGTGAGGTGATTACCCTGAATTTTGCTACCAAAAAGTAGTGAAAAATCCTGCCTTTGAGCCTAACAGGCTTTCCTATGGGCTTGTCAAGGCTCCTGGTAAACCTCAGATCTGAACTGCAGTTTTTCCTGTAAGCAAATGAAGCCCATGCTGACCACAGGGGCTGTGGACCAAATGGGCTGGTCTACTCCAAGACCAAGAACCACATGCCTTCTGCAGCTGCAAGTCTGAAAATTCAAAGACATTTAGATTCTTGAAGCAACAAAATCTGTTGGCTGACTACAGAGGGGGTTGAAGACCTTTTTGTCATCCCCACTCTCACCAGCAGGACCTGGACTATGATTCTGGATGGTGAAACCCTGTTGCTGAGCAGCAAGTTTCTCTTTAACCGAGATAATATTTCAAGAGTTATTATCATATTTTGTTTCAGAAGAGGAAAACATAGAACGATTTGTGTTTTCTGCTTGTGTGTTTTCTGTTGCTGCATAATATTTTTAAAGAAATATTCATATGTAGTAATTTTGTGTAAATTGCTTATTACAGAAATTTTGCATAAAAACCATCATGCAAGCTCTGCTCCCACTCACCCCAATCAGTGACTTCACTGACTGAAGACTTAACACTGATCACTAGGTCAAGATCAACATGTGGATTTTGGTATATTTCCTCAAAGAAATTAATTAAAATCAGATTAAAATGAGCAGACTCTTTAAGGCCCATAAACAGCTTCTCAGCCTCTTCCTTGAGAAAAAAGAAAAACAGAGTTGTCAGCAGACTTAAACTCCCCATGCAGGGATCCCTACCCCCACAGGAAAATCCTATAGGTTCCAGAAGCCAAAAATACTTCTAAAAACCCAGTTTTATAAGGTAGGCTTGCTGTTCTCCCTTGTGCTTTGTGTCTGGGGTATGATGTTAATTACTCAGAAATAATTATAATGTAATAAAGGATCCTTCTGCATGCAGCAGAGAGGTGGATGGCAACACATACACTGCCACTGCTCGTCTCCCATCATCTGGGAGTCAAGACGTGTCACATCCCACTGGGAATACAGCACCATGGGCTGCTCACTGGCAGCAACACAGAGGTCTCTGATAAACCTTATGTAAATTATCCCAGTGATAAACGAGGGAGGGAAAAAAAAACAATAGATCCAGATTAATATTAAATTAAATATACCAATTTTAAAAGTTCAGCACAATTTATCTCTTCATCTCTCAGTCGACTTTATTCAAGACCTTAAAGTTCAAGCACCTTATTTGCTACTTGTTTCATATCTTTTTACTGCACGAGACCCTGAACTACAGCCATAGATGGGATTGCTGAACTACAACAACATATGACTGAAGTATATCCTAACATACTCCTAAGGTTTAGAAAATCCAGGTTTCTCTGCATTCCCTGGCTTCAGACTCAGCTACACTGTTCTTGTCCTTTTCTATTTTTCCAGCATGAATAACCAAGGATGTCTGGTTATTTTTTTATTTCAACCAAGACGTCCCAGCCATTGATCTCCACTTGTTGGTTAGGAGGTAGTTAATGCCATTTAACAAAGGTACCTGTATACAAATGTTCATGAAAAATCGCTCTGTACTTTTCTGAGTTTATCCTCCAAATCAGACTTGACAATTAGGTCAGCACAAAGAAATGCATTTGTGATGTTGTGTGAATTGTGAGCTGTGTCTTGATCCATGTCCACGTCTCTACAGATGGAATTGCATTTGGGAAAGGTGTAGTCTTTAGTACATCATTTACTCCTCACAGAGGAAGAAAAGTCGTTTCAGGAGGAATCCATGTTTCTTTGTAAATGCAGAGCTCACTGGCTGAGGAAGACAGCCCATGGCTAGGACTAGGGCAGAAGCACTCTCCTCAAATACTCACAGAGCAAAGAAATCCTCCCAGCAGGCACTGGTTAGGAGCCCACAAGCTGAAATCTATGTGTAAGATCCCTTCACAAGGTTTTTTAGAAGCAGCAGCAGCACTGGTTACAGCTGGTCCTTCCCTCTTCTCCTCCCCACCCCTTTTTTTCCCCTGTTTTTTCCAAACAAGAGACTTGAGTGGGAAAAGAATATGAGCACTTGCTTTGGAAAGGAGGAGATCTCTGTGGTTTCCTTCTAGCTATGAGGTGGAAAGAGTCACTTTTTGAAGACCCCTCCAAAAATACTAGAGAGCTGCATTCAATTCGTCCTCAGACAGCCTGAGGGAATCAAATTCAATCCTGCCTTGAGATGGACTATACTGGGGGAAATAGCTTCTTCTCATCACAGAGAATTTGACATTTATTTGTTGAGAAGAAAGAGGATCCAGGCACTGCTTAAAAAAATTATCTGTAAATTTCATAAAAAATCTCCATGGTGAGGGGGTTATTTTTACCTCTCTTCCTTGCCTAATTAATATTTACTGATTACATGTGAAGTGGGACAGCTTCAAGCTTGAGAGATCTTTTCTTGGAAGTACTTTCTGACTGAGTGATTGACTGAAGCCTACATCTCTGAGAGAGGCAAGAATAAGACCTGCCCCCTCCATCAGTTTTCCCACTGGCAAAAGGCATGTCCTTTTGCTCATAAGAATCTGAGGCTGGAAACCAAGGGGATGGGTGTCATTCAGCTGTCTCAAGTCCCTGGAGAAGATGTCTGTGTGCTAAGCCTGCAGTGGCCTTCTGTGTCTCTGCAGTGCTGTGGGTCAAGGAGCTCCTTCTGGTGCACCTCACCGCTGTCACAGCTCTGGGCAGTGCTGTTGCCTTCTCGAGCAGCCTGGCAAGGGGGTTTGGACTTAAAGAGATGAAGGCATCCTTCTCAACGCTCAGAGGTGCTCCCTGAGCTGAGCTCAGGGGTGACACTCACACGGCTCTTTGTCAATGTCAGTCATCCCATCACTTGTCCCATGGCCACTGTGGCACATGATGGACACCAGCTTGGTAAATTGGCCTCTCCAGTGCCCTGCTTTGCTTCACTTGAATATTCACTAAGTATCCAGCTAGGTGGCTCTTCAGGCCACATCCACCTCGTTGTCTGCAGGCTGAAGCTGCCACAGGAAATAGGGAGGCTGCTTAACCCTCCAGCTCCTGGTTTAAAGACCCACTTGTAGAGATAGAGACTCCTGGCCAGGAGCCAGGCAATTTTCTAGGAAGCTGGTCTCTTCTCAGTGAAGAAGGCAAAAAGACACAGAAGCCTTGCAGTCCCAAGATGCAATGTCCCACCACAGGTCTTATTTTAATATGAAGGCTTTGGTCTTCCTTATATAAGTGTCCCCACAGTGCAACTGAGCTCACAACTTAAATTGCTCTAGAAATGCCAGTGGAAAAAGGATCACAAGGAAAATGTGCATAAATACACAAGGTACCAATCAGTGCAAATGATGGTTTACATATTTACTAATTCAACAGTAACAACTGGACCAACTACATGCTGCCAGATTATTTAGCAGTATTGTCATTTTAAAACCCTTGTCTAATCTTGTTTAGCATGGTGGCTTTTGAGAAGTACAGCTGAGGTACTGACCTTCCTTACAGATGTTGCAGAAAATGCTGCAGAGAGCACATCAAGACCCAGAAGAAAATCCATGTAAGTCAGTGGGATCCACTGAGACCTCCTGCAGTGGTTTGGCTGCACACATGCTCCTCAATGCTTTGGCACTTTAGTTTGAGTGCTGGGCTTGGCCTGTGCCCACTAAGTACCTGTTTCCTCCATTAACTGGAGCCAAGTGATTCTCACACTGCTGGCTTTAGTCTTTATTCATCTTAAAGCAGATGAACTACATCTGTGCTATCTCAGTTAGATATCCAGCCACTGAGCTCTGCACATACACCAACAGAGCACCATGAAGTCACTTTAGCTGGAGTAACCACACATGCTGAACTGGACATACGAAGAAATTCTTGCAGGGTTAAGACTTGGGGAGCTAAAGAAATGTGCCCTGATTTCCCCAGGAGTCAGCTGAGTGCTCAGATCTCCTGTTGAATTCAAAGGATCTGTAGGTTCTCAGCACTTCAGAAAATCAGTTTGTACCAGATTTTTATAACAGAATGATGCCATGCTGCACTTAAAAATAAACATTTCCCCCTCCTGCCCCCTCTCTGTGTCCCATTTTAACTTACTTTTTTTCATTTGACTTTCTCTATAACTTTCTTGGTATGAGCAAAGGAAAAAAAAATTGCTAAGTTTTAATTAGAAAGTAATCTTTCAACCTACAATGTAAGCAAGGCTTTAGAACCAAGCAAAAAAAAAAAAAGTTGCAAAGCCTGTTATCCTTAGTTACAAAATAAATATGCAAACTATGTCACCATAGTCTTCATAAATACCTTTCAGCCGTTCTTTTTAACAAAGAAAAATATGAACTCTTCTGTATTACTCTGAGTCTAAAGTAGCTCAAATGTTTGGTCTACCAACTTTGACAATGTCCCTTTAAATTTTCTGATCTTTGTGGAAGATCTAGCCCTGGGGTTTTTTGGCTTAGACACAGCACTTGTCAAAACCCTTCAGACTCTCTCACTGAAGTGGCTGATGCTGTTCTGGAGGTTTTTTTCTTATTATTATTCTTTTTTTTCTCCTCAGAATGACCTTATTTCCAGCTCCAATTTCATGAGAAAATATGATCGTGTCAGAATTTTCCTTTTGAGAGAATTTTCATTTTATGGATCTGACAGATTTTCAATTTCATGCATTGATTTGAAGTTTCTGGGATTATTTTCCTTTTTCATTTTAATCTGACAGTCTGTGAGGCTAGGGGGATCTATTCTTGAATGGTTAAGGCAAAAGGTTTTGCATCAAGAGATCTGGATTCTATTTCAGGTCTAATCTCCCAATTTGCTATGTAATTTCAGCAATATGAGTATATATGTTTGTATGTTTATGTGTCTGTATGTGTGTATTTTGCTGAGTCTTGTCCTATAAATACATAAATAGGCATTTAATTAGACAACTATGGGCATAAAAGCAGCAATGGTTATCCACCCTATTTCAATTAATGCTTTTGAGTATTTTAAACTTCTTGGCTGTGAAAGGGAAAAAAAGAATAGTGCATGTGAGCATTATGGTATCAGTTAGAGTGTTCTCTTCAGCAGTTGAATTTTGACATATTTAAAACTAACATTGATTGGCCAAAGTTTTTCATGTCCACACATTCATGCAATATCTTAAACACTTCAATTTCAGCAAACAGGTAGGGAGGGCTGCAGGCTGCAGAGCTGAGGTGGTTGCTAAAACAAGTTTAGTTTTCCTGGTGAGTGACTGAGAGGCATCTTCCACAGAGGCTCCAGCCACTGACAAATAGGTGCCTTGAGTGCAGACAAATATTGCCAGAGTTTCCTATTCATCTGATGGAGAGAAATTTAGGTGCTTCTGTTCCACAGAGCGTATCTCCTTGGGAGACCTTCAAAGGCATGTACTTCTCAATATGGAAATTAGGTGGTTACTTTAAAAAGACTATTTCATTAGGTGCCAAAAATGTAGATGCAAATTACATGCTTATGTTGGCTAGATCCCTGTCACAGAGATGTGAATATTTGGCTTCGGGAGTCCTTCATCTGTTTCTCATCTTGCGGTCATTAATTTTTTTTATTTCTGTAATCATAGGTGAGGAATTCCTCATTTATAGAGGTTATCTGAAAAAAAAAAAAAAAGATGCCAGTCCAAAATGGACAAAAGGTCAAACTGTCAAGCACTGAAAATACTGCTCCATGAAAATTGACAGTATTCCCATCCAGGCTCAGAAACTCTGTGCTGCTCTTGAAGGCTGTGTCTTGTATTTGTAATGAAGCCCAATGTTCCCCTTGTAGCTGTCAAACATAACTGGGAAGGGAATGTGGAAACGCACAACTTTGCTCTCACAGTTCAACTATTTTCTCATCCATTAATTAGATAGGAACTGTGGGACTATTTACAATTTGGTTATTACCTGAAATGAGATCCTTGTAATTAGTCATATAATTCATATCTATTCTCTCTGAGACCAAACAATTCCAAGACCATAAAAAAGGTTTCAGTCTTGTGCCACCAGCCTTGCCAGTGAGAGTCCCCAGGTGATGATTCTCAGATGAGTTTTCACATGATTTTCATTTCACAGACTTATTTTCTGGCAAAAAAAAAAACCCAAAACCAAAAGCACAAACAGTAAAAATATAAGAAAATTCATCTACTTGAATGTTGGTGGAAAGCACATAAAAGGAGATCTGATACTATAAAAGAGAATTTGCTATTGTCTTCAAATACTGGTATTCTATCAGCTACTGCTCATTCAGACGTGATCTGAATCACACAGAGCTTGTCAGATCTGATGAATGATCTGATTCATTTTCATTCACATTAATTTCGAGGGGAATAATAAGCATGTAAGAAGAAATGTAGCTCTTACATCTCTGGCTATATACCCATAAGTTTGGGCCATGGAAGAGACTGGTTCAAATGCTGTCAAGACCTGAAATCCTGAAAGGATTTCATTCTTGGTCTTGTGGAGGGACTGCAAGTTCTTTTTGACATCTTTACACAGTGTCTGCTGCAAGCAACTGGAGCATAAAGGCAAAGGGTGCACCATGAGAGTCATATTCTTCAGTGAAAGGCACTGTGTCTAGAAAGGAATATAAGCTGAGAGGAAAACAAACTTCAGAGGAAATATAAATTCACAGAAAAATGCTATGTTTTAACCAAGATCACATGCATTGTTTCAATAATAGTCTTCTTTAAAAGCAGATATTAAAAATGGCTGCAACACTGATAACCTGTTGCTAATATTGGTCCCTCAGTCTCTTAGGGAGGGAGCAGATCCAGCAGCATCCTCAGCTCTTGGCAGGCCCACAGAGCTATGGCAGAAGGAGCACAGTGGCATAAGCATAGCCCTAGGGGGAAACGTCTTAATCCTCCATTAAGGGGAGGAAGTTTACTTTCAGCTGGGAGGGGGACCTATCTTGCTTTTGCCAAATTTGGCACAGGATAAGGGTACGAATATGGGTAGTCATTGAGAGCACATGTATCTCATGTTTTTACAGTAACTTACTGCACTGAAATTTCTTGAATAGTGTGCTGTGTATGGTAACCTACTTAATTATGCCACTTTATTTTTCTTGAAATACAGTCTCTTTTTGGTTTTGGTTGGTTTAGCAGAAGTATGAGGAGGTAGTGAGCAGGGACGGGTTTGCAGTGGGAGAGAGTTGTAGATGTGTCCAGTATTTTTAGGAATTTATTTCATATTGCAACGTTTTTCTCAACCAGCTATTCTCCCTTCTCCCTGAACTGTGTTCAAAAGGCCGGGTAAGTTGTGTGTGAAGGAACCCCCTCAGAAACGCTGTGGCTCCCCAGCCTTGACGTGCCCCACATGTTTGAAGGCCTGGTGATCAGTGTTTGAGCAGCATAGCTTCCTGCAACCCTTCCCCTCCCATAGGCACGACCTATTTAGTCCCATCTGGTACAGGAAACACTTAGAGAGCCTTCTTTCCTCCTGGCAATACAACTGCAATTTATTGGTCTCTAGTAAAACCATCACACAGTAAAATCCAGCAGCTTTTCAATCAGAGGAATGGCAGATCAACCAGCCCTCTTTTCATATCCCCTCCAGTTCATTCCCTGTGTTTCCTCATCATCATTTAAGCCTTGATGCCACTGCTTGTGGAAGGAGTTTATTGGGTTGGCTTCATAAAAAATGCACCTCTTCCAGGAAGGTCTGAAACCCCAGCCATACTCATTCCTTTCAGCAGAAACTTCTGTGGATGAAGCACGGGGTTTTTTGCAATACCAAGGACAGACACCTTCTAGGTGCTATTAGTTTCAGGGACAGTTATTTTAAGCACCACAGAAATGCTACTTCATTAAAGAGCTCTGCAATGCTGCTGGAATTGACATGGACATGGAATTGTCCATTGACAACTTCTAACCCTTTTGGGTAGGAGCAAGCAGGGTGTTTGCTCTGAGGGAGCCATGTGCCCTCTCTCTATGGTCTCTATGGAAAGATGATCATATGAAAGGACAAGATCCCCTTTTTGCTCCACAGAGGATGAGCGTCAGGGTCACAGCAGTGTTTTGTGATGGGGTGCTAAGGCTTGGTACTGTGAGCCTGGGATGTGCATAGGGATATGAGAGAATATTGGGTCTGTCACAGCAGTGCTGGGGACAACCCCTGAAGGTGTGGGGCAAACTGTCCTGTTAGCTGTGGTCAGCTTTCCTCTTGAAACTTATTTTAGATGGTGTCTGGGGAGGTGTCAGCGTGAATTACTATGTTGGCAGTGTGGGTCACTGATTTGATAGCACAAAGGCACCTCAGGTTGTTGGGGTGAATCATCCTGTGGAGGTATTTGTGACTCCAGGTCCAATAAAGAGAGCTGAGGCAGCCTGGCAGAGCTAGAGCTGGAAGAGAGGAGCCCCACTGGTGTCTCAACCCTTTCCAGCCTCCACAGGTTTGATTTCTCCCCTATTTTACTGTGTCTGCTGGGACACAAGCCAAAGCCACATGGAGCTGGATCTGCTCCTGATGTTCCTCATGTTCCCGCTGTTCATCTCTAAGGCTTTGGGTTGGGCCTTCAGAGGAGCTGAGGCCAGCAGGGAAATTTGGACCTTGATCAGCTTCCTGAAGGGGGGGAGTTTAGATCCAGTGGGTTGTTTCAATCACATCCCCACCAGTATTTGCTAGAATAATAAAAACTCATTTCTTTCCATTAGCTCAACTTGGATTTGCTATGTTGGTGGTCTCTTTCTCTCTATTTTCTTGAAGCCTTTCTGTATAAATTTAATCAAAGCAAGTTCCCTAGATTTGCTGAGTGATTCCATGACATTTCCTGACTGCTGTCTTTCATGTCTGCTTTGCCTGTTCCTCTCTGTCCTGCAAGGATCTTTAACACAACCCTCTGAACTTACCAGCCCTCTGGTCTTCCCTTCATAAGGCACTGAAACAGGCTGAAGTAGGCTCAATTATTTGACAGAGTAAAGCTAAAGGGTGTCTCTCTGCTGCCCCAAGGGAAAAATCCCTTTCCCTGACACTCAGCTCTGATTTACAGCTCATGTCCTACGTGACCAGCAGCTCCCTGTCACCTCTCCCCTCTCGTTAGTTGGCTGTTTTCCAGACAGTGGCTCGTCATGTCTGTCCTGAGGTATCTTACAAACTAGGAAACTCCTTGTGTCGTGCTGATGGATGGCGTTAGAGGTGGGAAATGATGGCTTCCCCTGCCCCAAGCCCGGGTGGAGGCATGCCTGCTGTTCAGAGGTCAAGGTGCAGATCCCTCCAGCACCCAGGGTTTGCTCCCCAGAAAAGTCCATGCCACCTCTTCTCCCATCCTGGATAACCATGACCTACCTTTAGGCATCCTTTTACTTCTCTCTGATGGGATGAATGCTCTTTCTTAACCTTGCAGGAATGTGAGTGGATACTGACCAGAGGGGATGTGTAAAACATGTCAGCCTGTACCTAATACCATGTCTAAGTGCTTACCTGGAAACACTGGGGCATGAAGACTACAGTTTGCTGCTGGGGAGCACGAATATTTATTGGTGGCTTTAGGCCTGACAACCTTTTCTGGCTGTCAGAGTGGCAGCAAATAGAGGCAGACACAGATTTGTGCTTCACCCCTGCTTTAACTACCAGGAATTTATTGTTCAATCATTAACATCTTACGTAGAACCTCCTTCCTCCAAAGCTGCAGTTATTAGAGGGGAAGGAAAGCCCTTTCTGCCCTTTCCTTGTTTCCTCTAAAAAAACCCAAAAAACCCGAGCTACATATCCTGTGGAGTGTTTGTTTTGTTTTGTTTAAAAGTCTTTGCAACAAGATGGTAAAAAGTGTCAGAAAAAACCCAGCGGTTGCTTTGTGGTTTTCCTTGATTCATTGTGTTCCAGCTGACCAGCTGCAAACTTTTTTTTCATGCCTTCATTGTTGTTTTTACTGTCAGTGGTTTTATTGCTTGATTTCTAATCGGACATTTCTTGCAGGTGTACCTCCAGTGGTAAATCAAGGCTGCCCTCGGCTCTTTGATCTGTGTCTTCAAATAACGAAGCGGAGCACTTATCTCTCCCTTTTATCCAGGTGGCTGTGTGCTTTGCCAGCGCTAATGAGTCCGGTCTCACGGCATGGAGGAGACAAGCTGCAGGTACCCATTGTCCCCGTTTAAACAGAGGTACAGAAGGCTCTCCCTGCACAGCAAGGGAAGGCACTGGTGCAGCCAGAGCAGCACACCCAGCTCTGGCTGCCAGCACAGCCTCTATAAACTGACTCCCCCTACTTTGATAGCCACACAGGGAGAGCAATAGCAAGCCCTGGCAGGTGTCATTGCTCCTTTGTAGATAGAAAGACCGGTCATAATAATGAGAACACATCATGAAGAACCGTGCTTCATCTTTAAAGCACTTTCCTAAAGTAGTTCTATAACTTCCCAGGTACACACTTTGCCCTATGAGCCCTGCTCAGCTTACTGAAACTGCTTATCTGCTGTGCTCTTAATAACTACTGCCAGAGCTCAGGACATTTTTCTCCTGGGAACTTCGGGTGTGCATGAGACAATGGGAGCAAGTCAAAAAAAGAGAAAGGACTATAACATCTCCCTCTTAAAAATTTACCACCTGTGTTGTTCCTAGCCCTGCTGTGGAGCCTATGGAGCATCCTGGTGCACAGCAGAGAACAGCTTCAAAGCTGGAGACACAGAGGGCCTAAAAGGGATCCCATCCGAAGCTGCAGGGCAAACCAACAGAAGTAGCTGTGTTGCTGACAGGGGTGGGTAATTTTGGTGTAAATGCCCAAGCTTGCCCACTGAAATGCCACCTCATGAGAAATGACACAGAAGTTGGCTCTTAGTGATCATATAATCTAGTTGCTGTTTCAGATCCACTGCTGACATGCTTTTCCATACCCTCCAGAACTTATAATTCCAATTTTAAGAAATGAAAGGTCGTATACTCCTTGTTATGGTGCAAACTGTGTCCAGATATAGCTTAATGCACAGCTGTGCTTTTAGCTGGAGGGTATGGTTTCACAAGGCACCTCGAGTTGAATGAGTAACTCACAGGTTTGCTGTTTTACTGGTCCAAATTGGCTTATCTTACAATCAGACTAGTGCCAGAGCTGGTGCAAGGAGAGTCAGGGAGGTGAGGAGTGGGTAGTGCAGACTGGGGTCTGGAGGGGGACATGGAGGGGATCCAGGACAGAGGAGAACAGGCTCTCCCCTCCTGTAGCAGCAAGTAGCTTCTGGTTCAGCTCATCCATAGGCAAGCCCTTACTGACCAGAGAGAGATCAGATCACGGCAGTGTCTGGACAAATGAGGCACTTCTACAGCCGCAGGGGTAAAGCTGCTGAAGGATCTCATAGCAAGATTTTATCTCCAGGCCACCATGGTGAGGACTCAAAGAGAACTGCACGAGAAGTGTCAGCTTGGAAGCCTCGTTACTCGGGAGAAGACAAAGGCAGCTCTGCTACCAAGATCCTGCAACAGCAATTAGTATTACAGGTTGCTGTTGTACTCCCAAAACAAGGGATGCAAGTTTTAATGGATACACTATAACAAGTAGAGGAAAAAGGGGAAAGAAAATATGCACTCATGAACCAAGCTGGTTCAGTAAAGCAATAAATAATGATTCCAAAACAAAACCAAACCAGACAGGATTGCAGAAAGGTGAGACAAAATGCAAGTGCAACTGAAATGAACTGGAAGACTGTGAAATTCTTAATGAGGTCTGAAGAGGAGAAAGTAAAGGGAGGAACTGGTCAGAAATTTCTGCAGACTGCTCTCTCTAGAGTGTCTCATAAAATCCCACATAGCTCAAATTATTTTACTCTAAGACACACATTATATAGACAAACCTACTATTAATGGGAAATTTTCCTGATATGAAAGGCAATATGAATTTGATCTTGTTCTTGCCATATGTCTTCTGAAATGACAGCTAAAGACGGCTGAATTGCCTCCAAGTGCTAGGCAGTGGTTACTGACTAAGGAGCTTTTTTTATTGAGAAAATTATTATATTCCTTTCCATGATAATAAAATTCTTCATAACCCTCATTAAAAATGCTAAGACTTCCCAGGTAGCTGCTGTGCCCTGCCAGGAACATTGTGCTTTCCTGGAGTTCAGGCAAACCCAAGTAATGTGTAGAGCTGTCTGTGTATTTTCAACATCTTTGCAATCCTCCGTTAAGAACTTGTGATTTGAATAAGCCCAGGAGTGTCCTGATGCTTCTGAGCTGATTCTTGTGCTGCTAATCTTTGCTCCACTATTTTTAGATAATTTTCCAATCTGCTTGCTTTTCAGTTACATGCTCGCTCAAAGTGACGGCTTATTTATGTGGTCCGGGAGCGTTTGCTGTTTGCCTCAGGATGTCAGTCTGAGCTCTGCAAACGCTTCCTGACAGAAGCAAGCTCCAGTTCCCCTTATCATTGGCTCCCTGCTGCAGGAGAGGTCTCTGTGGGGCACCTGGCCATGGGGTGCTGGAGGAGGAGGGCAGAGTCCAGACCCTTCTCTCACCCTCACTTTGTGCCTCTCCTGCCCACCAATATAAGATAATGATCAATAAATAGCAGCTTTCACAGTTTCAAATATTCAGAACGAGTGAATGATCCTACAGAATGTGAATGCATTGTCAGCATGCAGCAATGCTCCCAGCCACGGCTGCAGGAGAGTCCTGTGGCACCTGACAGAGGCCAGGGAAGGTGCCCCAGAACACTTACAAGCTTGGTTTTGCCATGTGTCACCCAAAGACAGGCACACAAGTGAGGCCAGAGGGTCTCTGTGGGCCCAGACCCACCCAAACCCATGTTTATGCAGATGTGCAATGAGCTGCAGCAAGAACAGGGTAAAAAATTATAACTTGTTTCCAAATTTGTTTTATTCCTGTCTGCCTTTAAATAGCTGCAAACCAAAGACTTGTGGTTGGAACCTGGTGGGTGCAGGACCCAGGCTGCTGCACCCTGGCCACCTGGTCCCATGGATGCTTTGGTGACTGGATAGAACCCACTTCTGCTCCCAGAGGAAATAAAAACCTCCTCAAGACCAGTGAGATACCCTGCTGCTACAGCCTTAAGGGACAGAGAGGGGGGCTTGAGCCATGAGGGCATGTCTGTATGTCTGTCGTCCTTTTCACCATCTGAAGTGCTCCCAGATCAAGAAATGAAGCTTTATTACATTCAAAGCTTTATTACAATAAATAGTTGGATGGATTCAGAGCTGCCCTCTGTGTCTGAAGAATGGGCTGCTCAGGCTGCAGCCGCTCAGTGTGAGCTGCCAGTGGTGAGTGACATCTGTGTTGGCACTACAAAGCAAGACTGCCATTTTGCTGTGAAAAAAAAGCAACATTTCTTTATACGGGCAGGCAAGTTTCACCTTGACTTAAACTAGGACAACTCATGCAATGTTTGCTGGAAGAAATACGCTGAAAACAAACCTGAGATGGCAGAGAGATGGGCTGGATGGTTTTGCCCTCATCTCTGAGTCTATAAAAGTGAGGAAATCTCACTTAGGGTCATATCTGAGCATTTCTGTGGATATTCACAAATCTGTCAGGTTTTGCTCAAAAGACAGCCCCGAGCTGTTCAGACGAGACAGTTCAAACCCACCCTCCTTCTCTGCTGAAGGAGCCGAGCAGCAGCGGAGGGTCAGGGGAGCGCGTTCCAGCTACAGTGCAGCAGTTTGTGTTTCACACTCCCATGCAAACTGTGTGGGTTTGCACTTTTAGGAAATGGGGCTGCCCTCGAGGAAGAAAGAGAGGTTTATCTGAGCTGATGCTGTGAACAGCACTTGGCTGCTATAGCTGCCACTTTTACTTAAGGCCAGCACGAGCTCACGTGCTTTACACAACTGCAGATGCTGTGGGTGTTGCAAAAAAAATCAGCAATTGCTGACAATATATCTACAGAGCCCAAACCCAAGTTATTCCTTGAATTTTGAACACTGAACTTCACTGGAGTGCCAAATGCTATTTGCATAGAATACAGGCAGAATCTTAAATCTCAAGATTCTTACAGCTAAAGTCTTGCTTAAAAATAGATCCAAAGTAGCCAGCTCAAGCCCCTCAGTAATTTGTTTATTTTGGGTTTCTTTCTTTCACATTTGTGACTCAACAACCTGGCAGCAAAAGGCCTCAGTTATTCTCATTATACAGGGCAGTGTGTTTAAAGAAATTGGACCCAATTATGTCGGTTATGTTTATCTTGCCAAACTACCTCTTCCAGCAAGGAGTGACATAGCCAAGATAGTTTCTGTGTGATAAGTATCTCTCATTTCCTTCCAAACCACAAGTGCTTTTTGCCCAGAGAAGACTGGCCAGAGCAGCAGGAAGGTGAGGCCATCCCCATGCTCTGAGCCAGCAGCCACCCGTGTCCCTTGGCAGGCTGCCTTGGGCACCTGTGTCCATCAAGGGTGCCCAGGCCACCTCTGGCCCGGGGTCCCTGGTGCCCAGAGGGTTGTGCAGCAAGGGCTCACCACCCATGGACACCTGACCTGCACGGGGCTGGTGCAGCCTCTGGGAGCCCCAGTTTCACAGCTGGTGAAGCAGAGCAGATAGAGCTTGGTTCACCTTCAGGACTGCTGCATATTCAGGTGCTACAGTGAAAGAAGTCCCAGAGCAGATTATGTGCTGAGAAAAATTTGTCTGTCTGTGGCATTATCACCTGTCTGTGCCCTATGCAGGTATGCCCTGACTGAGAACAGGAGCCAGCAAGGATGTGAAAACCTCAGTATGGTAAAAGTACAAGCCAGTGCTAAATTTACCATACCAGGTCAAGGCAGTGCAGCAAACCCCTTCAAACAAACACAGCAGGTTGAACGGTGAAACAACTGGGTTTTGGTGCATCCTCACTCTTTTCATGTGCTTATACCAAGGCTCACACTTCACGTATGAAGTTTCTCACTGGAGAACACAGACTTGCAAGAGAGTTTACTGCAGACTCCCTTTGTTCCCATCTCCCTTGTGTTCAGACCTCAAAGCCTCCTTGCTCTTTCCCTGGTAGCCCCTCAGCATTCTGCTCTCCCTGCTCAAGTACCTGCTGCTGTCTGCTCCCACCGACATGGCACAGAGTCTGCCTTAGGGCTTTTTTCCGGCAGTAATGCTTCTGGAAAAGTGTGGTTGATCTGAGAAGTGCACATGGAAATATCTTCCAGAGAGCAGAATTTTTTTGGTTTCAGACCATGAACTTGGCTTTAGAGAAGCCGGGTGACCCTTGATAAGATGGAAATTTGTAGAAATGGGTATGTGTTTTTAAAGACCATAGAAGCTGCTGGCATAGTTATTTTCATAACCCTATTTTAGGGTTCATTCCTCTCTTTGGGAAGGCAGTCCCACTGAGGGGGAGGCTGTGAGCTATTGAACAAGCAAATTAGAAAAGGCCAGCTTAGCTTTGCTTCCCAAGCACCTAAAATACCCAACCAGTTTCCAGGAGGTGACTAATGTTGGAAAGAACAAATAAGGACTATGAGAAATGATGCCATCAAACAGGGTCATTAAAGAGTCAGTCAAAGAAAAAAACAGGAATGTAGAGAACCACTGCTGTCAGTGGCCTTCCCTTCCCTTCCCTTCCCTTCCCTGTTTTTTGAGCATGTGCTGTTCATAGGCTTCAAGGCTTTCTAAGTTTTCAGTTAAAATGAGTTCTAGTCCAAAAAGCGAAGTCTCCCTATGGATTTATTACTCTAATAAGCGAAAAATGATCGTTTGCTTGAGTCAGCAAACCCTGCCCTGTGTACATACAACCCACACAGGTAACTACTGACAGTTCATCAGGATCAGCAGGAAATATGCAGGGGAACTGGGAGGTGGCAGTGGCCCATTTAATTGTGCAAGCTGAGGAAAATTGAAAATAATGTCAGAGAAGAGCATTAGGAACGAGAGGAAAACAAAACTTGAGCATCCTTTCAATAGGCATGACTGGTAAAAAAGAGCTTTTTAAAATCTCTAGTGATATTCAGAGATATCCAAATTAAAAGCACCAAGGGGCTGGGGGCAGGTGGTGGAGCAAGATAGGGATGTGATGACAGGCTGAGGGAAAATAAATCGCCATGAGCTTGATGAAGATCATAAAGCCCTGACTTCACCCTCCATAATTGTCATGCAGACAAACCAAAAGCCTTCAGTTTTCAAAGCCTCTCACCTTCAAGTCCCTTTAAGGCCCTTCATAGTGAAAAGGCAAAATGTAAAGAGCTGAAGTTACAGGCCACTCTGGGAATGACCAAATACATCTACTTTTAGAAAACCTTATTTTGAAATTATAACTAGTTTTATCTCCTGAGGATTTTTTTAATGTTTTAAATTAGTCATGATTTGCATATACTGGAAGAAACTGCATCAATTGTCTTTTATTTAAATGTGGAAACAAAATGGAGCTTTCCTGGTCCTCCAGTCAGTACTAAATCAAGGAGGATTAACCAGCATGAGGCGTATTTCTCATTCATGCTCATTTGGCTTCTTTTTTTTTTTTTTCCCTGGAGAGTTTTGGCCTCTTATCTTCAGCTGACATTACACAGCAATCACACCATCGGTGCTGAAAGCCAGGCTAACATTTGTGGCAGTAGCTACTTCTCAACTAAATCCCCATGTTTACCTTGAGAGATGCCAATCATTCTCCAGTCCCAGGACCCAGACCTTGCAGTGGTGGTTAATGGCAGCATTTACCAGCTGCAGCAAAAGCCTCATCTGAGCAACCTTTATCTGGAGAGGCAACTGGAACAGCAATGGCAAGCCATGGACCACCTTCCCCTATGGGAGCCAGGACATCCAGAAGCTCAGCATTGGGAGGTGGAACTATTTTAGGTCAGGAGACACCTGACCCCCTGGAGCCTCTCTGAAAAGGGGAAGTTAGTGGAGGTGATAACAGTCTGATTGAGGTTCCTGCTGAAGTCTCCTGTCATCTGGAGTTCACCATTGAAAGGGAATTTAGCCCTCTGCCTCAAGAGGTTTGTAAGCTCAAACTAAATTTTCCAACAAATCCCCTAAGTTCTGCAAAGATCAAGTGTAAGAGCTGGGGAATTAGTCAGCTAGCTCATTGAAGTAAAGAAAAAAAAAAAGGAAAAAGAAAAAACAAAGAAGGGCTTTTAATAAATAAAATGCAACCAGAGTAATAAAATAAGCATGGTAGATTCAGTGTTATTTGTTTTTATACTAATTTTATGCTGCCTCCACAAACTCGGTATACCACAGCTTTGTATATTAAGAAAATATGTGCAATATGGAAAGTATTAAGGACGTGTTGCAGAGGTTGCTTTAAAGGAGGGTCGTTACTTTTGGCTGTCTGAGGAGCTGTCTGGAGTCGAGGAATGTGTGTGTCAGCTGATTAAAGACCACAGAAGTGATTAGTGAGGGAACCCTTAACAACGCTGCATGTCAATGCACATCTTGAGGTTAAGGAGTTAATTGCCTCTCTCAAAACTGCGGTTTCAAGACTTCTGTAGACCCAGGAAGCAAACCCAATGGCAGTTTAAACTTGATCCACAGTTTTCAAAATTCATTTCACAAATACAAAGGCTAGATATGCCTCCTTTTATTTCCTGCAGAGCATTTTAATGCTGAGATAAACAGTTAATTCTGTTTAGGCATGAGGCAGCCATGAACTACACAAGTGTTTACCAATCACCTCCCCTGTTTGCTCCAACTTTCTATTTTCAGGAAAGCTTTTCCTTGATTTATGAAGCGCACTACTCCAAGAGTTCAAGTGTGTGTACCTTCCACAAAAGCGCTGATGTGCAGCATGTCTTTCAAAATGCCCTTCCTGCCCCTGGGAACAAGCACTCGCCATTCTTCCCACCAAACCATCCTCTTCCCACCCATATAAGCCTGAAGGAATAAATATTGTCCAAAAATTAACAGATCAAGATTTTATAGAGTGAAGGAACAGAAAGACCTCTTGTTGAAAATGCTCTGGTGTCTTTAGTGCATATAGATGAGAGGCTGGAGCACTTCCATGTGGCAGCTCTGCATGGATCCACCCTGGCAGGCACTGGATACTCTCCAGCCTGGCGGGTGCTGCCTGGAGAGCTGTCCTGGGGGTGCTGGGTGCCCCAGTAGCCTGATCTCTCACCTGGACCCCAGACTGCTCACACTGATCACAGTCAGGCTGCTGCTTTTCAGCTGAAACCCTGAAATGTCACCATTGAGAAAACTAGGTGCTCTTCCACCAGAGGAGTCCCAGGCCATTTCCAGCTTTTAGAGCCGTGGAAATCAGAGATAAGACATAGATATTTTTCAGACAAGATGTACCCACTCGAGGCAAGTGCTGCTTATGTCCCCCACTGCCACTGCTGGGCAGACTGCACTGTGCCAGCCCAGTCTCGGGGTGTGCTCACTGTACTGCACTGGGAGCAAATTAAACCCAGAAAAAGCCCCAGCTGAACAGAGGAAAAATAAACATTTGTTCAGGTCGGCTGCTCTGGTCTGCTCACGTTTTGCTCAGCTCCCCATACAAGCCAGAGAGATACATGATAGAAATAATCTATAATCAAGTGGGTCTTTTCTCACCACTAACATGCAGGCACTGTCAATCCTACCTTGGCTGTGGCCAGCTGGCTCTAGGTGAAGTCCTACCCTCAGCCAGCCTTGAGTAAATAACCTCTCCCTCTAGCTCTGGGCCTGCAAACCCTGATCCATGTCCCTGCACTGGCTGGTACAGGGTGAGCTAACAAGCTCAGACAGTGCCTGCAGAGCACCCATCTTTTAAAAGGATAGATGTTGGGAGTGATGGCTTTGGCTGTGGACACTGTGTCCCTGCCAATAGCTGCTTAACACAACTATGAGTTTATGCACCAGCAGCTTTAAACAATAGGCGAGGTCCTTCATGACCTCAGCTAAATCTTTAACCTGAGAAGGGAAGAGC
This sequence comes from Daphoenositta chrysoptera, assembly GCA_013397915.1. Classification (NCBI taxonomy): domain Eukaryota; kingdom Metazoa; phylum Chordata; class Aves; order Passeriformes; genus Daphoenositta; species Daphoenositta chrysoptera. The sequence goes on from VZRO01002703.1 coordinate 322,613, forward strand.
AGATTTAATTTGCACAGGCACCTGCAGATTCAGATGTTTATTTCAGTTGTTTTGGTTTTTTTTTTTAAACAGCTGGGCTTGTCTTCTCTAGATATGAGTTTATCTTGAGCTATTCTGCATTTAATTATCAGCTGGGATAGGAGGCTTGCAAGCACAGCTGTTATTGCAGCATTTCAGTGCTTTGACTTTCAGGCCCAGATGGAGTGAGCTGTGCAAAAATGAGGAACCAAGAGTAAAGCAAACTTTCTCAAACTTTCAAAGCAACTCGATGTGAGAAAGAGGCTGGGATGGATTAAGCACGCAGGGCCCAGCTGAGCCGATGTGTCACGGTGCTGCACTGATGTGACACCAGGCTGTGGCACCCTGCCTCTGCACAAACAGAGAGAAGGGCTCCTCCACGGCCTCCGCAGTGCTGGGGAAGGATTTGGCTCTGCCCTTGCCTGGTCAAATAGCCTTCATCCTTTCCCAGGAGCCCATCACAGATAATGGCCTTGTTTGCAGAAGAAGGCGTTTGCCTTTTGGGTGTGGGCATGGGGATGGCGTGGGCTCCTCGGCCTGGTTGCCGATCCTTTCATCAGCCCTGCTGCATGAATGGCCTCAGAGCAAGCCAAAGCAAGGAATTAGTTTGGGGTAAGACAACACGTTTTTTGCCAGGCTGGTGTTAGCTCGTTTTTCTCCCCGGGTTGGGGTGGCAGCAGGGCTCACAGGGCATTGCCATGGCAGAAAGGAGCAGCTGCAGGGCTGGGAAGGCAGGAGAGCAGTGGTGCTGGTTTAAGGCACGAGAGAGATGGGCCAAGGTGAGGTGCTGGCAGCCCTCCCGTGCTCACCAGCAAGGTGGCACGGTGAGACCTGCCCTCCAAAAGTGCTCTTCTGTCCCTCTTTGCAGAGGGAGCCCAGGCAACTAGGTGACAGCAGAGCTTTAATTCCTAACCAGGTGGAATCAAGAAAGGTTAACTCCACCTCTGATGGCTTTCCCAGACCACAGAAAAGGATCTGAATCCAGATTTCCGTGGCTCATGCCCTAATGCCTGGACAATCTTTCCTTTCTGGATGCAGGCATCTGGGAGCCAGACTCCCGTCTGCAATGTCAGTGGCAAAGAATCAAACACCATGACAGCAAAGACAGCCTCAAGCACTTTTCCCTCTCAGAATTAAACAGATTATTTCCTCAGGATAATATTTTATTAATATAACTGTAACCCATCCAATTAATACCTACATTTACTAGCTCCTGCTGCTCTGCACTGTGAGGGACATTGGCTGGCAATGCTCAGCACCTGCCCCCAGTCAGTCCCATCAGTTTAGGTTTTCCAATTGTCTTCATGCTAATGCTGAATAAAGTCCAGGTCTCTATTTCCTTCTCAGCTGGTTACAGATAAGGGGAAAGGCATCCTGTCTCTCTTTGGGGGTCAAAGAATCCAGTCCACAAGCTTAAAGGAGTGGATTTCTAGGAAGGCAGGATTTCAGACAGCTTTGTGGAGCTCTCCCTATTGCCTGTGCAAGAAAATAATCTCTTTGGCTGGCTCATCCCATATTAGCTTCCCGATTCATCCCCCTTACTCTTGAGCCAGGGCCATCCATACTTCATTAGTTCACTGAGCCCTGTTGCACCTGCCACATACATGTTATTAGGTCACTGCTGATTAAATAATTCAGTCTCTCTGAAAAATTACAGTCCTCAAAAAAGTGGGTTATGTGCTGAGGCCAATCCTGTTTGCCTTAAGGAAGATCACTGCTCTCCTGCCTCTCCAGGGCACGGAAACAAGAACTCAGTTTCATTAATTTTCCCTGGAGAAACACTCAGCTAAATAATTATGATCAGCTGCTGCCTAAACATGAGATAAATGCAGGCTACAACTCGTAAGCGAAATAAAGCAAGGAATGTCTTCTAATTTCTTTTATAAAGCTGGATGTGATGGTCAATGCAGACGAGATGTTCCCATTTCTAATGGCACAATATTGACCTTGTTTTATCAGAGAATCACAGACTGAGGTTGAGGTTGAAGTTGAGGTTGAGGTTGAGGTTGGAAGGGATCTCTGGAATTCACCTCAGTCAGGGTCACCTAGACCTGGTTGCTCAGACCCACGTCCAAATGGCTTTTGAATATTTTCAAGAAGGGAATCTCTACAAACCTCTCTGGGTAACCTGTGTTACCCTCACAGCGAAAAAAGTGTTTCCTGATGTTCAGAGGGAACGTCCTGTGCTTCAGTTTGTGCCCATTGCCTCTAGTCCTGCCACCGGGCACCTAATATTCCCAAATATTTTGGCAGTCTCCTCTGAGAAGGTAAACCCTGGTCCTAGAGGAAAGTACAAGACACACAGGCTTATTCCTTTGCAACGGGTCCTTGGAAGTCACAGTTACTGAACCCTCCACCAGTAGAAGGACCTTTAGATTATTACTTATACACTGAATATGATGCTTTAGGATGGGAGCAATGCTGTTGCATGAGTATTGACAGCTGAACAGCACTGCTGCCTATTTGCTCTCTCCCAGTATTGACTGTATTTCTTAAAGCTCCAGCTGTTGGAAGCAAGGGATTAAAAAAAGAGTAAGCTTAGCTTTAATTCAGAAAAATCTGTGGTCAAGAATTAAAAAGGGGCCCTGAGTAAAAATTCAGGGACAAGAAGTCACATTGAGCAAACTTCCCATTTAATTTTTAGTTCTTGCTGTTTTTAAGCTCACCTCATGGTTTTGGAAGCTGTATTCATAAATACCAGTCACTGAGGCTTGTAACACCTTGTCCAACATAACACAGGGAAAGTGAAAATTAAATCTCTTTTAGGTAAAATTGTTTCTCCTACAAATTTCTTAAGCTCCTAAAGAACTTCTAGTATTTAATCTAGTTTTGCCACTTTGTTATGTGTATTGACTTTTGCAATTTAGTCAACCCAGATGATGAAAAAAGACCAGTCTCTCTGCGTACTGTGGCTCTCCTTGACACAGTTACTGCTTTAAACCTACAGCAAACTTACACATGCAGCAAACAAGTTCGTGTTTCCCCTGTGTGTCACCCACTTCCCATTGCAGTAAAAGCTGCATAATGAAACTACTGTCAGAAACTAACAGCTACAAACACATAGATCAGGTTGAGGATTAACATAAATGACTTGTGCCCTTCTAACAGATGGGGGGATTATATGGTATCCTATTGTGTAGGCAGTGCATATATCAACCTCATTTCTTTTAGACAAAAGCTAAATTTGAGGCCTGAATTATTACTTCTTCCCTAATGATAAAAGACAGCTGCATAAGGCAAAATGTGCAGTGATGTCTGAGCACAAAAATGAGTGCAACTCTCAAAAGGCTTTGCAAAATTCAAAGAGGAGCAATAAATACTCCTGTTTAAGTAAAAATTGAGACATCCATTACTTTTATTAGAACTGATTTTGTTATCTCACTCCTCTCCTGCCTTTGATCTCGCTTCTTCTTCCTGAGACTAAATAGATTAGTCTGTTAATGAGACACCTCAGGATGTAAAATTACCTGCAAGATGGTTCTTCTCTTTGGAAGCTTCCCAAGCCCGTGCTCAGAGTCACCACTACCGTAAATTCCAGAGCAACCCATGAGCTTGGGATTTGCCTTCTCAGGAGATGCCCACAGAGATGCTATTATCTGAGGCAGTGGAAATCAAAGAGCACAGGGCAAGAGGACAATTTTTATCCTTCTGAAGAGACACCTTTTATTGGCACTGGTTTTCAGGAAGATACAGGCTTTCAGTCAGCTAAGGCCTGCCTCTCCATCTCGCAGAAACTTTTCAATGCAGTTCTGTGAAAAATGCAGTAACAGAATGTACCTGCTGTGGGGCAGGGTGGCTCACACATGCATCTGATGGTTTACAAAAATATTATTACTTTAAAATGATGCCTCAGGCTTAATGCAAACATTGCAAAAATGGTGAGAGACAGAGATTCACACTGTCTCTTATGGACTTGTACAGTGTTATTTACAAATTCTCAATTCATTTGTATGATCCCACCATTCCAGGATGCCAGCTGATGTTTGCAGGGCTGCCAGATAGAGGGGAGAAAGAAAATAAGCATAAACTCCTGGGTGTCATGATGCTGTACTTTACAGAGTCATTGCTTTAGGAATGAGATGACAACAAACTGGCTTCAATTTTGGCTACCCCACTACTACTACTACAAAAAGAAAGAAAAAGGCCCCAGAGAGAAGCAACAAAACCAACTAGAGACAAAGAAATGTCTGGAAGAAGACAGGCTGAACAGATGGGAATTCCTCTGTCTATACTGGAGAAAAATAACACAGGAAAAGATAAAAAACCCCCGTATCAAATAATGAACTGCAAAAGGAAATGTAAAGCAGAAACTCCTGTATATATCTCTGTATAGAGGGCATACTGCTGAGTGTGCATTACAGGTATTTCGACTGAAGGCAGGCAGACATGGCTGTGGACAGAAGTGAAGCAGAGGCTGGCCTTGAGCACACGCTTCAGGTTCCAGGGATGCCAGAAGAAACACCAGCACGTCAGCCAAGGCAGTGGTCACCCAAACTCTATTTACTGAATTGTTTTTGACTACTTTAGGGCTCTTCCTTTTTCCTCTAACACTTTTTAGCACTGCATAATTTCAGAGTGACGTCTTGAATGAGATGGGCCTCCTCCAAGCTGGAGCTACAGCCCTGTGTGTCCTGTTGCTATTAGTCTCAAGTATTATTATTTCTGTAACTTTTCCCAAACTATGTCATTCACTCTCATGTTTCTGTGCTCAGTTTGAGCTGAGTGCAGGTTTCCACTGACCATTTCAATATTCAGCTTGCAGAGCTGCAAGTCTACAATAAGACCATGTCCATCCAGATGATGTGTCACAGGGGCCCCTTGCTTCATCCCCTGCTCCAAAGCCACTTCCAGAGTCAACTAAATCAGAGTGAAGTCACAAACCCAACCACACATTTGTACAGGAGAACTAAAGCAAGATGAGTCCCCAGGCTGTGGGTTGAAAGCAGGACCAGCCAGTAAGCACCTGTGCTTTGCTCAGCCTTCCCAGTTTGTGCTAAACCAAGCAAGTGCCAAATCTAGAAAACAAGGCAATGAATCAAACTAGAGAGAAGAGTAATAAAGTACAGCTGAGGATCCAACTCATTAAAATATGAATTAGGCTAAGTTAGATTTATAACTAAGGTGGGGGAAATTAAACTGCATTTTTCTTCCTCAAATTAGAGCTTACCTATGGTGGTAAAATTCAGAGCAGGAGGAAGATGCTGCTGGACTGCCTCCACCTCAGCCCCTGCAGTCCAGCACTAGCCCTGGAGTCTGCCACATTTGACCCAAACACCCATAACTTGTTTGCTCTCACTCTGACATTGCTCCAAGTACACTTAATGGCCAGCTCTAATTGGAGCATGACATACCTGCAGCAGCAGTTTGAAAGGCTGTAAGAATAAATGCATATGTGTTACTATTTCCTCTAATACAAGTGATTGGGTAAGTGATTGGAGTAAATAGATTGGAGTGAAACAGGAAGGTCAGTTCCAAATCAGAGCCCCTAAAAGTCCTGGGATGTCAAAAGTCCTGAGATGCCTGGATCAAAGTTCCTGAGGATTTTTGTTGCAACAAATTCAAAAAGCGCAGCCCTGAAGAAGCACCTTCTGAGTAATACAACCAGATATTTGGAGAGCAATCAAAGCAACAGCTTTTTTCCCCTCTGTGTGGTACTGTACTACATGCTGGAAACATACCTTTCCCAAGGAGGGTTTTTTAATCCCAGGAGACATTTTGACTGATAGCTTCAGGTGACTGATAACTCTGGCAGCACTGGTTTCTTTAGCATCCAGATTGAGACACCCAAAAGGGAGTGTTTTTTCTGCTGGTGGAGAATGTTGCCCCCAGTATGACCCACTGGGAGGGCCAATTGCTTTTGGAAGTGCACACCTCCTTCACCCAAGGTGATTACTCTGAAGGGAAATTGCTGTAAGAACTCATTAATGAAACAGGAAGCCATTATTTCTGACCAAGTATAGTGTCCTTTACGAACAGCACGGGGCTGGAAAACAAACCCAGGTGAGATCATGTGCTGGCCTTTTCCTCTCAGATAAGAGTGTGGAAAGTGCAGTAAACAATGCGGGCTCTGTATGGGTCTGCTCAGCACCGGTATCAATGCTTTAATGCAACCTGAACCTGTGACAGGCAGCACAAACTACTGAATTCTTTAGGTGACCTTGGAAGGGAATAGCTCATGTATCACGTGGCAGCCCCACTCCAAGCGTCCTGGCAGCGAGGTGTCCACTGGAGCATTTCTAAGCATGTTATTCTTTCCTATGGGCATGGAGCAAAGTGGCAGAGGCATCCTGACTTCCCTGCCACCTCAGAAGCATGGTTACTTTCTGGATTCACATTTTCTCTCCATCAGGTCCTACCAGAGCTGACACACTGCGTCCTTCTCCTCTTTCCTCCTTGCTGGGCTCTGTGTGCCACTTGCTGTCACAGGGTTGACACGCCAAGGCTGCTCTGCTGCTGCTCATCTCTGGAGGGCTAGGAGGTCCTGGTGGAGGGCCTGTGGCAGTGAGGCATTACCTGCACATTTGCCAGCTGTTATACCCATGTTTCACTGAAAACCACAGCACACTGGTGAGTTCCCCACATGAACCAAGGACGGCATATAAAAAGACAACATTTCTCGTGGGATCAGCCTAGGCTAAGAAAACAATTTCCCCCTCTCCCTCCTATCCTCTCTCCCTCCCACAAAAAACAGACTAGATGCAATATATAGCCTTAGTCTTGTCTAGCCCATCACATTTCTGATGCATAAAGCATCCTCAAAACGTCCTCAGATAAGATATTTTTCCTACCTCGTGCAATTTAAGTTAACAATCAATAAACATAAACCAATCCAGGATTTAACTGGAAAAACTGATTCAGCGTGTAGTAGGGGGACTACTGGGCTAACACATCTGGGACACAGCTAAGGCCACTGCTTCCAGATGTGTGCCCAAAACGGTGGGTACTGAGGCAATACTGAGGACATGAGAGCCTGCTGCAAGCTGAGCTCATGTCCCCAAGGCCTCCTGCTCCAAGGTGCAATTGAGGGCTCTGTAAAACAGGAGGAGTGATGAGACCATGAGGTGAAGGAGCTATGATTTGGCTAGGGGCTACAGATACCTAGGGATTCCATTTCTTTGTTAATTTTCCTTTATTCTGCTTTACTGCAGAATCCATGTAAATATCCCACTGAAGCAGGCATGCTTGTAAAGCAGCACTACTTTAAAAAACACATATAAAAGGACTTTCGAAGCTTCTCCTACTTCTTTTCTTTCCCACTTCAACTAAGAACTTTTCTCTGGAGCGGGAAGATGCGTTTTTAATTTTTAAGAAAGATTATTTGGAACATGAATTTAAATACGGAGAGCCAATCTAGATTTGCATGAAGGCACCCCAGAGTACCATCTAATTGTAAAAACTAAGAATGGAGGAGCCATCTAAATCCATCCCACGGCTGATGGAGAATAGCTCCCCACAGGATATTTACAAGTTTTTAACGCCTTGGCCTCGTGCCTCACGTGCACCAGAGACATACTTTTAGGCCAATAAAACATCCCTTGTCATGGCTTAATGCTGGAAGAATTAATTTATCACTCATTATTTCCTCTTTTAAAGCTCTGCTCTTTGGATAGCTGTGACATAATTCTTAAAAATCACACTAGTTAAAGAGCAGAACACGCTGTCCCCTCTGGCTCCCTGTCCACAAAGGCCAGCTATTCAAATGGTTTCCTTTTCCCAGCTTAATTTCAGCTCTTGCAGCTGACAAGGGGCCAAACCCACTGATCACAGGGATGCTGGGTGGAACACCTGGAGTCCTCTTGCAGGTCCTGCCTGGGCACCCTCCAGCTAAGGGTCTGTTGGAGGCTGGGAACGGTTATTCCTTCACGGTGGTGAAAGGGTGTCCCTCTTTGGGCTAAATCAGGGAGTTACATCTGAATTCTGACAAAGCAAGGCCTGACAAAGCAAAGATGAAATTTTGACTTAACTGGAGCCTAAGGAAATATGATTTCACTTTAAATAAGTCTCTCTCTGGCTCTATCGTGTACACACAACCCCAATGTAAGTGATTTCATCTTTCAAAGCTGAAGGTCAGCCATTTCAACATGGTATTTTTTCCACTGAGTGTCACAGTTTCTGGTCTCCTGGCAGATCTGCACCATCAACATCCTAAATAAACCACAAAAGCAAAGAAATTTGAACTCATTGGACACTTTTATTTTAATGTAGCACCCAGCTTCATATCATATACATTTTCCAAAATTAGATGGGCATAGTATAGAACACTATACGTTTTGCAGCTAACCACGGGGACAGTCTGCAGCTGTGAAAACAAATTACTTAAATCTGGCTATCTAATTTATAAGTTAAAATTCAAATATATAATAGCCTTGGGGTATTTTTTTTAGATTAACAACAATAATGCTTGCAATACAACTTTTTTATATCAAAAAATCAGTAACAGAGTAAAACATAATGCATATGTTCATAGCACATATCAAGATAGCTGAAAAAAGCTTCAAAATACATAATCTCTTTTCAAAGATACTAAATCACTTAGATTTACTTTTTTTCCTGAAAAAAATATTTTACTCTTCAGTCAATAAAATATGTGGCATCTTGAACCAATGTATTTTCTTGTCAAGGACTGTATATGCTGAAGACCAAAAAGCTGATGGTACTGGAAAATGGACACCCCTCATTTCCCAGTTAGCAACTTTTACGGGATCTCTCCCTCCTGATTTGGAAGCTCAGCTGGGAGGAAAGCAACCTCTGCATCACCAACAGGCAATTTTCACATTATGCCCATCCTAAATGCTTTCCATGAAGGGCTCCAAATCCCAAACACCCCTTTGTGGTCATTTTACCGTGCAAAGCCTCATCACCCCATGCTGGCTAGCCTTGGCAGTGTTTTCCATCAGAGACTGGTTTGGATTGGAAGGGACCTTGAGGATCATCTAGTTCCAATCCCCCTGCTGTGGACAGGGACACCTTTCACTAGATCAGGTTGCTCAAAGCCCCATCCAACCTGGACCTGAACACTTCCCAGGATGAGGCAGCCACAATTTCTCTGGCAACCTCCTCCAGTGTCTCACCACCTTCACAGTAACGAGTTTCTTCCTTATATCTAAACCAAACCTGCCTTCTTTCAGTTTGAAGCCATTCCCTCTTGTCCTATCACTATATGTCCTTGTAAAAAGTCCCTCCCCAGCTCTCTTGTAGCCCCTTTAGGTACTCAGAGGTGCTATAAGGTCTCCCCAGAGCCTTCTCCAGGCTGAACAACCTGAACCCAGCCTGTCTTCATAGGAGAGGTGCTCCAGCCCTCTGATGATCTGTCAAGGTGGAACTGTCTGGATGACAGCCAAACAAATTCCTCTCCCTGATGTGAATACAGAATTCCCAGCAGCAAAACTACTGCCATGCAATCTGAAGATAATATTTTGACTTTAACAGGATATCCAACAATTTACCAGTAACAAGGCTGCATTGACTAAACATTTACACTTCTGTTACATCACCAAAACTCTCTGTAAGAGCGAACCCAGGACCTTCTGGAAAGTTGGTAATGTTTCCACTGCATCTTAGTATAAAATTAATAACTAGGAGAAGGACACTGATCCTTAAGGATTAATGTGTGTTCACAGGTAGTTTGTTTAGTAAAGGAATGCATCAGACATGGAAACTGTTTGTCTTGCTTAATTACCAGGTCACTACTCATTTTGTAAGGCTCATATAAAAATGGCTTATCTAGAAAGGCAACCAGTCACTACACTTAGCTGGGCATTTTTCTTTTTTCACCACAGAATTACCATAGATTGAAACAAATATCGGTATCAGGTAATATGAATGTTAGACCCATAAAGAAATGCATGAACATAAGGAAGACAGGTGAGTGCACACTTGCACCCACACTGAGGAAGATCCCTATCTGCTCTGCCTAGCCCTGGTCTGCAGACAAAAATATTTAATTGCCCACTGCAGACTTGAAAAGGGGCACCAGGCTCATGGTCAGCATATCCTGTCAGATGCAAGGATGCTGTTCTCCGGCTCCTGTTCCCATTTATCCTTTCTTGCTGGGCATGTTGTGCTCTGCCCAAATACCTACAGAAACTGTGAACTGAGGACACTGACAGCTCATGCATGGGAACATGATCTTGCTCCTTGGTCAGGCTGGCAGCTGGGGCAGGCAGACCTTAGCTGCTGTTCTGGGTCAGGCATGCCAGAGGCTTAAAGCTGATCACTCACCTGTAGCTCAAGGCAGTACCCTTAACATTAGGTCTGTGAGGTCTTTCTGGCCAAATGGCTGTGGATGTAGGAGCATCTCCCATCCAAAGTTTAAGAAAGTAAAGGTTTCTACAAGCAATTATGATTTTGCTACACCCACATTTTTCTAAAGGAAAAATAATTTGGAAGAAAATCTGTAATACTGGATTTAGAGGAGAATTTGGACCAGCCAGGGCCTGTTAACAGTAGCCATGACCATGGCTGCATGGAGCAACTGCCAGAAGCACTGTCATAGCTTCATGATCCCTCTTCCTCTCCTCAAAATGCTAACAGCTTCCCAAGAACAGACACACTTTTCCTTTTGTGTGGGCTATCATAAATGCTTAACCACTGAGACATACAGAAGAGTAACCTCCTGCATCATATGTATAACACAGCAACACCTCTCCGTGAATATTTCACTTCACTGATGTGTGAAGTAGTGTATCTTTATCATAGCTGACGTTTCACCAAAAAGAATACAAATCAACTCACATTGCATTTATTGAAGCTGAGTGGGGTATTTGATTGCAACGCCAAAAATGTAGGGATTGTTAAATACTTCTATTTATTAATCCAGTGGTAAAGTAACAGCCAAGCAAATATTTCATTGTTTGCTAAGCAAGTATCATGATTTCCAGTGAATGAAAAAACCTCCTGGATTCTAGAAGAGAGACATTTGCAAAAGACAGTATAAAGCAGACTCTCTTCCACTGTTCCCTTGAACAGCATCTATTCCATAATAACTCAGGTGAAATAAATAGGAGATTATTTCAAGGGAGGCTCCTCTAAAACATGAGGAAGTCCTCCACTGCCTAAAAAATGCAATGTGCACACTTCTTTGTAATCATTTAACAGCTTTCCTTAAAAAATCACCCATAAAAGAAAAAACAAGTGTGCCATATGATTATTTCCTATGAAACAGTAAGGGCTTATTAACCAAATGACAATGCATGAACTAAAAAGCAAACAGGGCGAGCACTTAACCTCATTAAACCTCAGGAATGACTCAGTAGTATTATGAACAAATGAAATAAATGATGATAAATTCTCAACAATACCACTATTAGCAAGAGGGCAGTGGCTCTTTTGCAGCTTCCCAGAAAAGCCTGCATTCCTCACATTTTGTCACTGACCAGGAATGACCATCTGACCCCAGCTATGCAACAGTCACATGAGAGAAGTCCCAAATCCAGAAGAGCAGTTGTTGGTTGTTGACACAGTGAGCTTTAGTTGAATCAAAACTAGTGTATCACAAAAACAGACTTTCAGTAATAATTCTGCAAATGCTTATTTTCACCTGCAGACTTCTGGATTTGTGTCCCCATCCACATTCCTTTCAGCAAAAGTAGACTGTTTCCTTATCACTTTAAACACTGCCAGTGATGCCTTTCTTATCTCTCAACATAACTTTTGGCTGCTCTGGTGCCCTCTGATATGCCACAGCAGCCATTCCATGACACACCCCAAGGAGAGGTTACCCAGCTGCTTCAAACCTGCTTCTCCTTCCTCTCAGCCCCAGGGCCATCCTACAGCTACAGGGAGGGAGCATCACCCCCACACGGGTGACAGAATTGCTGCACTGTTCCTGCAAGGTGAACACACACACTTAAATCAGGTCGGTGAGACACTGACCTGTCAGTGCAGTGTCATGTTTAAGGTGGACAACAGTAGGTGACATCCCCTTGCAGTCCCCTTGCACACCCATGGTGGGAGCAGGGCTGACATTATTATGTCTGAAGTCACCCAATCCAAGAGTATTGCCCCAAGAAATAAAGCAACATTAGTTAGCCAGCTTCCACTGCAAGAACTGAGACCAAAGCCACCAAGCTCTGCATCCATGGAAAAATCCCCATGGGATTCAGCTGGCCCTGGATCAAATGCAGGTTAAACATTAATCTTTGCTTCTTCTCTTAGAAAACAGATGGGCATTAGCAGTTTTCTCCTATCAGTAGCATCTCCACTGATGTGCAAAGGAACCTTAACAAAAGCCTGCTGTAAAAGGCAATTGCTTCCATCTCACATTTTATAGCCTCATACAAGGCACTTTTGCTATCTTTCCTCTTCTGGAAGTACAGTTCTTGTGCACATCCTTAAAACAAATCAGCAGCTATTAAGACACCAAAGCAGACTAATACAAATGTACATAGAATAGCTTTTATAAAAATGCCCTGAATGCATTTTTAACCTCTTGTTAGAAATACACAGTTGGTTAAACAAAACAAAATGAAGGGGCTCCCTGGGAGCCTCTTCAAACATGCTAAAGGAATGCAGAGACACTGGTAGTTGCAAGCAAGTGCTCAAATAGTGATTAGAAACAGCTGTAGCTCAAAAAGATTTTTTTTTCCTAATTTCCAAAATAATTATATTTTAGTAATTTTTACTATTCTCTTATATGATTTGAACTAATAAAATACAAGTTCTCTAACATTAAAATACATCCGTGATTGCATAATAAACAGTACTAAGAAAATAATTATTTGACATGTGATTGAGGATAAAGATTCTGTACATCTTGCAAGTTCTATTCCTATGGTATGTTAAATCCACAGGTATTCTACAATGATACAATTCTACAGGAATCAGTAACATCCAGATGCACATCTCAGAGGACGAGTTTTCAATTTAAGCAAGAATTCAGGAATGCTGTACCTCTTAATGATCAGGGCAGGAGGTGCTGCCAAAACGCATATAAATCAGGAATTCTTTCCATAAATAAAATACTCTCCGGTTATTCATTTCAGTGATAAACTGCACTTACACATTAGGCTGGGAAGGGGGAGGAAAGAAGGCAAAGCATCCCCCACTCAGAAATATTCCACAGTCGGGTATTTGTTTTCTGTACCTTCCTCACCTGCAAAGGCAAAATGTGCGTAATGGGGCGAAGAGAGACCCAGCAAGGCCAGTCCTCCCCACTGCCTTGGCAGAGCCCCTGCTCAGCTGCACAGAACTCCTCTCCTTGCAAAGCTGCTGGGCACTGCTCTGCTCCTGCTCCTGCACAGCCCTGTGTGTCACAAGACGGTGACAGGACGTAGCTGCTCCAGCTGTGTTTCCAAGGCAATGCGTTCCTTGTGAACCTCCTGCAGGAGGAGAGCTGTGTTAGAACTTTTGGGATGCTCGTGTGGCACCACCCTGCTCCAGCAAAGGGCAGCCAGGCAGGCTCTTGCTGACCCCCCTGAAGGGGCTCCCTGGGTATGGGAGCTGGGCTGGACTACAGCTCCTCCAGGGTCTGCTCCCCCATTTGGGCAGGCTCAGACCCCCAGCGTGGGAGAGCACTGAACTCCCCTGAGCCTCAGTGCAAGATGTGCCTGAGGAGCACCCATCAAGTCTTCTGGTCTCCATAAAAACAGCAGAGCTCTGCTCTATCAGAAAGCTACCAGACAGCAATACAACTTGAAGGACAAGTTCATTTTTCTTCTCTGGTGTGAACTTAGGCAAACTTCTCTGTCTTTTCCTGCTGTAAAACAGGTAACAGCACTGGCCAGCTGAAGATGGGAGCAAATAAGACCTGACCCAAGGAATGATGGCAATGTGCTGTCATTAAAAGCTTTCATCTCTCTGCTTATTTCAATTACTGTCCTGTATTTTGCTCTGATTTCAATACTGCTGGAGGTGACACGTAACTGATTGCAGGGAGCTTTGCCACTGATTTTCAATGCATTCCTTACCTTCAGCTGCTGCTGGAGCTCACTGTTCAACCTGGCGAGCACAGCATTGGCTTCTTTGTTTTTTCGTATAGCAGTCTGAATAGCCCTTTTCTGCTTGGAAGACTGTCTGCCAGACAGATAAATACAAAACATTTCAATTAACAGCCTCAACACTGGATGATGTCAGAAGAGCACCCACCCATTTTGTGTAACTCTGCACCCTGGACTATGCTTCAAAGCCAAGGTACAAACTACAGATTTAAGAGAAGAAAAATATAACACTGAAATGAGATGGCTGAATCATGTGGAGTATTTGAAACCTGTTAACCTGAATGACAGACATATTTTAGGCTTTCTCAATTATTTCAAAATCACTGCATTCTCATTGAGCTTAAGAATGATCCCTGCATAGCTGTGCTTATTGCAGCATCTTTGCATTAGCTGTTTTCAGACATTTGTAGAGTTTAAGGAGTCAGGGATGGTTAATAGAAAATAAAAAAATCATTCTATACAGAAAGAAAGGACATTGGCATGAAAATGCTGTCTCAGATATTTGCTGATTCTGATGTTTCTTTACTTCAAAAATTAATACTTCTTTTATAAAAAGCAGTCATTTCCACCAAAACCATCTGACATCACAAAGAGGAAGATGACTGATGGGCTTCCCTCAGCTCTTTTGCTGCTAAAATAAAGGATGTATCTTTTTTATTTTAAGAACTTATTGTAATAATTAAGAATTTTTATTACTTCATAGCCTGTGGCAACTGGTCTGGAGGAAATGACAGCTATGCAGACAGGTATAAAAAGAGACAGCTGTACATAAGGACCAACCTATTCAAAGCAAGAGAGATAACAACAGCAAAAAAGAAAGAAAATACAGAAAATACTGACTGAATATCCAAGCCCCTTTCTAAACAGATTATTTTAAAGTTTTACATGAGGCAACAAGAGCTCTTTAACGCCAGATTTGATCTAAAACAGATACCCTATTTAAATATGGTCCAGTGGCACACAGTCCCCATTAGCTCTTCTCTCTTAACAGAGCTGATGACACTGATTTTTGCATTCTCACAGCACAGCGACAGGACTTAGGCTGTTATCTTCCAGTGAACTGTCAGTTTTCTGCTTCACTATTTTGCTGCAAACTACTCTCCATAGGCTACAAAGTAATAAATGATAGGGGAAAAAAATAAAAGCAGGGCTATATAGGTCTGTGGCCATTTTAACCTTTTAGGAAAGATAGACAAGACTGGATTGAGATGTTAACAAATGCTGTTATCTTTGAACCACTATGGAATATGCACTCCCAAAGCACAAAATAGTACTTTAAGAGCATCCTAGGAGTCTTATTACTTATTCTAATCTCCAATTATGCAGCACCGATTCACTCTACTGATAAACAGTTTGCCAAGAAACGCTCAATTGATTTGGGCAGCTTGATTTCGTTTCAGATTGAATCAGCTGTCTTTGCAAGGCCCTGGGTGATGATGGGGTATAATGTTTGTACAGTGCTTCAGCTGAGGGAGATGCACAGACCCAACAGGGTTTCAAGTGCCTGCACTTACCATTCATACAGCCCCTTCTCCACCACTATTAAATACACATAGAGTGAAATCCCTTCAAGTCTTTGTTGCTGACAGCTTTGACAGTTGTATCTATGAGAGCAAATAACACATGCTGTGTTTGGCCATTATTGGATGGACCACAAGTGGTCTGTGGCTCAACTCACACCAGTGGCAAGCCCGTTTCCAACACGCCTTGCAATGAAGAAGTATCACAAGGACATGACCAACATCAAGCATTGCATGGCTCAGCTTCCTGGGCATTTATTTGGTTGTATCTGTCCACATGAAGGAGCAAAATTCCAGAAGACACATGCAAGGCAGAAACACACACCCTCACATATAAAAGGAGTCGTGTTAGAGATGTTGGTGTTAGAGATGGCTGCTCTTCAACCATGTCTACCAGGTACAGAAGTAGGACACCTTTGAAGAGGTTATCTACCTATAAATACCACTGACAGTCAGTACAGGCTTAGTCTGCATTTGAGAAGACTGATGTAGATTTCAGAGACCTGTATCTCCTGAAGCATCCTCAGAAACAGAACCATTAAGCACAAAATTATGCAAAGAGCAAACCCTGCTAGATCAGATCTCATGTTGCAGTTTGGCATGCTTGGTACAGGTTTTTACTTTTGGACTGGGAGGTGAGGCTTGACTGCTGGCAGGGAAGAAGTCACATTTATAGTGGGAGAAAGCTCGGGGGTCTCCAGCCCCTGTGTGTCCGTCCGGAGCTTCCTGCGGGCGGGTTTGGAGGGTGGCTGAGCAAGAACAACCTCCTGAAAGGAAAAAGCACAGCAACATTAAGTCAGGCCATATGTGTCCCATCATGAGGCTGGAGAATACTCGTGACACATAAATTGCTGACAGCTGGTTAAGATTTCATAATTTAAAGAGGTACAGAGCTTAATTCAAATTTGGTAATAGCCTCTCAGGTTTCTGACTTTGAAAAAGGAACAATGACTCCTGCAAACCCTTCATGAATGAAAGGATGTTTTGCCTTCATCTGGATGACAGGCTCTTCAGAACTGGGTTGTATAGCTTAGTGTGCATGGGGTGGAGGTGGAGGGAGGGGTATAAATACATGTACTAGCCCCCAGTTGACCCAAAAGCATTCCAAACAGAGAAAGATTTATTTTTGACTATGCTCCACTGGAAAAAATCAATAATCAATCACTTGCATCCCAATTTACTGCCTCACACGTCTGGCACGGAGCCTCTCCCTTCTCCCCTCCTCTCTTACATGAAGCAACACTGAATATAGTTTTGAAATACAAATACATGAAATTATCCATGCAAAATTACATGTTGGAAGTATAGAAAGCCAGCTATTTCTCTTGATAAGTTACATCAAAGAAATAGTCTGGGTTTTCTAGGTAAAGCAGAGTCTTGGATTTTTATGACTTCAGTGTAAGAAGTGTTTTCAGTACTATAAATTAAGACATCCTTTCTTTTGCAATGAGAATTAGTTTTACCACCTTATAGCTGATTTAAATTATAAATATAAATGTATCCTCTTCAGTGTATTTTGTTATTAGATCTGTTTTACAAGGGATATAACTATTACTGCCTCATTTCATGAATGAGAAAGCTAGGACTCAAAAAGTTGAATTGACCTGAGATAGGTTTTTTTCAGCATCACAGACAAAACCAAAGACCAAATTTCACTATCACATATTTTACTGGGCTAGATTATCTTCACTACTGTGTTTTGGCCAAATGCTAATAAAATAAGAAAAAATTAATGGGGAAACATTTAATGACAAAGCAATTACAAGGAAAAAACCAACACTGTAGTAGGCAGCGTGACTCACAAGAAGAGACTACTATGAGTGATACAAAATGTAACTGATATAAGACCATCAATCATTCCATTAGAAGGGTTGCAGTTATTAAAAGAATTTGAATTATACGAAAAAGGTTTAAACATTAAAAACAGTTCTGTAATCACTGCAAAAAAATCTAAAAATACTATCAGATGTTCTGATCAGGATGTCAGCACATCATGACTGCACAGATCTCTGGTAATGCCATGCTCTGAAATCCTCTGCACAGGCACAGCTCCCTGCAAACACACCATGTACAGCAAGGGAGGAACTTCCACAACCATAATGCTAAACACACGATCCCAATCTACCTTAAACTGCCCAAACCCTACCAAATCCATAGGATAAATCCCTCTTCCCTTTCAAACACAATACTGTAAGCAATGGTCCAATACCTAAAAGCAGATCCCTCTGCAGGGGCTCTTTGGCTGGCTGCTGCTGCACCAGGGTGGGTCAGCACTGCAACAACCACCTGCCCCCCACAGCCTGGGGCTTCACTGCTTTTTAGGGAACCAGGTGGGATGAGGTGAGCATGAAATAGAGGGACCATAAGGATTTCATTTCCCCAGCAGGGCTACAAAGCAGAACAGGAAAGAAGCAGGGCCAGGATAGAAGTAGCATATGATGGCCACAAGCAGAGCAAGGACACTGCCCAGAAAGCCCTGTCACCTACAGAAAATGATGACACTGGATGTTCATCTGTGCCCCCTGTTACAGTAAGGAGTGTGATGGTGCTCCCTGGGCAAGGTACATACTCCATGCAGCACCTGCCAGAAGTTCTTGGTTGGGCTGAGTAAATACCTTGCAGGTGCTCTCTGGCTGCAGGAGGGGCCAGAGTGGGGAGGATCTGTATTTGCCCCCTATCCAAACCTGTTCTGGCTGGGGCTGGTGGAAGGAGGTGGTCAGAGCATGACCAGGAGAGGAAAAATGCTCACAGCCACTGCTAAGGCCACTCCATCCCTAAGCAAGGCCCTTTGAAGTGTGCCATTTTAATTTCAATGCTTACTTTATAAAAATGATAGGTTCCTACAAAAACATATTAGAAACTGCACATCTTGAGCAAATCTCTCCCAGTTTGTGTACATTTAGTGGCAGATCCTGACCTGTAGCAAACAGGTGTGTTTATATCAAAATCAAATCCTTGGTAACTGAAACCAAGAAGTGCATCACAATTTGGAGGAACTACACCGAGACAGGGGTTGAGTACAAACTCTTTTCTGTTTTCCCTGTGGCTCCACAAGCCCCTATTGATTTGAAATAAATGGCAAGCTGCCTCCTCAAAGCACGTGCATCAATGTATATGTACTAAGAGGTTTCTTAACGATTTATCCGAGTTGATGTCACACATGATCACAGTTCTCTCCAACGTCTTGACCTCCAGAGAAGGTAAACATGTAAAAACATAATCCTAACCCCCTGTTTAATTGCTTTTTAACTTAAAACAACCACGTTTGTTGATGAAGGCAAATCACTCCATAATGGTATAATGTGTGCAGATCTCACCTTTTTTGCTGAACTGTTTTCTTCTGCCTGCGATGGGGGTCTGTTCATCTGAGGATGTAATTCAACCTCAGATGGTTGCTCTGTCTGCAACAACAAATCAGTCATTGCTACACCCTGAAAATCACTAGCAGTCACATACAATAAAGTCAATGAAAGGAAATGTTACACACAAAAGAAAAGTTACTTTAACAATTCAACGGTAGGGAAAATGGAGATCTAGGTTGACAGCTGAATGGATGACATATGTCTTTTGCAGATTTTTAATGAAACCATATTCTTGCATTTTATTGTGCTGGGAAAACAGGAGAGAAGTTTTTAGTGAAGCATTAGGAACCATGTCTCTGAATGTAAACAATCCAGTACCCAGAATTTCTTCTAGAATTACCATTATGGCCTAAATACTCAGATAAAAACTAAGAAAGTGGAAAAAAGCTGGAAAGATCTTGGATATGCCCTGTCACCTTATTATCACCTGAAACTGATGAAAATTCATACAAGTAAGCCTCTGTCTTTGAAGTCTGTGAGGCTGGAGTGACAAAACCTGAATCATACCAAAAATTCCAGCAAAGTTACTGAAAACACAAGTCATAAAAAAGCAGACAAGTCTTCCCTCCTCCCTTCTCACATTTCAAACAGAAACCCAGCTGAACACTCACCACCCAGATCTACACATCTTCAAAACAAAACACCTGGTTCCCAACATATCTGAGTGAGAAGCAAAATAGAGGGTTAATCCCTTGCTTTGCCTCTCATGAAAGCTTTCTGTACCTTTTGATCTCCTCCACCAGGACAGGACACAGCACTGGGGAGGGTGGCAGGATTTAGAGCTGCCTGTCCCCGGGAGCACAGCAGCAAACATGGTTATTATAGACATGGTGTGGCTGTTTTCTGTCCAGAAGGTAAGGGCTGGCTCTCCACGATGGGGAAGGCAGGCAGGAGCAGGGGGCTGAGGGCACTTGGCACTGACAGACAGCCTCTTCTCCTCTTTCCCAGCTTCTGCCAAGTTGGAGCCAGGCTGGCAATGACCCCCAGGCAGGAAGGGCAATCTGCCATCCTGCTCCCTCCTCAAATAAGGCTCATTTCTACACAGGTGAAAGCCTGTGCTTAAAACCAAGTCCAAGGCAAACCTCAAACTTTCAAGGGGCCAGGATTTTAGCCATAACAGTAATAATTTGTTGCACACCGAAGAACCTAACTCACTGTTGCCAAGAGCCTTCTGCACAGGCCCACCAAGCTCTGTAGCAATCAAAAGTTTCCAAGTGCTTAACTCTAAGTTAAATAAAAACAAAAGAAAGCACAGAATTTGGTATCTTTAAAAAGGAGGAATCTTTCCATACCATTTTCATTTCTTCCATAACAGACACAATAAGAGCTGTACAGAAAGGTGCAGGGGAAATGTGGTTCTGTGGTACTGCTCTTCTCCACCCATACAGTATCAAACATGTGCACAGAGGAGGAAGTTTTGAAATTATTTTTTTTTTAAATGCACATGAAATTCCTCAGGAGAGAGGAAAAAGGTATTTTGACTGACAAGATTTCTCTCCCACCCTTTTTTAAATGTGCTGCAGCTGTAGTGTTACCTGATGGCTAAAAATCCTCCAAAGAACCCCTCACATTGTAATCTCTCCAGTATTTGAATATTAATATCTTAAATATTTTTTTTTTATTTTAAGAAATATAGGATGCTAACATTTTAATTTTGCAAAGCTTCTTATATACTGAAGGACTTCCTCTGTAAATGTAGATTTCTGGTCAAATAGAGTGAAATGGAAAAAAGCAATCTTTTTTTGTGTGTCTATAAAAATCAAAGACCTTTAAAAGTCCATTGAAGGCAACAGAACATTTCTTTATCAGCAAGCTGAATAGCCCATAACCTCCCTGATTTCTACAACTGTTTTTTATATATTTGAAAAAAATGAAGACTGTAAGCACAGCTAACAGTAGCCTGGCAAAGTCCACGAGGGTTTAATGAATGACTGGGGGATGGCAAAGCTCAAATAATTAACAGAACCACACAGTAAGTTTGGGCCACATCAATTTGACAACCCATTCATTCATTTAGGGACAGCAAGAGTAAACCCAGCCCTTCAGAGAGCCATG
Source organism: Daphoenositta chrysoptera (assembly GCA_013397915.1). NCBI lineage: Eukaryota > Metazoa > Chordata > Aves > Passeriformes > Daphoenositta > Daphoenositta chrysoptera. The sequence goes on from VZRO01002703.1 coordinate 343,505, forward strand.
TAATACACACAATATAAAGTCCTCATGGTATAGCTTTGCTGCACAGAACAGTGCCAGGGTAAGGGGGAAAAAGGTCTTAATTACCTTTCCTGGACAGGGATCCCTAGATCGCTGCCTTAACCTGGCCAGGCAGGCAGTTTCTGGTGCTCACACTCTTGCTGGAGCCTACACTAAACCTTGCATCAACAGCAAAAATATATTAATTTATTCCATAGAATGGAGAGGAAAAAAAAAAAAAACAACGACCAATTCCGTGTTATTTATGTATAGATTTAAAAATGCAGCTTTTGAAGAACCAGTGTATTCAAAGAGTGTAGAAGTAACTGAACAGATTGGTATTCTACAATGTCAATTTCAAATCATCAGAAAAATTGAAATCACTGTCAGATAAGGGGCCTAGAAGGGAAAGAAAAAATTTAACAAAACCAGAACCCAAACTTTTGCAGAACCACCCTCTCTTTTTTCCTTTCCTTCTTTTTTTTTTTTTTTTTAATGGTCTCATTGAAGGAGAATACTGTTTTAAACCAAAGGGAACTGAAAAGGGAAAAAAAGGGTAAACCTTGTGTTCTGGTGAAAGCAAATATAAATTGCGGTCGTAATGTCAAAAAGGGTAAGATTTCAAAATCTGTGAGAGCAAGACCCATTTTTTTGCAAGCTGAGTGTTGTGATGTGTCCGTCAGGCACAGCCTGCAGCCCACGCTCAGGGCTGTGGTACCCACTGGCTGAGGCTGGGTCACTGGGCTGGCCATGTCTCCCTGCTGCCAGGACACGAGGATGGCAAAGTTCAGCAGCCAGCAGTGCAGGGGCTGGGAAAAATAAAGAAATAGCTACATCTGACAAAAAAAAAAAAGAACTAGTTCTGGTGATGCAGCTCCTGCATAATGAATAAAACCAAGTGGCTGCCATGTCCCTAAAGTGCCACCTAGTGGCACCTGGGACAGGCCATTTCTGAGTGCTTGGCACATGCATGGTGCATCGATGCAAAGGTTTGCTGGTGCAGCCAACCCAACAAAGTCCTCTCTGAGAGGCTTTATGAACATATCTGCAAGCTGATGTCTCCCCAACATTGTCCCCATACAGATTTTAAAGGAAAAATAACTCCTGCTTTTTCTTTTGGCAGAGGGATTCTTCGCAGATTTCCTTCCCTTCACTGATTTGGACATGGGGTGAAAGTCAGTATTTATAGCCTTCTGGCTTTGGGCAGAGAGAGCCTGGCTCCACAGTACTCTGGTCCCATAGTGGAGTACAAGGAAAAGGTGATCCTTCAGGAGCAGCTGAGGTGAGTTCCCTTTAGCTCTTCATCATTTTAATATCATGCTTAGCATAGTCTGCAGGCAACTCATTCAGAAACACGGCAATAAACTATCTCCCTCCAGTCATAGAAATGTCTTAGAATTTTCACACGTCTTGGCACAATTATATTCGGGTTTAAATTCTTCACCATTGGTTTATTAATTATACATTAAGCAATACAGTCTTCCAAAGGGAACTCCATTTATGATAGTGTAGAAGTGCTTTGATGGAGGTGTCTCACGTCCTCAGAATGAAGTAAACTGCTGACAGTGGGAATGCTGCTGTGCTGGCTGGTACGGCTGGGAACACACCCAGGGTTGCAGGAGATGGGCAAACAATACCCTGGTCATCTGCACTATCAGCAGGGCAGAGTCTGCAGACCAGGCTTAAGGGTATCTTGATGTTGGGAAGCAAGCTAAGTGACCACAGAAAAGGGCAAGAGAGTGACCTGTTCCAAATCTCCTGAAGAGATTCTCTTTGCAGAGAACCGGTTTAGAACTGTCTAACGAGTCCAATTATCAACAGACAGTATCTCCTGTTTAGTCAGCACAGCCTCAAATTTTCTAGGAATAGCCATACCCTTCTCATTCTTCCAGGCAGAAGGTAGAACTGGCCAACAAAGTTTCTGTGCAATGGCCACAGACAGAGCCCAACCTATGGCAAACACTGAGCATTAGGACAAATAATTCCTCATCATTAAGAAGAGTATTAGGAGTTGCAAATGCTCATTATTTCATTGCATGATCCCTGACCAGCCATTGATAATCTCCTCACTGCTCCATGTGACCCTACTTAACAGTACCTTTCTAAAGGAATATGTAACACTCACTTGAGCACTGAGTGCTTCGAAAGCCTCGGATGAAAGACTTTCATAACCGTAAGAGAACACAGTATCTTAACAACTGGTTCTTCACTTACATTTCCAGTTCTTTTGCTTTGCAATGCTGGATTAAATGTAGATTTCACACCCACTTTTCAAGACAATCCGTAACTGATCTTCCAGCACAGAAGATCTACATCAAGCTTTCTTATTTCTGTTACCTGATAGCCTTTTTGCAAGAGGTGAAGTACATATATTCAATCATTCCCACAATTCAATTTTGTCCGCACTTACGCTCCAGGCTAACTTTACACATGGAAATAGTCCCATTGTAGTCACTGATACTACTCACAGAAATGAAATTATCTCTGTGCATTCATTGGAGTAGCCCATAATCATTACCTATATAGAGCCACTGCTTAGCTTTGCAAAAAAAAGTATTGAGAACAGCTTATCTGCAAGAAAAAGTAGGATACTAAATATGCTTAACGCTCTGCATGTGCCCATTGCAATCTTCTATCATCTCTATGTAAGTTCATTTAAGAGGCATTTTGCTCCTTTCTAAACACTCATATTTTTGTGCTTAAAGCCAGTTTCTGGGAAGTTGAGACATATCAATTCCAGTTTCTGTGAGTCTCCTGCATCCCACACTGAATCATCAATTCTTTTTATTGCTTATTACAAAAACTGAAAGTGGTGAGACAGAAAAAAACCCCACAGGGATGCAAATGCAACAAGCTGCCAGGGTCTTAGTGTGCTGCCTGCTTTCTCAGTGCTGTGCAGCCCTGAAGTTTTGATAAGCTTTTTCTTTCCCTAAGCTATCTGAGGGCTGGTGATAAGGTTGAGGAGAAAGGCAGTAAATACAAACAAATTGCTGCAATGTTCAGCTCATTCACAAGGAAAGAATAGGACCCAGATGGAAGCATTAACAATCTGTTTTAATACTTCAACTTCCACAAAACCAGATTAACGTAAGCTAGAAAGGCATATGTGCATTCCACTAGAGATACAGGCATTGGGTTCTTAGCTTCTTTTTTGGTTGTTATGATAAATGTGAAGCCAAATTAAAAAATTGTTACAACACATTTTAATTAAGATACTCGCCTTCTTCCACTCTTCCAGAAACCTCTTTAGAAAGGATTTTACAGCATCCATCAACTACTCCCCAAATTCAATTTTAACTGTGCTACTTTCCACTACTTCTTAAACCGTAATTTATTTTGTCTGGCTGTCTTAGATTTAATATATAATTTTCATGAGAGGAAGATAATCCATTTGTATTATATTAAAGTGGCAGATGGCAAAATCTTTCATGTTATAGAAGACTTTCAGTTTCATTACTGTTACAGGCTTCTTCAGTACCTATTGCACGGCTTATATAACATGTTATTCTGCATCCAGAACCGTGGAGATGATAAAAAAAACCCCAACCTTTCCTTGCACAGTAGTTGTAAATGCAAGCTAAAAAAAATATTCTTTTAACTTAATATAAAATAGTAGTTTGGTAGAAGACCATCATGTATAAAATTGCATAGTGCCAAAAGCAAAATCTTCACTTTTTTTTTTTTTTTTTTTGGGGGGGGGGGATGGTAATTTTTATTTCTGTAACAGAAAAGTTCCTTCCTGTAAAATTCCAGGTGCCCTGCTAGCACTTGAAATTCCTCATGTAATTCTACAGAATAAAGGAATGCCTGAGTAACTTCTCCAAACAACCTTGTAAGCAAGCCCAGCCTCATCCTCCATGTAGCCCTGCTTTAGCCAAAGACGCTGTGGGGGGGATGCCTGGGCCACCTCCCAGCACAGAGCCTGCCAGGGCCATCCTGCTCTGGAGGCACAGAGCTCTCAGCAGGACAGACAGACCGGAGTCCTTCCCACCTCTTGCCCTCAGCACGGGCACGTGCAATGGATGGTGACACAGCCAGCCTGAGCACACCCCACACTCGTGGCTCTCCGCGGATTCGGCAGGACGTGGAGGCATGTTAGCAGAGACAACTTCTTGAACTGGGTCCCAGCTTTCACTTGCAGTTCTGGATGATGAATGGCCAAAAAGCTTCAAGGAGTTATGAAGTATCAAGTAACATTTGGAGAGCAGAACATTCAATACGTTGAAAAGAATAATATCTTTGCTTTCCAACACCACCAGGTGCTGTGACTGGGCAGGGTGACCCACCCATCATCCCTCACAGTGTTTCATTTCCAGGATTTCACCAAATCAATCACATCTAATGGTAATGATGGTCACTAAACTGACAGCCGAATTCTGAGCTCATATAACACAGTGAGATTTTAATCTTCAGAGTTGCACTGTACTCAGGGTACTTCAATTTGATAATGTTAACAGCTGCCTACCTACTCTACTTCACTTGAATGTTTTGCCTTCACCCATAATTTTTTCAGTGCCTGCCAAAGCTGCCAGCATGGAATCAGTGGGAAAAACACATCCCAAGGTCTCCCGAAATAAAAGTGCAGCACAAACCAGTGTGAATTTACAAAACCAACAGGCTTAAAATTGTGACTCTGGGAAAAGAGACCAGGAACATCAGTTTTTTCAGCCAAGATATACAGAGTTTTCTTCCAGTCCCACTGTTTTCAAATTCCCTTATACAGCACAGGCAGTATTGAAGATACGCCTTCATTACTGGACAGGAAGGTACTGAAATAGAGTAATTTAAATAAAGGAATGTTGCTCTAATTGGGCAACGTTGCAGATAGATAGCTGATGTTGGATAAAATCCTAAAGTTATATTTGCTCTTCAGTGTTCATCCATAATTCCTATTGACATAAATGTTACTAAATCTCCCAGAGAAAGCAGCTGCGGTAAATTACTTCTGGAGGCTTAAAAGCCAACAGTAATAAAGTATTATTTTGTTTTCCATTAAAAAAATAACAACAGGGGCTTATATGAGATGTGTATACGTTTGGCTCCAGCAGAACGTTATTCATGAGCACCCCAAGTTATTTTCTATCTGAAATCTGTGTCACTGCAAATCAGCTGCATAGCTATTGCCTTCCCACTGTGATTGTTGCACCTCCATGTTACACAAATTTTCTCTGTACAGCCTTGGAGCCACACAGAAGTTTTGGGGCACCTTAACGCCATTCCTCCTTGATGACTTAAGTTTACTATCAACTTAGGAACCCATGTTGAGGAAAACTTACCCAAGCCACTGAATCCCATTCTCTAAAAGCTCAGAAAAAAACCACAGTAGGTATTTCCAAAAGCTACAGGTTATCTGTACTACAGCATGAAATGGGAAATAAGCAGAGGTAAGGCATTACCAGTATCCTAAGTCTACAACAGCTTGTAATATATTAAATATTCATGGTCAAAAAAGTTGGGAAATTGATACAGATAAAATTATCCTTAAATCCAAGAAGCTACTGCATACTTGCTAGATGTGAAATGTGCTACTAGAGATCACAGAAGGTGTCAGTGAAGTTACACGCAGGCTTATGCACAAAAGAAAAACACTTCAAAATAACATATCCAGAAAAAATGCTCTCATCTATGTATAAGTTTTTCTATACCTAATCTTTCAAAGCACCCTTTATAGAATTGAGGCAAAACTTGAATTGCCTTTTTTTTTTTTAATAGGAAAGCAATACGAATTGATGAATCTAATAAAAGATTTCATACTGCAATTCACAATCTCTTACTGTGAACATAAATTCAAAATGGCTTGCAGTGCGGAGAGGTATGGGCTGGGATTTGGGTTAAAAGATCATGAATTGAAGATAATGGTGTATCCACACTATTTAAACTGGCATTTCATCCACCTTAATTTATTAAGTTTACTAACAGTCACCATAGGGACCTCAGATAAAAGCATCACTGCATCAGAAGAGTGTCTGGTGAAAGCTCTGAGGAAACCTCAAGTACAACTTATGGACTGATACAAAGTCAATAAAATGCTGACTTTGGCAATGGAGACACATCCTGAGAAGGAACTACCATAGCCTTTTAGAGGCCATCAAGAAAAAAGAAACAGAATTAAATCCACCAACTCCAAAAGCTATCATAGAAGTAAAAGGAGATGCAGCCACCACCTGTAAAGGTGTCTGTCCAGCAGAAGTGTGGAACAGAACTGGCTGGCAGCAGCAAGATGAGCAGAGAAGCCAGCCCTGCTGCTATTTGCCATAAACTGGCCAGGCCCTCACAGCATCCCAAGACTTGAGCCTGCCCCAGTCAGCCTGTGCATCCCCTGAGCTGTGAAGTCAAGGTCACAACAGTATCAGCTCTAAGTATCACCCTGTGCTCTGCTCACCCAGTGATACAGTCCTTGTCCCTTGAAATTCAGCTGCCTGGACTATGGAAGGAGAGTTGGATGTGGACATAATTTAGGAATTTTGCGATATGGGTAGAGACGTTTGGCATGTTCTGAACAACCAGGGATTCAGTAACTCACCAAGGCTGATTACCTTGATGATTCTGACAGGAAAAATAATGTTTTCCTAAAGGCTGAAGTAAATTCTACTAAAAAGCACTGCAACACAGGACCAAGGTCAAGGTGCTATTTCTATATTGTTATTGATTAAGCTCACAGGAGGACTTCTGCTCCACTGAAATGTAACACCTACCCCTTCGTACCTCTCTTTTATGCACTTTGGTCTTTACATCCCAGGAGCCTTTTAATCTCACCCTGAAGAGCCAACTGGTTCAAGCTGCTTCTCAGTCATCCATAGAAAACCATAGTCCTCAGAAGGAAATTATTTCCTTCTCCTCCTCCATCAACTGATTTCCAAAGCTGAGCCAAAATAATCATATCATGAGCATACTTATAAGGTGCACAGCCACCTGAAATATGCAGGGTTTGCTTCACTTCCAAACTACATTTGTCATTAATAGTGCTTAACTGTAGGCAGACAGCAGAATGAACCAAAGAATGATTTTCAATAACGTTGTTGAAAAATAAGTTAAAACAGAAATTTAAGAAGAGTTTGGTAAATCTTGAAACACGAAAAAGCTGAATATGCAATTTCAACCTCAGGGGTTTGCTTCAGTTCTTGATCCTGTCTCAGCTTTGAAAGGAGATCCCTTCTTCCAGCTTCTCTGTGCTCTTTAAATCAAGGGCCCCACTGGACTGCTGCAATCCATATGCTCACTATTGCTTACATGCTATTTGCAAAGGTCAGTTTGGCTGAATTATGACCCCATCACACATACTTCCCTACTGTCTGTTACCTTTATCACAGAAAGGCATGCTTGGATTAAAAATAAACAGATGAGCATGAAGTTTATTATGTTTTCAAGAACTGGCTTTATATACAGTTTTGAGAGACATGAGAATTGTAATTTAATATTTGATTCAATATCTTTAAATATCATCAGAAATAAATTACGTAAATGTAAGTGATGCATGTTAGCAAAGCATTAGCTGAATATTCATTACTGAGCAGACAGAGAAACCACTTTTTTATTTTTGCTTTTAGAAACCAGACCTTTGTAATGAAGAGGACTGGATCAAAATTTTCACATGATAATCTTCTTGTGTTTATCGTTTTAGAAAGGTCCTGTACTCTGCATTTCCCAATGTAGGATGAGCACTTGGTTCAGTATTTGGTAAGGAAACTGCTGGTCATGCATAAACAAATTAAGTTGTCATTCCCCTGCTAAGGAGATGCAGCTTGATCACAGGACAAGAGAACGGACTATTAACAGAACCTTGCTTGAAACCAGTGGGTTTGTTCTCTGAGAGCAGGATTTGTTGTAGTTAGTGCCTTTCCCAATGGCAGCAAGAGGGCTTGCACTGCACAGAGCCAGCGCTGCGGGAAGCTGGAGCAGCAGCAGGAGGGCTGGCATGGGCTGCAGCAGCAACTGCTGCAGGCACACGGCTGGGAAGTAGGGAGCTGAGCTGTGGGATCTGGGATGGGGAGGTAGGGAGCTGAGCTGTGGGATCTGGAATTGGGAGGTAGGGAGCTGAGCTGTGGGATCTGGGATTGGGAGGTCGGGAGCTGAGCTGTGGGATCTGGGATTGGGAGGTAGGGAGCTGAGCTGTGGGATCTGGGATTGGGAGGTAGGGAGCTGTGCTGTGGGATCTGGGATTGGCAGGCAGGGAGCTGTGCTGAGTGATCTGGGATTGGGAGGTAGGGAGCTGAGCTGTGGGATCTGGGGAAGCCAGAGGTGCTCTCTGGCAGTGCCAGAAAAAGCAGGAATGTGATGGGTGCACGAAGGGGCGTGTGCTGGAAGCAGCGTGGTTAATGCCATCCTGACTGGGGAAACAGGCCAGCTCAAACCAGGGTTTTACAGTCCTCAAGGCAGAAACTGCACTCGGTGCTAACAAGGGCTGGGGACAGGAAGAGAACAACAAGCTGCTGGTGGAGCTGGGGGTGGCAACAAGCCTCTAATAATTTCTATCATAAGCCCTGTGCAGTAAGAGGTGTTCAACAGCACACTCTTAAGGGTAGATCCAAAGCTCAAGTGATGACCATTCTGGCCCAAGGAAGGTATCTCACCAGCTTTTTCCATGTAAGGGCTGTCAGCTCCCCTGTGGATTTGTTTCCTATTATACACTTCATCTAAAGGAGTAATATATGAAGCATATTGCTGCCTAAGACTTAACACAGCCAACAATATAGAAAGAAAAAGATTATGATCCTCCATCATTTCCTGAAACATGAGGAATTATCTGGATGCAGACATGCATGATTTTGTCAATTTGTGTTGTGCCGTAGTTGTGTGATGCTCTAAAAAACAAAACCCAAAAACTCAACCCAAGTGCAAAATAAAATCACACCACTAATGGTATGAAGCTTTACAACATAACTGACATAGCATTCACTTCCTTTCAGCATTATTTTTATAAACCCATGGGTGCAATGGGTTTAAAATAGGTGCAATACACTCTTCTATGCCGTGGCTCCCTTAGCAGATGCCCTCGGTGCATTGGAAGCCCAAGAAAGCAATAACAGGTATCACGCCCATTCCTTCAGGCACGAAACTCTTTTTAGTAGACTAGCTTTGCTAGCCTTTAATTTACAGTTAGGTCTAGTGGATGCATGTCAGCTCCACTGCAAAGAGCTTTAATTAGTCTGTAATTTGACACTGCAACACACTGGCCAGCCAGACCAATGAAGGAGGACACGGAACTGCAAACTGCAGATTTTCATTAACTTGGAAGCAACAGCAACTGCTGTGTCCAAGCCAACTTGTGCTAACCACTGCAATGGTAACATAAATAAACAAATAACACACAGCAAAGAATTAAAGCTTTGTCCATACCTGAGATACAGAAGGTCGAGGGGGCAGTGCAGGTGGTGGTGGGGGCAGCCAGCCAGACCTCACAGCTGAACAGTGGGAAAAGAAGAAGATGATGATAAAAAACCCTAACCAAGCAAACCACAGTAATTTAATTCCAAATAAACCCAGAATTAATTCCCAGGATAAGTGGAAAGTCTTCCTAGTGAAGAGGCAGTATTCAACATTTAATAACAAAACCCAAACCTGATCTTTATTGAGCAAAAGCTTGTTTGAAATAACTTCATGAGTAGTGAATGAGTAGTGATTTAATTGCTGTAAACCCACCAATCTTATGATAAAAAGCAGAGAAAGAAGCCAGTCAGCCACAAAAGCTGTAGGTAAAGCAATACAATTCCAGTTAAAGAAACCCAGAAACAGGGTCCACTTGTTCTTTGGACTTTGCTCTTTGTCATTAAAAATACTGCCCTTCTTAAAAGTGACACCTTAGCACCCAGTGTAGACACTAGCATTCACTCCGGATAAAACACACTCTGTGATGGAATATAGCCTTAAAAAGAAAACATCTGCCATGGAATTAATAGCACAAAAGCCTAAATGAACGAAAAATAAATCCATTTCTTTGGTTTTATATTTTGTATTTGCATGCTATTACTCAGTGGAGGTATTTCAGAGGGAGGAGGAACAGTTGGTTCAAGCCCTTATAAGACAATATATTGTCAGCTTTGAGTCTGAGCCAGCAAAAGGGAGGGTAATAATCATGTAGGTCCAACATTGTAATTCTCAGTTTTCTTAAAATACCTAAAACCCATTTGGGACAAAACTACAGGATAGATGACAGCTTCCAAAGGCAACTGAGAGGAGACAGAGAGGAGGACTGGGCTGGCACAGAGACATCAACCAGGACTGAGTTACCCTCCTGTTGCACTGAATGCTCAGCATTTGCTCTGGCAAAGACACCAGGCATTTTGCAACATTTTGCACTGGCCTATTTTTGTGTAACAAAAAAAACCCCAGCAGTATTACACATAGAAATGCCCTTTACCACAATAATGCTAAGTAATCAATTACATTTATGCACTTTTTATTTCCATGCATATTTCAAAAAGACCACAAAGACCATTAATAGCCTTGCTATAGCTTAGCCATTTATGTATTTTATACACCAAATCTAAAAGTCTCTACATGGCTGAAAACAGGAAGAAAAAAGATACTAACCATTACAGATAATTGTGACATGAGAGTAAAACTGTGTGTGAAAACACTGAGAACAGTCAAATTGACTACTTACAGCTCCAAAGAGACTTATAATATACTAGTGGGTTCTTTCCATCTTCTGTTTCATCATCTCTTGTAAAATGAAGCCTAATATTGCACACGATACCAAGGAGAGAGTTAGAACAACTAAAATGGAACTGAAGTTATGCAAAGAAGCCACTAACACACCTACAGGTGTAAGAGAGATTCAAAAAAACAGGCATCAGGATCCTTTCTCTTGCATTTCATTAGTTCTATTTATAAGACCATTGCAATAACAGCATGATGTGGTAACTACATTCTCCATCTCTTCCGTGGAACTGCTCTTTACAAAGAAACCTTCCTTTCCTTTAATATGAACTTCAGGTTATTACTTCATTTATCTGGGCACTGGCAGTGGCTTTGGCAGTTACAGCCTGTGACAATATTTGAAAACAGCAACTCAGACACCACATGCTGGAAAAGCATCTCCTGAAGTCGTTGGACACACTGTGAAACTCCATGAGTCTCCTGGGATTTGGCCCACAAAATTCCAAAGGGGAAAGTAATTGTTCCATAAAATAGTCAAATGAAAAAAACACATCACCACACAAAAAAAGCCACCATAAAAAACCTGCTTCTTCAGCTTTCAAAATGCAACACATATGAATCTAGCATTAAAGAAGTTAGATGCTTACAACATGTGCATTTGACCCAGTTTCCTCTTTCTAATCCTAAAAATTCTAACTTAAGCTACTAATGAAATATTCATAGAATTCCTGCTGTTGCAGAAGATCTTTGGCCTGTTGTTAGAAGGAAATCGTGCTTATGTGAGCACAATTACTAGCGAAAGTTAGCTGACTTCCGAGGACTCACAACAACTTCTAAAAAATCCCCCAGGCTTCAGCCTTCTCTAGTGTCACTGCCCTAAAAGAGGACAGCATGAACAGACACTCGTAGGTTTTTGTGTGCATTGGCAGGTGACTCTTACTATTCCAGAACAGTCTCCTTCCTGGGAGAGTGCCCTGCACAGCTCAGCTCTTGCTGTGAGAGATGGCAGCACTACTTAGTTCTCAGAGCTACACACAGGGGAAGGTCTGTTTCCAAAATAAGAGCAAGTACCCTGGGGCTGAGCAGCAGACAGACAAACAGACAAATGTCGTGCTTCCAGGTGCACGCCTCGGAGCTTGGATAAGCTGATGTCACTGTACAGTGAAAAGAAGTCTTCACACCCTGTGTGCAGAAGCCCAGGGAGCTGGATGGGCCTTGCACAGGTCCTTTTGCTATTGAGCATTGCTGCATTCCAACCAGGCTGAGCCACAGGATCATGGAACAGTTTGGGCTGGAAGGGACCTTAAAGATCAGCTCAATCCAACCCCCTTGTCACAAGCAGGGACATCTTCCCCTTGACCAGATTGCCCAAAGCCCCGTCATGGAAGGCAAATCCCACAGAGAGCCGTGTGGAAAGCCCATACAGGTGCCAGTAAAATAGATTTAAGTATCCATATCACATGCATTCCAGTAAATGACAGCCCTTTCATTCACTAGTTACTCCCACAAAGATAGGGTTTTCAGTTCAAAAACCATGGCTCTTTACTTAGCATGTTTACACTTTAAGAGGGATTATCTGCATGGAAACCTTCCAAGACCATTTTTCTGCCCTATTTTGGCAACCACAAAGGTCTGATAGTACTAACATGACACCACACTAGATAAAAAAACAGGTTTTCCAATCTGAAGGTAGATTAATATTTTAAAACAAACATCAGGCTGCAATTGTACACTCTGAGAACTGGTCATGCCATCTTATCTGAGCACTCTGCCTCCAGCCTCCCTAGCAGACAACAACACTCAGCACTTAATCATTATTTGTGGTAATGATGAAAAATAACAATCCGAGGAACCACTCAGATAGCTCCTTTACTTATTTGATGTAGGAAGAGGAGATGAAGGAAAAATAAAAGTTTGTAACAGCCCACACAAACCTATGGAAGTAGGTCTTTAAGTCACCAGGCACAGCAGCAGTGGAGATTCCCAAAATTAGGATGAGCAAGTCTGGGACCATGGGATCCTTTCGTGCAATATAAGAGGAAGGTGCTGTACTTCTCTGACCCAATGACAGTCACTTATGCTCTTGGTTTTCAGTATTGAAGAAAAAACTGCCATAATACACTGAGCTTCTGGATGCCTGCTATTTTTGAAAATTAATAGTGGAACAGCAGCATACAAAACTACATTTCCTGAAATATTTCCGTGTCAGATATTTAATATTAATTCCCTACATGTGGATGACATCTTGGTTTTAGATGTCTATCACCTTAGCTTGAATATCACCTCAGACAGGTTAAACTTCGGGTGGAAAAAATGTATACCCTCCTTCCCATCTGAACTGAATACATTTCTAAGCAGTGCCCTGAAAGAAGGGTGCCTTTCCTGGGTCAAGGGCCATTTTGTACCTTGCTGGCCAACGTGAAACTAGATCCTGCCTACCAAAGGAGACTGACCGCATCTCAAGTCAAAAGAGAGGGTCTGGCTGATGTATTCGGTATTTCTCAAGTGGATGCTACAGCACTGTTGGCTCAAGGGAGAGGCTGGTTGCATGGTAGATTTCCATCAGTTTATGCTGCTTCAGAGTCCTGAGCTGCCAGATCAGGTTTAACAAAACACCAACCAATTAATTTTATCAGGAGGAAAGGGAGTAAGATACTGCCATCAGCTCAAAAAAGATAAGCTAACAGAAGGAATTATTCTTCAGTTCCCCCAACTACCTAAGGCATTGGTTCCTCAGGGAAGCCAGCATTTTCACCCTTCCACTCTGACACTATTCTGGAGAGCCTTTTGAGAGACTTTTCCTGTTTCTGTTGCCAAAGGCAGAGCACAGAAAAGTTCTGTGTCTAAGCTGGTTTCTGTTTACCTCCTTCTTACTAAACTTCTGTGCTTGTTCAGTGAAATTGGTACTTGGTTATCCCCTAATACTGACACCATTCTTTGCACAACTTCATTTATTTACGTTCCTGACAGCAGCATTAGTAAGGGATTGTGAAATAACCATTTCTCAAGAGATCTGATTTATTAATTCTCACTACTATGTCTAAAAAAAAAAAAAAGACAACAAAAAAAACCCAACAACAACAAAAAAAACCCAAAAAACAAAACAAAACAAAAAAAACCAACCAAACAAAAAAACCCAAAAACCCAAACAAAAAAAACCTGTAAAGCTGTAGCTAGGAATATAAATTTATTAAAGGATTCTAGTAAGGTAGTTGTGAAATACCTACTGATCCAGGAATCTGTGTCAATAATTCTTACTAATGTCTCCTTGGAAAGTAACAGCATTGCAAAAAAACTGTTTTAGACTCCTGACATTAACTTTGTTACCAGATTTGTAGAAATGCTGTAGAAAGCATTGCCAGTGGCAGAATGATGTCTTCTCGCAGTTAGTTTTGGGAACCTGCTCAGCAGGCAGTTTCATGTGTCACGGCAAATAATACACACACCTGATGTCACAGACACACACACTTGTTACAGGTCTGTTTCATGTGCTAATCACACAGAAAACCATTTGTACCTTAAGTGAGTGGGAAATTATCCATGTACTTTCCAAGTAATTAGGAAGAGATATAGCCAGACCTTAAGTAATGAACGTTTCTGCACTATGAACCCACAGGTGTGACCCTTTAGGGTGTGACCCGTGTGCTAACGTATCTGATGGGTCACTTTCAAATCAAACAAGCAAAACATCATTAGAGGGTTTTTTATGATGTCTATTTTTAATGTCCTATCCAAGAATTTCAGCATGTGTTAAGAAAATCTGTAAAATAAATTTTTTTTAAACAACTATTTTCTGGTTTACATCACATATCCACAACATCTGTATTTTTACCTCCCTGTCCCTCATTTTCCTTAAACCATTTCATTTTCTAGTTACTGTTGTCTCTACCCTTTCCTTTTCTGTGTGTTTCTATTTGGGGACTGTGTCTCCCTCCTCCCTTTGCCCTTAAACAAAACTATCCAAGATTTTGTTTTGTCTCACTTCACATTTAGCTTCATTCTCCACCCACAGGGAGGCACAGTCCCTCCACCTACCTCCCACAGATCCGTGTTGCCAGGGCTTCTCCCCTCTGGAGATGTGGGTGGTAGCGCTGGAGGTTCCACCTGTGACCACTCCCAGCATGGTCACACTGGGAGCAGGCAGGTGGGGGCCACCAAGAGCTCACCAGCCACCCCCCTCTGGTCCCTCCTGTGGCTCACACACCTCTTGGGGACATCTGCATCTCCAGGGTCTTCCCCACAAGGGAGGCAGCTGGACCCCTGCTCCACCCGAGACACAGCAGATCCTATCTTGTTTAACCTATAAAGCTGTCCCATGATGGATGAACGTTTTCTTCACGGAACAGAGTAACCCACATGGGATCACAAAAAAGGTCAGTGGGGCTGGTAGGCCTAGTCAAGTACATTTCAACCGTCACAATTTTCTGTGGAAGAGTTTTTGGATTAAAATTTAATTTTTAACAACATGCAACAGGATGAAAACAGACTGCAAATCATTCTCTGATCCCTGAAAGAGCTAAGATTAGATAAATGGAAAAATTTAATTTTTAAAAAGTTCAATTCATTAACACAAATGGTAAAAAAACAGCTACACTTGAAAGCCTGCTAAGTTTTGCCCCAGTAAAGCACTCTCTGGAGTCAGCCCTTAGAGATAGACATAAAAATCTAAAAATGCAAAAATAAGTTATCCCATCAGGTTCCTATCATGTAATAACTATTCATCCATTTATACCCTTACTCTTTTCTCCATCTTATTTAACCTTAATTGTGTCCCTGTCAAGTTGGCAAAGAAGTAAGTTACACAGTTGTAAACACATAAAACCTTCATGTAAAATTCTAAAAGGCTGAGAGGTGCAAAACTCCTCCATTCAAATCAGAAGGAAGACATGAATATTTTATTTAGAGTAAGCTCAGTTCAGTCATCAAATATATTCTGAAGGGGAACAGGACTAGAAAACACCAGCAGCTCCAGTACCAGATCAGGGGCTGGGCTAGTCCCAAATGAAAAGAAAATATTTTCTAATTCAAAAAAGTATTTTTACAGCAATTATTTTAAAAATATATTGCATAGACTAAGAAAAATGTGAATAGCAGATCAGTTTTGTGTTCTGTGCTCTACGCATAAGACATTTTTAATTTGAATTTGTCACAACCCTTACAACCAGTCACTAACTTAACTCTACACTCCTCACTTGATGAAGCTTGCAATATCAGAGCTCCCGTACACTATACAGACAATAATTCCTGAAATGGCATATTTGGTGAGGGTATTTGCCATTATCTCTTCTCTAAAATAAAGGTCCTTCAGAATTCCCAGCTTCCTAATTTAATGTTTAATGGTCTGATTAGTAAACACAATGCAGTAACATGCAAGACAGTACAGTATTACAGCATGAACAAAATCCCAAGAAAGTAGCTGAATTTTACTAAATCAAGACTAATGTAAGAGCAATGACAGGAAGGAGTCCTGAAAATTAATTACTTAATTAAATTCAGCCTTAAAAAAAGAACATTACTGTTCAAAGTTTCCCCTTGTCACCTCGGCTTTCAAATAAAATTTTAGTTAAGAAATCTGTACTTATGGTAATACAAAAACATAACTGCACCACCCATTAAAAGCTTGTCTTTAGCAACTACATCTTTCAGACAGCTAACCTCAATGGACCTGTACAGACATTTCCTAACAAATAGAGTTAATCATAAAAGAATACAGAAGATAATACAGCAATCATGCTTATCTAGGTTAAGTTTTGCAGGTTTTTTTGCACTCAGTTTCACGTGCACAAAAGGGAAAGTCACTTGCATTTGGCTCACTAAGCTAAAAAGACAATCTAACTGAAAAGATATTCCTGAAAACAACTGGAAAACAGTATTATGGTTACTGTTTGGGCCTGTCTGTATAAAAACATCTGTGATATCAGAGCAACAATCATTTTAATTCTCAAAATCCTCTTTCCTACACAATTATGAGCTGTTTCATTTTTCATGTAGACTTAAAACCATTCACAAATACAAAGAATTTGACTTAGGCAAATATAAAAAAACCAAAGATATCTCAACTTACATTTAACTATTGACAAATCTCCACACTTGGCAAACAAAACCCACCAAGCCTGTAAGCTCAAGGAAAGGATGTGCTAATTGAATGAAGTAATGGAAGTTTGATGAAGTAAAGAAGTAATGACAAGTCTTCTTCAAAGCTATGAAAAAGAGGGTAAAATGTGATGCTGAACAGTCTTCCTTCAGCACTAAGGAAAATGAGAGGGTGCAGAAAGACAATTGTACTGATTGAGTCTTCATGATAAAAATACCACCTTAAACTGCTTGGGAAACACGTATATGGAGGAATACAGGAGTGATGTGGGGACACACTTAGGTCACTGATGGGGATGCTGATGCACACCAATAAAAATCTGTTCCCTTGTTCCCTTCCTGTGAACACCATATTTAGAACAGATTTAGAACCAGATTTAGGACGTTTTCTTGTCTGGTAACCATCACCAGCCCAGCAATTCTGAGTAGAGGTTACAGATCTGACTGTAGTCAGGAAAACATCATCTGTAACAGAAAATACTACCCTTGCAATAAAATGCTTGTTGTGTTTCCACCTGGCCAAGTGTGGAACTTAACACCTCACATTCTAAAAGGGAGAAACCCCCCAAAATACTAGCCCCTTGTTGCTGAAACCAGCACCCCAGAAGCAGAGAATCCAGGTTGCAGTGAGTGCTTCCTTAGAAGCTGACATAAAAAATGGTGCCTGCATTCCACACGTTCTTCACTTCAGGGACAGCCACAGCAGGAGGTGAGTTTCAAAAGCAAATGAGTGCTGAAAACCTCCAGTCAAAAATTCATTTGTAAATAGTTATATGGCTCTTTTGTTCAATCTGCTTCCAGATAACACAAAACTACACTGTTCACGACAATTTTGTTGTTTCATCAAAGCAAATTCTCTTTTCCCAACAAGTATCCTTTATTCAACAGAACTGTTAATTAAAAGTAGTTATGTGACTCAGAAATGAAACTAAATGGAAAATAACATGTTCAGGGGCAACTGTATGAATCTAACAAGACTCAGACTGCTGTCACTGCCCAGAAGCAATTCTTTATCAGCTGTCATGGGCAGCAAACAGAACTGAACAAAACATCAGAAGACAACAGATGCACTTTCAGGTTTTAATGCTTAAACTGAGACTTGCCCCAGCCCCAGAGTGGCCCCAAGGCAGACTCTAGCTTACTGCTGCTGTCGAGGCTAGAAGGTGGCTGGGGCTCTGCTGCAAGATCTCTGGACTCTGAGCTGCCCCAGTTTTGGCCCCCTCAATACCCAGGTCTTACTCTGGGAGCTCTTCTCTTGTATCTGCCTAGAGACTGGGCTAGGGGAGAAATGAAGAAGTAAACTAGGTCATGTATGCATTTAAAATGACATTTTTGTTTCTACTTAAAACCTGCTGTTGTCCTTCCAGGAATGCATAAACTCTAGCCAAGAACTTTCTTAACATGAACACAGGCCAAATTCCAGAGATTGCATATTCAACAAAAAGAAATGCATTGAGAATTTAGCAGCACAGAATTTTTCTCAGATGCTAACATAAAGACTACACAAATAAAAACAAAAATAAAAGAGATTTCTGTCTCTTAACAGAAATTCACTTGGATATTTCAGGAAGTGGCACCTTTCAATAAGTTCTCATGTTTTGTTATGTCTTTCCTGGGTAACACTAATTGCAGCATCCCAGAGGAGTGCAGCTATGAAGTATGAATGCAGGTGCCTTCTTCAAGTCCAGTTACCTCCCAATTCAACAATTTCAAAGCACATTTTTGTGGCTAATGCATTGCTGGACATGCCAGCCATCACAGATAAATATTCTGTGTGTATACTGGCCAGGAGAAAGGCATAATACAATGGTGACAAACATGATATAGCAGCAGTATAGGAATAACAAAAAATAAACAAAAAAATCCCAGTACCCACAACAGGGATTCGCCGCCGTCTTTGACTGAATTTACTTGAAGAAAAAATATTTTTCTTTTTCTGCCCTTTAAAAAGAAAACAAACAAAACAAATGCTTCAAAGCACAGATGGTTTTACAATTAAAGAAATGATACCTACAGATCAACATGACCCATGTGGAACTGAAAACAAAACTCAATACTACTGAGCATTCATTTGTGGGTCTGGAAGCAGATTATCCACCAATCTCCCCAAACGAAAATTATTTCTGAACTAGAATTAGTTGTACAAAAGCTAAAGGACCAGAATAGGATTATTCTAGTCATGCTGCACATACATAGAAGCATAGAATATCCTGAGTTGGAAGGGACCCACCAGGATCATCAAATCCAACCCCTGGCCCTGCACAGGACACCCCAACAGTCACACCATGTGCCTGAGAGTGCTGTCCAGATGCTTCTCGAACTCAGGGTTGGTGCCATGATCACCTCCCTGGGGATCCTGTTCCAGTACTCAACCGCCCTCTGACTGAAGAAAATTTTCCTGATATCCAGTCTAAACCTCCCCTGACACAACTTCAGGCCATTCCCTCAGGTCCTGTCACTGTCACCACAGAGCAGAGATCAGTGCCTGCCCCTCTTCCCCTCACAAGGAAGTTGTGACTGCAGTGAGGGCTCCCCTCAGTCTCCTCTCCAGGCTGAACCAACCAAGTCCCCTCAGCTGCTCCTTATATGGCTTCACCTCAAGGCTCTTCACCAACTTTGTTGCCCTCCTTTGGACATTCTCTAATGGCTTAATGTCTTTTTTTTATTGTGGTATGCAAAACTGAACAGAGTTTGTTAACTTCCCCAAAAGAAACTGCTTTGAGACTTTCAAAATGATCCACTGCAAAGGCAAGATGTTAATTTTCATTCACAGAATGACTTCTTTAAGAATCTACATTCTTCTTTCATTTGTGTTCCAAGCGAAATTTAAACCCAAGTTTATTTCCTTCCAGTTTCCTTCCAGTTACACTTGTTATCTGGATTCCAAGAAGATTTGCTGCAGTAGAAAATGTGTAGTTGGCTCTGTTTGGGGTTTTATTTTGATGTATAAAAAAATCAAAATTGGAGGCACCGGACCCCTCAACAGGAACAAAGATAAGGAATTACTCCTCTGTGTAAGACAAAAAAAAAAATGTTTATTCCTATTGAGTTTCAGGGTTCAGCACACATAGCAGGACTCCTGAATTCCCTCTAGTGTTTGCACAGAAAAAGTCCCATACAGCAAGAGGTAAAACTCTTTTCTACTCCAAGAACCACATCAGAGAGCCCAGTTAAACATTCCTTGACACAGCCAAACCTTGGCTTTCTCCTGAAGCACAAGCATGACTGTGTTTAAGCTAGTCCTTGAGTCAGATGAATGGTGTGCAGCCCCAAACCTCTGATCTGGTTCAAGGACACTGCTGAAGCACAGCCATGCTGGGTGACTGCTGCCCTGAACAAACAGCTCCTCTTCCCGCTTGAAGGCAAGAGGCACACTCGAAGGGTAACGTGCTGAAAAGCCATTTTCTTTCAGTTCACCCCAGCTACTATTCTACATTTTCTTTCTCTTCCCCTCACCATGCACCCATGTCAAAAGAAATTACCCTTTTCTTTTTACTCAAAGTGTGGCTTCTGATTGTTCCCACACATATGTTAGACTTCAACATCAAAAATGTTTGCTTTCTTTCTCCCAGTTTAAACATTAAGGGTTTTCTTCCTGCTTCTGAACTACAAAAAAATAAATAGTAATAAAAATCAATTATATTGTAGCTACTGATGAGAGTTGTCTAAACAGCCAGACTAGTTATGAACAGTCAGTGATGACAGACTACCGTATGTTAAGCTTCCCATTACTGTGCCAGAAAACATTATAATCACCTTAATTATAGAAACAGTGGTTTTTCCCCTTAGTGGCAATGTAACACAAGCAAGTGCACAAGCAGAACTCCTGTTCTGCAGTGCATTACTGTCTGCGGCAAAGGCCAGCACGTGCACATATTGCCAAGCATTTCTGCAAACAGATCAAGCTGCCAAGCACGCAGCTAACCTGAATGGTCTCAGAAGGAGCAGGGAAAGGAAGCTTTACCTTGTGTGTTTTGCTGAAATATTTTGTTCAGATCCAAAGAGGAAGCTCTGGAATGTGATTTTTGTGGCCTTGGAGGTGGAGTAGGGGGCTCTTCTCCCTTTTTCATGGCATCTTCTATGGATGTGCTAGAGTAAGACCTAAGGTAAAACATGTTGGGGAAAAGCAGAAAATATTTTATTTCAAAAACTGATTTTAAACAACTATAGTGAACAGTACCTAAAAATACACTGACCAGAACTCAGGTTCATGGTGGAAATTCCTTGCCCTAATGACTAGGAGTTCCGTCTTACAACAACACAGATTTTTTTGGCAACAGAGGGACCTAAGCATGTGGAGAAAGGAACGAGTCATGCTTACAGGGCTAGTATTTTCTAAGGCTTTTTGTAACACAGCTTGAGGCCTTCTTATGTAACTTTGCCAGCAGGATAATTGTAGCAACTATTTTGAATAAATCAAAGTAAAATTCCCCACATACACCACTTGGAGTTTCTGTTGCCTTTCCCAACTGCAAGGGTAGTGTTTATACAGGTATAGATTCAACCTACCTCTTGCAAGTACACATTTCATAATTTGCAATATTCTCACTAGTAGAATAAAATTTAACTATTAGAATAAATTTTCCATAGGAAACAGTCACCAAATTCCACAAAATCCAGAAAAAGAGATGATTCCACAGTGACTACAACTGGTCAAATACATGGCTCAGTACCTCTTTCCAGGCCCTCCCACAGCACATTAATCCCAATATGGTGCATTTGCTAAGAATTTTGATTTTGCTAAATACTGTCCAATATTTTTCAGCTGTTACCAGTTTAGAAAAACCAAGACCAAGCAAGACCAAGACTCTGTTCAAAATGAGCACTGACAATGTGAGACGTTACACTTACTGTAATACATTCTGCATGGCAGGGCAAGACCAAAAGCACATCTGAGTAGAACAGAAGTAACTCCCACTAATGGCAAATGGATCTCTTTTTTTGCCAAACAGGTTCCTAATATCCAGTGCCAGCCAATTAAAAGCATATTGAGCAATATCCTATTACCCTCCCTCTCCAGGTCCAAGTTTGTCCATTTATAAGCCACTTCACACAACCACTCATAAAAAGCTAATGGACATTCTCTGTCTCCCTGCTTTACCTCATACAACTTTGCAAGACTCCTATGTTTTGCCACTCCATTATGAATTCCATATAAAATCAACATTTTTACTCATTTTAATCCAACATCTTTATTCAAATCCCATTCAAGATCTTCTTTAGGGAGAAGTTCATCAGGATTTGGTACTCCTGCTCCCTCATTTTTCTGATCTAGCCCCTCAAATTTTCTCCTACTCAGTCCTTCCTCTGCTTTTTCTAGAACCTTTTTCTGGGGTTATGTGTCATCATCGCAGATTTAATAATACTATGCAAATCATTTGGATTGTTACAGTGACATCCAACATCCTGTTTCCAAGTCAATAAATCACAGATAGTAAACAGTACACGCACATAGATGGCTTTCCCAGCAGTCTCACAATTTGTCTTAAAGGAGCCTGAGTCACTGAATCACTGATTTACTCCATCCTCTTGCCCTAGTTCTGCCAGAAACAAGACTTCCTGATTGACTTCTTTCTCTAATAGGACTGTCAGAGTCCTCCTCACCCTCTGAATCAGAGTTTTCAGGACCCACCAGAGGAGCCACCAACAATTCTACATGTTCATTATCACCACCAATCAGATTTACTTTTAACACCACAAATTCTTTCACCGTTTTCAATTTTTTCTCAGTTACTGAATATATTCCAATCTGGTTTTGAAGTCCATTAATACACTTTTTTTTTTCTAACATCCCAATCATTCTTTAAAGAGAAAAATAAATCCCACTATGGTATTTCATCCTGTTTCCAACAAGCACAGCAGGTCTGAGTTCAAGGATGTGCTCAAGCACCTTCAGTCTCAACTTCTGCATTGAAGCAGTGATATACAGTCAGATGTGAGACAGCCACATGTGACACAGTAGTCACATTCAAGTGACTTTTTTTGAGCTTGTTTAAGCATTTGGTATTCTATGTATTTGTGCACTTTTTTTGCATATTTGCAATTTAGTAACATAGCAAGAAAATTTAAAACTCTACAGAAACTAAAAAGCTTTGGCTAGCAGCAGAAAAACAGCACACAAGGCAGTTCAGCCTTCCCGAATAAAGGTCCTAGGAACAGAGGATTTCAATCCTCAGTCATCATGCTTATAGCTGATCCTCTCTTACTAGCAGGCTTTGACAAGCTTGTAAGCAGACAGCTTCTGACTATACCCTCATTACCCAAGCAAAAAAATCCCAAGCAGAGTCCTCTAACTAGCACTAAAAATGAAGTTTAAGGTGAATTAAGAATATGGCTACACACCAGTAGGTGACAACCAACCCAAGATGTAATCCATTTATACACAATATTTTCTGGCACAGGTTTCCCTTTTCTTTCGAACATCCGAATTCAGCAGGTGTCACTTCTAGCACACAACAGTCCTTAAGTCCTTCCATCACACACCAGACAACCCCAGCCAAGCACATGCATGCCAACAAAAGGATTCACTCACCCACCCCTGAGAGCTGAGCTACTACTGCTGTTTCTGTGGGACTGTGCAGTGTCTCCCTCCATATGAAATCCCCCTGCAGGCTGCAAGAGCATGGAATTGCTGAGGATGGTCCCTGCAATGGGGTGGTCCCAGCTGTCCTGCCACAACGCCCCTGGGGCTGGGCTGGAGGCAGTCACCACCCTGACACGGCAGCAGGGCTGGGCAGACAGGCAAAACTTCCAGCCCCTTATGACCAAAGATCATGGGGCCCATGTGCAGTATTTATGTAGGGTCTATAGCTTACAGATTCCTCCTGCTAAGTCTGTCTGATCCGAGCTGTACTTCCAGCACAACACCAATTAAAAAAAAAAAATCCAACACCAGTTCTGATGCCTTGTATCTCACACCAGAGGAACATATGTCTTTTCCTGAAATAGGAATGAAAGCAGTACCTGGATCGTGGTCTGGATCTGAGTGCATTAGGTTCTTGAGCAGCTGGAACAGAAAAGAAAAAAGAACTGCTAAAACATCACATTTTAAATAAGTATCTTTAGCTTCAGAATCAGTGTCCATTAAACATATGGGTGTTGCCAATGTGGATGTGCGAGTATGCTCATCTCACATAAGCAATGGGGATTGATTTTCACTTCTCCTTCCCCTTTGTTTTTGTAGTGTGTGAATGTCCCAAGAACTCAAAAACCACCTTTTGTGAGAGTGAGAGCTTCACCTTTTTAATTTGGTTACCAGAACACAGGAAGAGCAATAGGTCTGGTAGCTCTGACCTGTAGTCATGGATGTAGTTGTGATAAAGCAACATAAGGAACAGCATAAACATTTTACAGAAAACATCTTGTTCTTAGTCCAGGTATCTATTAGTTGTCCTGCTTCCAAAAGCACAAAGGTTTACGTCCTTTCTAAATACTTAAACTAATTAGTCTAAATGTACATCACCCATTACAAAAAATTAACATGTCACGTTGAGACTGTTTTGACCTTGGAAAGATATTGGAAGGTAGAAAGCTTTAAAGTCTAAATGTTGATCAAACATATTTCCATCAATGTAAAAATGGGTTTCTTTTCTTTGGATGAATTTCAAATATCCTGCCACATGAGGGTTTTATGTGATAGGAAAACAACAGTGCTAAATTATCCTCTCTGGGTAATTCCTCGAGGCTGTTCCTTGGTTTACATTGTCTTTTCTGTTACTTTCCTTACTAGTATCAGATAATTTTGAGAAAACATATCTGCATGATTGCTTTCAAATTCAACCCACTGAGATTTCCTCAAGGTATTACAGCAGCATCAATGATCCCAGTGCTCATACAAAGTGAATCCTTGTATTTCTCCCAGTCTGCTAATCAAGGTACAACACTCAAGAGAAACAAATAGGTTGGGGAAAAAAAGTAATTGTCAGAATTTCTGCTTCCTTCAGATACATGCCTGCTTTCAAGTCAGACATTTGTCATCAGCTACTACAGAGCAGTACCTGAGAATACAACAGATCCTCCAAACCACAGAGCAGGAGCTGCCTGTGGCAGCAGCTGGCAAATACTGAGTTTTTAATGGCTTGCACTGTACTGCTGCACAGACCCACCACAGGAGGGTTTGGGCTCACAGAAGACAAGTAGCAGCATATGGCACATGTACAGCCACACACTAGCTCTTCATAAAAGAAACTGCTCTTAGGAACATGCAGAGCTGGTTGGTGTTTTGGATGGAATAAACCCCACTGCAGCTGGCAGTGACAAGAATGACCACTTATAGACCAAGTTCTAGTAGACTGTCATCACCAAACTGGTTCACAGTCATTCCAGATTTGTCTGCAACAAACTCTTCCTAGCAACTAAAGAAGGGAGAGGGAATTAATATTAAAATATGCAGTGGTGATAATCCTCCTCCCTCTCTCTGTGTCAAACTCCCAGAGAATACAACTTCAGACACTGCTTCCCTACAGCCATATGACCCAATTTTCCAATGCTGAAATTGCTGATTATTAAATTACATGCACAATTATTAAATATGCCACTTAGAAATAGGAAGTATAAATCCTTTCCAAGCTAAACCATGTTTAAGAAACTTCAAATTTTCCTTTTCTTACAGAGACTTTAATTCTATTCATACTCCTTTTAGAAAGCCTTTCATATAAAAACTCATAGGTAAAACTGACATTCAAACTCTCCAAGGACATCCTGCTGAGGTAAACAGGAAAGCACATAAGGAAGAGAGACTTCCAAAATGACTACTAATAAAAAATGATAGCAACAGAATGCCATTGCCAAGGATTTTCTTTTAAGCTTTTGAAAAACTAGGAAATTCAAGGCTACAATTACGGAATACCCAGACTTAGCTTTCCTTTCAAAAGAAGTAGTATAATACAAAAAAGACTATAAATCAGGTAGTTCATTATTAGGGCAGAGGAATAATTGTGGCAGGATTTCCAAGAAACATGCAGCTATTTTGGTACCTTCAGTCTGTGCACACTTCACGTCTGAGGTGCAGGTTTATGCACATACATGACAAAATCATTCAGGATGATACAAAACTATTTATCCAGTTCATGAGTTTTCCATATTTCTTCTGCTATGTTTACATAAGCCTAACTTTCATGAAATGGATAAATTGAAGCTGTTGAGTAAATCATTTACATTGATTATTCAAAAGTTTGTACAATTCCTGGAGTAGTAGAACCTGATGGACTGAGCAGCTTGGTCTGCAGTAATTAAAGAGAGTGTAAAGGTTCCTGGTTTGGGTGTTGAGCTGCTCCTACAGCCCTCTTTCAAGACAACTTCATTTTAACATTCCAAAGGAGGCTGATTTGGTAACTTTTGACTGTAGCCTCACATCTTACACTCAACAGCTGCCTCCTTGCTTTACAGGCTTAAGATCAGGTGGAAAATTGTGCTTTAAAAGGTGAAAGGCTAAAGAAAAAAACAGCATTGCCCACTGGTCAAAATCAACCTCAATGACTCATCTCTTACTGGTCATCTAGGGACAAATGTACAATTTAAAAGCTTGGAAATTTGGCTCTCAATCCTTTAAAAGGCTAAGGTCAACAATGATCTTGCACTTAGGAGTCTAAATAAACTGGCCAGATATTCTGAGATGCTGAGCATAAAAAGTTCTCACTGATTTAAAATTTCTAGACCTTCTGATGGCAAAGAAAACTTTCACACACTATCATCTTTCCCAAGTTTACATAAACAGCCCAAATGAACAACCAAAGAAGCATGTAAAATTTCTCCCACTTTATCCCAAATGAGTTTTCATGCTGGAAGTTAATGATTACAATGACCTTTCAGAATGGTGACTGACTCTGAAATAACCACTCAATTACTGTGCTGCATCTACTCCACTGGATAGATAAACATTTCTACTTTTCACATCAGTTGTAGCATGCAACCTGAGAATGTGCTGGCTCAAATCCTCAGTGTGCAGCACAACAAGAGTGGAACCCCTGCAGGGGCAGGAGCCATGATGATGGAGCAAAATTCTGCCACTGTCCCCCTTGGTACACAAACACAGCAACTCTGCTGGAGGAGCACAGCAGCACCGGGAAATGAAAGACACGGGGAAAAAGAGGTTGGTGGCAAAGGAGATGTGCAGGGGACAGTAAGTTTTTTTCCTAAATGTACTAAAGATGAAATTGCTGAACTGAAAGTAAAACTCCCCTGTGCTCCTGGTTAAAACCAGGGGGAAGGAGAACAGAACTGAAAGTCGTGCAACCACCCTCCTTCCCTGCGAGAGATGTGCAAGAGTGTGTGTGTGTGTGAGTGTGTGTGAAGGAGAAGAAGCAATCTTTTGAGAATAGAAGCTGAAGATAGCAAATCTAGCAGCTGCCAAGTGTTTGGGAAGAAGCCAGGAAAAAAAGAGTTGGGAAATGAGGCATGCAGCTGTTGAGCAGCCATGAATAAATCGAGCTATAAGACAAAACTGCTGTGACAGACATGTGGGGTCCATTTTCTTAATCAAGGATACCTTCATAAGTAAAAACCTTCATGTAAAAGGAAAAGAAAGCAAGAGTTTAGCTTGACTGGGATTAGGGAGGGCTTACAAACATTCTTAACACTGTAGGAAAGAGATTAACAAAGAGTAAGGCAAGGGAGGTCTGATGAACTGAACTGAATGCAGGGGAAGTTTCTGGAGCAACTAAGTAATTTTGACATATGCTGTTCCAAAAATAACATTTTCCAGAATGATAGGAACAAGGAGTGTATGCTGGAGCTGGAGAGAGAAGGATCAGGAGTGGTTTCAACAAAGAAACAAGCCCTGAGTCAAAAGCTTGCGTCAGTGTCTTAAGTGCCTCAAGGTCTGTCTTTCCAAAAGGTTCTCTGCCCTGTAACTCCTTGACTCAAAAAAGGAAAGCTGAGCTTTCGCAAAGAAACAGGCCATTTCAGAACAGTTACCAAAACATTACATAGTTGTTCTATACTTTTGATGAGGTTTTACCAAGAGGTACAATATTCATGCTCTTGCATCTTGTTTGTAGCATAGAAAAACTTCAGACTCTTTAAAACGGCTGTGTTAAAATATTTCTCACACAGGAAGAACCCATATACTAACAGTGAGGGAAAGAAAGCAAGAAAATCTTTTGACAGCCTGAAGTAGTAATTAATATTTATCTTACAAATAGTAGTCATTATGAGGTAAAAGCTAATTTCAGTAGGAAAATAGTACAAGAGCAAAAAATCCTTTCAAAAATTAATCAAGGTACATTAATTTAGGCTTACTGTGATACAGAAATACTTGATCAAAATTCTCATGCAAGTAACACACGGACTCTTTTTTTCTTACCTGCTCTCACAGTCAAGTGCTGAAATTCCTTTGGTATAGTTTTGAGAGTAGTGCTTACTTTAAGAGCTTAAGAAAAAAAAAGAAAATATAATTACTTTAAGTATGGGTGGGTAAAACCTACAAGTATCACCTCTGAGAAAGAAACACCTAAACTGGTATTAGACATCTTATAACACCAAACATACTTGAAAAGTAGCCAAATACCCTCAGAAAACCAAAGCACTCAAACAAGTAACAATTTCTAAGAGCACAAAAGTCAAGAACAGAAAGACATATGCTTAAGTTGCCAAATAATCTCAAATTTTGAGAATTTGCGGGGTTGGGCGCTTATTCCCCTTCCACATTCCCCTACATATCCTTTGTAATGACTTTCTGAAGGAGTTTTTAATGCACCATAGTGTATTTTGATGTACTGGAATACTCAGTGTTCAATGACCACTTGGAATGAAATCTCTCCTGCTGTAGGATGACCCTGCTCTAGCAGGGAGGTTGAACCAATGTCCCTTCCAGCCTTACCTGCCCTCTGATTCTGTGATCTGCCATTACCAAACAAAACGTGTAAAAAGTTCTGGATCTTGTAACCCAGTTCAGTTTACATTGTCTTCCAAATTTAACTACATTATAACCTCAGTGAAGTTAGTTGACTTGTATACTTTTGAAAATGCAGGAAAATTTGCTTCTACTGTCCTGAACTGCAGGTTCTTGACTTCTGTGGAGATCCCTCAGTCAGGAGAGTGATCTGCTCTTGTGTTTGTCAGAATAGTAATAAAAGGTACAATGAAAGTATTTGTTCTTTGGCTGAAAAGGTAGCAATCTGTGTCATAAACACAACATATCTTCAACCCTGAAGGAGGACTGCATGTCTCAAAACAGGTTCCCATGTGACTTAACATGTCAGCTACAAAAATCAAAGCACAACTTTGTCATCTAAACAGGGGAAAAAATATTCCCTTAGTAAAAAGTAAATCTTCCCTAGGCATTTCAAAGCAATAACCTTCAAGGTTCAAGTCCTTCTCTGGTTTATTATACATTTTACAACAAAACAAACCTTGTCAACAAAGCACTGATTTCTTGGAATATGCTGACGTGTCAAAATGTTTTACAAACACACGTCAACTCTTGACAAACTTTCTTTGCAGTAGGGACACTGGGAATCTGTCAAACTCTGTCACACCTGAGTGCTGAAGGTGAATCAGGAATGTGGACTACCTGGTCTCACAGCTGTGATGCAACCTTAACGTGTGGACATCTGGGAGGCTAAAATATTTTTTATTTAAATGAATACAGAATATGCAGCTCTGAGAATCAGGCAACAAAATGCCCACAACTCTTTTGTTTCCACAATGGAGGGACAGCAAGTAAGAATTGAGAAAAGGGAACATAAAAGGGAATGAATGGCTGTGTGACAACCCAGTGCCAATTCTGGAAGCCATAGAAGCTACTGTGTGTAAAAAGAGAAAGATCACTTCAATTTCACATGGCTTGCTGCTGATGGATTTCAAATTAAATTAATGAATCAAGTCTTTGCAGTCCAATTTGACTAAAACTTTGGTTTTGCAAGAAAGTGCAGGGATTAATTTTTTCAAATAGCAATAAAAACTAACTTTGAAGTGTTGATGTTTATTGCAAAAATGGAAATTCAAAATTTGTCACAGTGTAATCTTTAATCTTAAAAAAATTCCTGATAACAATTGAAATTTTAAGTAAGAAGTGCAACATTAATTGCCTTAGGGCTAGACATATTTTAGAAGGTACATTTCATATCATTCACATATGATAGAACTAATTTTGAAGCATACCCCTCCATTTATTTGTCTTCAACTCAGCTGTTGTGAGTTGCCTCTTTAAATCTACAGCAACACGTAGCCAGCTTAGAAATTAAACATACCATTGCTTCTGCCAGCAAACATCAGGGCTTACTAAAAACACACAATTTATTTCCTAATGGAGAAAAAAATATTACTTATTTGAATACCTTGTTTGTCATCTTTCTTTCCATCTTGTAACACGGCAGAGTTATCAGGTACCTCTTCAGCTGATGATTTCTTAAAGAAAGAAGATTTGTTAATTACACTGATTGTTAAAGCTCGTACTTGTACCTTTCCACAGCCAAATATTTAGGAATACAGATCAACACAAATAATGGTGGCATTTGCTCTTGCACCACAATTTCTTTGTTAGGTAAAGAAGCATAAAGGACCGACAGAAAGACAATATAGCTCTGCTTTTCAAGGTACAGCAATTCCACACCTGAAATCAGTTAGTGGAACACTTCAACAGCGAATCACTGAAACAGGTAACGACTATGTGTAAGGAATGACTTCTCCCAACAGAGCCATGTGTTAGGATGGATGAAACCTTCTTCAGTGTCCATGAGAAAAGTCTCTCTAACCAAAACTCCATCTGTACTGCAGAGCCTGACAGTTATTCTGTAAAAGCTCCTGGCTGATGTGACTGATCCTTGAACTACTCCTTTCAACATGCAGTCATCGAGATGGGAAAATCAAATTTCATTAGCAAGTCTGTTGGAGGCCCATTTAGGCCTTTGATAGGAAAATAGGAAATTTCTCCCCAGACTTATTCCTTAATTTTCTGTTACTTCAGCAGCAACTTATAGGAATTTATTGTTCTTGGAGCTTCTGCTGTGTAGCCCACAAGATGGAACCTGGAACAAATTCTACTGCCATTATCTGTAAGAACAAGGATACACTCTGCAACCAAATAAAACATTAAAGCAAATGCCAGAAACACTAAACTTCTCTAAATATTAAGTGATTCTGTTTTTTTCCCAGGGAGCATGGAAGAGGTTTGATTTTAAAATGTCCTGAAATAAACTGGGCCTAAACAAATGAGTTGAGAAACCTAGATTTCAAAGACATTTTTAAAAGACTATAAAATTCTCAAGTCAGTAGTTCAAAAAGGAAAACTCAACAGTAAAGGTCTGTGAGATCTGTTTTATAAAGTTTATGAGGAATGGGACACCCTAATACTTATGAGAAAGCAACACAGCAAAAATATGGCTTAAGGACTCTGAAAATGTATGAACAAAACATTTCACATCCATAGCTAGCCCTGACACTCAAGTGGAGAACATGGGACCACAGACCTAATTCAGTGCATGCTTTAATTGATAGAACAACTTTCAGAAATTTCAATGAACTGTGAGCATGACATTTCTGAGGGGGCTCAGAGGAACCCCAACCAGTCATTTTATGCATGTTTTAACTTCAAGATTTTGGTAGTGAGAAAGCTTGTAGAAAAGAACCAAAGCAGAGTGGGAGATAAAAGCTTGAGAAAATAAAAAAACAACCTGTGAAGACAAA
Source organism: Daphoenositta chrysoptera (assembly GCA_013397915.1). Lineage (NCBI taxonomy): Eukaryota > Metazoa > Chordata > Aves > Passeriformes > Daphoenositta > Daphoenositta chrysoptera. The sequence continues at coordinate 374,819 of VZRO01002703.1, forward strand.
ACTTCCTTGGTAAACAAAAATCAGTCACCCATGTCATTGTCAAGCATAATACCAGCAGCCTTGGGGTGTTTTGCAAGTTTAACAAAGCCTAGCATACAGGTGACGTGTCTCCTGCCATTATTTTCTTTATGAATGCATTCAGGAACTATTTCCATTCTATTGCAGTATTGTAGTTCAGCAGTCACAGTAAAAACAGCCATCTCAAATGAAATTAAATAGCCTGAATCGATGATAGGTGGAAATTAAAAAAGACATGGAGGTAATGTGTAACAGATTGCATTGATAATACAATATTTTTAAAGTAGTGATCAAGTATCTAAAGTATAATTCCTCAACTAGCCAAGATACAAATGAAATTGCAACAGTGAATTGCTGCAATTCCCACTGAGGGAGATGAATGGAAGATGAATTACTGACCTTCCAAATGATACTCATTCAGTCTATTAATTCTGAATGTAAAAACATAAGTTGAACCAAAAATAATCAAGTCAAAATGATTCTCAAATCACTTCTGAGGAGATTTAAAGTCCATTAATCTTGGACAATGTAAACTGAAGCTTTTTAATTATGTGAATGAAAGATACAAAATTATGTATTTGTTTACATTTAAAATATAATTTAATTCTATATTGCATCTATATCTCCTTTTAATAGTTTAGGTTGCAAGCCACCCAAAATAAGGTCATAAGCAAAGGATTAGGCTGTTCTGGTAACAGGCCTGCCCACACTGCCAGCATACCAGCATCCTGCACTACCAGATCTGCAGTGCTGCTTCCAAAGCCCAGTGTGACTGCTGTGCTTTGGCCAAGCTGCTGTAGGATGAGCACACCTCCCAGGGATCCCACATATATTTGAACAGTTCCAGAAGATACACTGGGTGCTCAGCACGCTGGCTGCAGCACTGCCCGAAGTGAACACTGCACTCCATAGAAGCTTAGGAGATTCTGTTTGGTGGCACCACTGCCAAGGAGGATTTGATGAGGGAGCAGCTAGGTTCTGACCCAGGGACTCTCCAGAGCAAGGCATTGGGAAGAAATAACTGGAGAACAGCCTTGCTGAGCTGCCATGACATACCTTTATTTTTAAACTTGGAAGCAGTGTCAGAAGGGCCGGTTTCTGCAGTCAATCTACCATTTGATTAACTACCTTAACACTAAACCTTTAAATCCCACAGCATATATATTAAGAGTTGCAATATTCAGGCACAACTCAGTGGTCATGATTAGCTCAGTTCCATAGGGTCTTTAAACGTTTTGGATTTTAACCTCAGTGCTAAATTCTTCTCCTCAATTCAGTTTTTCTTGCAGCAAGTCTTCATGGAATCATACAACAGTTGGGTTTGGAAGGGACCTCTGGAGATCTACTCCAAAGCCCCTGTTCCATCCAACCAAACCTACTGTGTTCAGTTCTGGGTCCCTCACTACAAGAAAGGACATTGGCATGTGTTCAAAGAAGGGCAGTGGAGCTGGTGGAAGGTCTGGAGCACAAAAGGAGTGGCTGAGGGAGCTGGGGTTGTTTATCCTGGAGAAAAGGATGCTCAGGGGTGACCTTATTGCTCTCTACAACCATCTGAAAGAAGGCAGTGCTGGCCTAACAGCTGGAATTGATGATCTTGGAAGTCTTTTCCACAAACTACATGACTTTATGGTTCCAGGTCTGTGCTGAAGCCTCATATTTTCAACCAATTCAGACTGAGGAGACACTTCACCTAAACATGGTCCGTGTGCCCCACTGCCCCTCCTGCAGCAGCCCTGCAGGACACCAACAGTAGAGCCTATTTCTCTGCAGATTCCAGCATCTCACAAGTCCCTCAGTGACTACTGTGAACTCTGTTATGTGGGAATATCTCTGGAAAAGCCTGTCAGCCCTTTCCATACACAGAAAGAGTGACTGAGATGGGGGTTTGAGATGGCTTAATGGGAAGCTTAGAGACTCCTGAAGTCCTCTCAGAGACTCAGTCCTGCTGCCCACATAGCACAGTCTCTGTGAAGCTGGTCCAGCCTCCTCTCCTCTGCAAGGCAGGATCCAGCTTACAGCTTCTCACCTCTGTCCGACTGAACTCCCGGGTCTGCTGACTGCTTGGCAATGGCTCAGAATAAGAATCAAACAGTGCACAGTCACGCAGGGGCTTCAAACAAGCTGCAGGGGAAAGAGAAAGAAAAAAAAAGTTAAAAAAAAACCCACAAAAAGCCAAACCAACCAACCAACCAAAAAAACAAAAACAGACAAAAAACCCAAAACAAAAACCAAAAAAATCACCCCCTGTCCCCTCCAAAAAACTAACAAAAAAACCCCCAATCCACCCACCCCCAAAAAACACCAAAAAACCAACCCAAAACCAAACATAGAGACACATCAAGTCTTTGGTTAAGACATACTTCTTAGAAACATGTTCTAGCATAATTTTGCCCTTTATTTCTACATCTCAGACACAATCTATAAGACATGGATGAAAACCACCATGAAGAAAATCTTTCTATCTTGCATCTTAAGTAAGTCAGTGTCATGAAAGGGATAGCATGTATAATTTCTGATGTAGAAATAATGGTGAAATTCGGAAGAAATTTTTCCTTCTCCCAGTCCAGTATCAACTTAGTTGATCTTATAGTTTATACATTGTTCTCTTAGCAATGTTAAAGGTAGTTACGTTACCTTCAGCTGCAATTTTGACTTTTTAAATACTGAAAAGCATAGTAGAATCTAAATTATACACTAAAATTGAAGGCCAGCAAAAAGCAAAGCACTAAATACAGTAGATGCTGTAGCATATACCACCTTCAACTAAACAACATTGAAAGCATGGGAAAAATATAGGAAAAAAAATCACATCTAAGTTCTCAAAGGAATATTCCCAATGAGCTAATTTCTATCTTCTGCTGGTATCACTCTGAGATTAGTTCCTCTGAGATACATCTGTTTTATGAGCTGGAAAACATCTTTTTTTAAAGATCAATATATCAAAAGGCAGAATAACCATATTTCTAGTTTTTGGCTAGCATATATTTTATCTCAATAAATTAAGCTCTTGGAAATCTGTCTTAATTTACAGTATAGTGAGTTAGACACAGGGCAAACAGCTTTTGAGATTCTGCAAATTAATTTTAATAAAAAGTTTCCAAAAAGAAGGTGACGGGTCAAATTGTCAATGGACCTGTGCCAGGATAGCATTTGGATCAGTTTTGCTCATAGTTTATGGTACAAGTCATAAAACTAGCAAGATTAATGCATTCTTAAATGTTTTTTTGCTGCAAGTCATTTTATTTGAAGCTTTAACAACACTCTTATCGGTGCAAGTACTTCAATTGAACCAAATTATGCCTCATTCTGAAACTAATAAAACAACCAAATGAAAATCAGTTTCCAGTAATCTTTATCGGGGTCCTAGGAAGCCAAAAACAAATTGAAAAAAATTTCTACATTTCACAGAAATCAAATTATGAAAACATGAAAACACATGATTTCTCTTGAAAATTGCTTTTGACATTTTAGGTAAGTATATGAGGCACTTGTGTACTTATCAATGCTTTTACTTCAGAAGTAATAAAACCAGGGCTCTGTGCTTTTCTGTGATTCACAGCCTCACAATGCGTTGAGATGTTCTGCTTATTATTAATGCAAGTCTCTCAAAAGATGGATTTATGAATCCTAACCAGATAGTAGAATGAGCACGAGATATTTTTTAGACCCTCAAATTAACCAGAATTAGTTAATTAGCTGGGTATTTAAAGGACCCACAAGAAATCATTAGTCCTTTCACCTCTTCCATGTAGATTTGCTTGAAAAGCTTGGTTTCATGCAGCAGCATGAAACAATAATCATGTAATAAAATGGTAGAACTAAGTGCTGAAAGGGACAAACAGGAAAAAAGACAACTCCCAGGGAACAACTGCATCTTACCATGTTTCTCCCATTGGCATAATGATTTCCTGCTACTAGAGACAGTTATTTCCATTGCAGTTTTACCCAAAAAGGCTCGATGTGAAGACACACCAAGAAGAACCTGCATGGATGAGTTTGCAAGCCAATTTATCATGAGACCAGGCATGAAAGCAGTGAACAAAGTGGTGGTCCTGGGGGGGCAGGGAAAGGCTAGTTGTAATTATGACAGGGGGATGTAATTAGAATGACTAAAAGTGATGGAGATTTGGAAGTGCAGGTTTTCCAGGAGCCTATTGCTTTGGGTATGAATATGGTGGATTAGAGGGAACATGACTCCATCAGAAATTATTTCACAAATCTGATACAGGGTCAACATTTAATTTTCCTAACTGCAGCTTGATTTGTTCTTTTCCTGCCTTTTAATATATTCAGTGTCATCAAATTTAATGGAGATTTTATTAGGTCTTAAATATTATCCCTTAGCACTGTAATTATCATCTGTGATTAATCCTCCTTGCCCTCGAGAGCCGTGCACATTTTTTAGACGTAACACTATATATTTCAACATTCATTCACAATTAAAAGAGACATAACTGAAGAGAACAAATGAAAGGGCAGGTCTTTCACAGCACATTGTTATTGAAGTATGTTATATTTTGGATTAATTCATCCCTGTGCTACACAAATTGTTGTAATCCTCCTGATATTACTGTAAACTACCCATACAAGAATCTGTGGATTACATAAAATAAACTACAAAAAAATTCAACCTTTGACATAACCAGTATCTCCATCTAACAAAATACACTAGCATATTAAGTTCTAATGCAGTCCAGTATTGTTTTAAACAAATCTTCAAGAGATAGATACTTTAAGGAAAAACATCAAAAGCATTAAAAGCTATGTCATAGATTTACAGAATGGTTCGGATTGGAAGAGATTTTAAAGACCAGTTAATTCCAATCTCCCTTGCCATGGGGAGGGACACCTTTCACTAGACCAGGTTTCTCTAGGCCTTATCCAACCTGGCCTTGAACACTTTCAGGGGTGGAGCATCCACAACTGCTCTGGGTAACCTGTTCCAGTGACTCACTGCCCTCAAAGTAAACAATTTCTTCCTAAAATCTAATGTAAACCTGTCCTCTTTCAGTTGCTGGATTCCCTTTGTTTTACAAACAAAGGTTTTTGTTTACTCATCTGCCTTTTTAGCTGTCCTGATGCCTGAAGCACAATGGAGCAAAGGCCCAGACATTAAGAGGCAGGTAACTGCTACACTTTGCATCCCTATCTTTATGCTTTGATATGTTACTTCTTCAGCAATCACCTCATAAGCACAATTAAAAACACATGCCTTAAATGCAGCTGGAGAATCATGACACGGTGTAGAAGCCCATTCCAGGATGGAACGTGAACCTGTCTAACACATGTTGGATTTCTGAGATGGCTACAGAGACATGACTTGCTGCAGGAACTTTACCTGCTTGAAGGTACTCGGGCAGCAGTGTCTCTGGCAGTGTCTCAGGCAGCTGGTAACCATTCTTCCTTGCAACCACAAGGTGGAAAGCAGCACAAAACTCTGGGAGTGTCAGCGCCCCATCACAATCCACATCACTCAGCTCCCTGTGGATACAACAGGCACACGTTTTCCAAGGTGTTACCTCAGGGAAACATAAGCATGCCATCATAGGGAGACAAAAATGTAACTCTGAGAAGTGATATTTTAACACAAGAAAAGCACCTCTGTCATGTACACTTGATCCTGACTTGCACATTCGTCTCGGGGAAGACGAAGCAAGCTGATTTTCTAATACTGACTTGCCACTTTTTTCTTTTTCAGTGAAGTAAATTTCTTTAATACACCATGCCATTGAATATGATGATATGTGTATATTAGAATGTGAAATACATAACCTATTCTTGTAGAATCATAGGGTGGCTGGGCTTAGAAGATTAGAAGGAACCTCAAAGATCATCTAGTTCCAACTCCTCTGCCATGGGCAGGGAACCTTCCACTAGACCGGGTTACTCAAAGCCCCATCCAGCCAGGACATGAACACCTCCGGGGATGGGGAGTCCACAGCCTCTCTAGGCAATCTGTTCTAAAGCCTCATGACCCTTACAGTAAAGAATTTCTTCCTAATATCTCATCTAAACCTGCCCTACTTTAGCTTACAGCCAATCCCCCTTGTCCTATCACTACATGCCCTTGTGAAAAGTCCCTCTCCAGCTTTCTTGTGGACTCTGCTAGGTACTGGAAAGCTGCTAGAAGATCTCCCAGGCCCTTCTCCTCTTCAGGCTGAACAGCCCCAAATCCCTCAGCCTGTTTTCATAGGAGAGGTGCTCCAGCCCTGTGATCAACTCAGTGGACCTCCTCCGGACTTGTTCCAACAGGTCCACGTCCTTCTTGTGCTGAGGACCCCAAAGCTGGACACAGCACTCCAGGTGGGGTCTCACTGGAGCAGAGCAGAGTGCAGAATCCCCTCTCTTGCCCTGCTGGTCACAGCTCTTTTGATGCAGCCCAGGATGCAGTTGGCTTTCTGAGCTGCAAGTGCACATTGTTCCAAGGGTGAAATTAACCTTCTAATATTTGGAAGCACTTTTGGCTAATCCATGCAGGATCTTAAAATAGTTCAAGCAAAAGTTAAATATGGACTTCAGCAATGGTTACTTAGCACGATTGACTAACGTTAAAAAAAGAGCAAAATTAATGCTCTTAGCAAGTTTAAATATTGTTGTTAACTTCTTACTAAGTGGTTCTCTGTAATTCTAGCACACTTCACAAACACTAAAGCTGAACTTCAGAAATTCAAGAATTCAATTTTGTAAATTAACTCTGCAAAAACTGAGTAATATTTTATCTTCTGCATGTGGTCTAAAATAAACATGTAATTTCTTACTCTTTGAAAGTAACAATTTCCCTAGCTGTTGAGGTTATAGTGACAAGGACTGAAACATCCCATGCGTTTAACACAGCAACACAACCTGACAAATCACACTGCCACAAAATTACAATTATTTACTAGAAAGAAATACTTTTCTTGAAATTCTGGACAGAGAACAAGTTGTGTTAGCAATAGAAATAAAATCTGTTTTGCTAACATATTAGGTTAATCCATTCTTTTTAACTAATCTTAAATTTAAATTCCAATATTCACTTCCCCCAGCACTATGTTTCTCCAGTTGTTTGTTTTTTTTGGTTTTTTTTATTTTCACAACTGACAATCCGCTTTGAAAAGATTCCAGACATATCCTTTGACCCTGACAGATGTTTAGGCTCTTGCAAGCTTTTCTTCTCATCTCTCTTCATAAAAGCATATATAAAAATAAAATCACTACCAGCATTTCTGATCCCTGTTTAAAACTGTTTGTTCCTCCTATCAGAGATACAAGTATGACAACAAATTACAAAGCACCATGTTGTTTATGAAAATATAATAGAATTCTTGTCAAATTTTATCACGTACAGTTCCATCCGCAATTGTTTCTCAATGAGCTCATTAAAAGTAAATGCACTGGTTCATTAGAAAAGCACTAATGAATTATGTAGTTGTTTAATTAGGCCCCCTCTGACAGAAGAGAGACAGAAACATAAAACGAACAACACATCTCAAACATTCCAGAGGTGCTTCTCCTCTGCGTCAGTTCATGAAAAGCACCAGTTCTTTGAGCTAATGATGCTGCCTACAACACACTCAAGAACAGCTCTCAGCTACGTCGCCGTTCAAACCTTCCCAGTCCTTGTGAGTAGGCGAACATCTCTCCAGAAAACAAGTGTGTCAGGAAGATCAATGGGCACCCTGCTGCTTGGGCCTCAAAGTGATTCTGGAGATAAGAGCAATAATTATAATTGAAGACACTTTTAAAATTTAACAAGAACTGTTGAATTAAGCGTCTTTAAAAAAAAAAACCCATGATACGCATCCCCAACACTATTACAGTACTCACCAGATGTGAGAAAGTTCTGGGATGGGCAGCTTTGATTTTGTGAAGAAATTCTTTGCTACGGAACCTGTTGGGAAAGCATGCCTCATCAACCATTGGAAATTAATTCTCCAAATTCTTCCCTTTTACCAGGTCTGCCGTGCCAGAAGCAGACAGTTAATTTATGTCTGAGAAATGCTCAGATTAATCAGATGCTACTAGAGTTGGACCATTTGTCTCCATTTGTCATTACTTCTGAGTAAATGATAGAGAAAGCCAGACAGAGCTGTTGACCTCAATTCTCCATTCCCTCCATATGGGAAAAAATAAATAAAGGGAAACCCACTTTAGTACTAGTAACTCTAACCTGCATAATAAGTATGTCCCCAATGATGAAATAAGATACAAACAGCCCTGCTTCACCCAGAAGTCATGTGTAGGGCAGTACAGTGCTTTGACAACTGCACTGCGCTCCCAAGATGCTGCTTCAACCATGACTTTTCCCTGCAGTGAAAATTTTATGAGGGAAAACATAAAAGAAAAGAAAAAAGAAACTGCAGAAGATTCAGATAACACACAGTTCCTGTCCTACTGAAGGCATCCTCACTCACCCTGCCACAGCAGCCCTTCTCAGACTTCTAGTTAACAAATCCACTTCTTCACCATCTCACATGCACAGGCTGTTGGGGGTACCCTGGAAGCCCTTCCTGGGTACAGGCTTACAAATTATAAGGAAGCAAAGCATAGATTTCTGGGATGATAATCCTCTTCCCCTTGGGCAACTGGGGGAAACACTGAACAACCATTTGTTCTTTGAAGCAAACTGCATGAAGGAGACTTAATAGAGGTGAAGAACTGCTGAAGCACTAATTTCAGTTAGCAGCAGGTCATTTCTTTAAACTTTTGGCTGAATCCAAGCCCAAGGGATAAAGCAGGGCTCACTACAACTGCCTCAATTTGAAACCTGTGACATATTCTTTGCCAGACCAGCTGTCTGTACACAGCAAAGTCTCCTCTCACAAGCAGCCTGGACGTTCTGTTCAGGATGGAAATCTGAGTATGATCAGAGCCATTTCAGTATGCTCCTAACAATACTTCTACCATGTGTGTGCTCTCCAGGTTTGTTTTCTAATTACCTAAAGGTCAAAATCTCAGTCCCACAGCACCATAAACCCTCAGGCTTGACTGCACAGGGCAGTTTTGCATGCTTCACTGTCACCCCATGGACACTACCCACAGTTCTGCTGGATAAGCCAGCACAACCCTCAGGGGTTTTTCAATTCAATATACACTGCAGGTGTGATCCACAAATACAGCACATCAAATACAGAGAGCTCATTTTAATTTTTACCAAATTGCCAACACTTCTCCCTTAGATGTAATTATTTCTCTAAAATCAGGATATTTAGGAGGAAATGTAAGGGTCACAATATTGGTTTGATGAGTTTGCCTTTTAAAAGAAAATACAACCAACTCTTACAAATGCACTGCCAGAGAAAAAAACATTTATTAACTTAACATTCTCACCTCCCAGCCTGGTCCCCCTGCTCAGTGTGCACAGTATTTGGTAAAAATTACCTGAAATAAAGGCGTTGAGGTCGGGCTGCAGGGACCTGAACTGGTTAATGTAGTAATCTCGCTGCTCCTCCGTTATCCTCCAAGGGTCATCTGAGTACTGGGTGCTGCTGTCCTGCTGCTCCCGCTCCACTGAAAGAGACTGAAGGGAGGGACACTGGCATCAGCCACAGGGAGGGCACCAGAAGGGCATTGGAAACCTCAAGAAACCAGATTCACACTCTTCTATTTAGCAGAGACACATTTTCAGGAGACAAGAATCAGAAATGGCCACACTGATGACCATCCCATCACTCATCTGATAAAAAACTGAGGCTGTCATTAGGTATCTTTACCCAGGCAATTAAAGGAAGTTTTACATGACCAAAGCTCAAAGGAAAAGGAAATCTTGGTACTGCTGACCACTAGAAGTCCAAGCCATACTTTATTACCTCTAGATTCGTTGTGGAAGTCCATTTTGGTTGCCATGCATTACAACCTTAAACTGCACACTGTACACCTCAAATGGATGGAACCAGCAAAGGACCTAAAGCTGCATTTATGCAGCTTTGTGCACGAAAATTTATCTTTGCTGTGAAACTAGATATTTAATCTAGGAATGGTGCTGTAACTATGGAGATATTCCACTCCTGGACCCTCTGCTCACCCCAGTAACTCAGCACTCATTATGCCAAGTCACGGAGACATACAAGCCCCTAGAGACCCCCTCAAACTTTTATCACTTCCCAAGGTTTAAGTAAAAATCCTCCTTTGGGTAAAGGAATATTCTGGAGGAGAAGGCTATTTAATCCAATTATATATTTGCTCTGTCTTTGCTCTCTGATTAACTTGTTTAAGGGGGGCCTGTACCTTTTGCAGGTTGGATGGAGGTACCTAAAACAGGGCTGCCCATACAGCTGGTGTCTCTGTTAAAATGGAATAAATTAGTATTCAATATTTAAGCCTGGATGATAACAGTCTTAAAAAAATTAACAACAATCAGCTGTGAAACCCCTTCTCTGACATACCTGTCTATTTCCCAAGAATCAAATGCAAAACACCAGTTCTGAAATACATCAAAAGATCCCTGAAACAGGCAACATCATAAAGCTGTAAATTAATTTTCATTTCAAAGTGCTACTCAAATGCACCCAATTTCATTTCAAGTTAGCACAAATAATGTGACACTACCTGTAGATCTCTTTTGGAGGCTCAGGTGACATTTCATTGTGGGTGTGAGGTGCTAAGCACTCAGGAAAGTGTAGAGTCTCTGAGTCTTACTTATTCAGGAGAATCTCTTGCTTAAGAGAGCTTTGCCCTTCCTTAGGGCAAACTACTTGTTTGCATAATGAATGCACAACAGGCATACTGGAACACAGGAAAGATCTGCTTTTGTAACCAGCAGGAAAATATAAGACCCATTTTCATAAAATCAAACAAATGTCCAGAAATTAATTTATTTTGTTTAAGATGCAATTTAACCAACTGAGGTAAAAAACCAAAATATGCAGAATGTTAGCCATAAATACTGTGCATGTGTTACAGATGGGAATCTAAATCAAAAAGAAATCTTTGTGAAATCTTATGTACTTTAAATGAAAATGGTTTACATCAACTTACCTTTAGCAATTTAATTAATTTAGTTATTTATTTTAATTTCTCCATCCCATCAGCTTTTTCTTCCTCATATACTAAAAAAGCACACTTCAGTCTCTAGTCTAAAAATACCATGAAGAACACTTTTCACTTTCAAAGTGAGAATTTTTCTGCCTTTTAAAAAAATTTCTCTATTGTTTTGTTAGCAGTACTACTAAAAAAAAATATGCAATTCATTACCCGGTTAGGAGTTGAACTGGTGGGTGCAGATTTGGCTCCATAACTCCCTGATGATGGTCCATCTTGCTGGTGAGTAGAGTGTCTGACTTCATAAGGAGCTATAGTAGACATTTAAAATTAAATATATAAATGACGGGATAATAACAAAATAGTGCTAGGCTAAACTAAATAATTAAATACCACAAGATCAAGAATGTAGCTTGTGAACATTGTATCAGAGCATCAAAGTCCATTTTGTCAAGCATCTACCAAGTGAACCTGGTATCACAGTACCAAAGTCCATTTTGTCTTATGCAACAAAATTCCAGCCACATACTTGTTTTTCCCACTGCATCATTCTTCTTCAGACATTACTGAGACACTGTCAGTTATATACTATTAGATAACAGAAATCAGTGTTCATCATGTTTAAATATAAATTTATATAGCCTGTCCATGCATTTATACATTTTATATATTTATAAACACATATAGCACAAGATATATTTTAAATAAGAAGAAATAAGTCAACTGAGCTGCAAAAAAATATGCTTTGACAACGTTATAAAATAGCAAATCATTGCTTTTCCATATACTCTTCCTCTCCCTTCCTTAATTTCTGTTGAAAATCAAAATATATGACTCACCACTTTGCACTATTTGGAATAAAGTTAGTGAAGAAAAGTAACAATTTCTTCTTCTTTTGCTAAAATAAGTCACTTGAGCTCCACTGCAGCAAATATATTAAGCAATGACACAACAGCACATTTAGGAACAATGTTTTAAAAATAGGGCAAGTATGTAAACAAAACGGCAACTCACTTGCAAACCTTTCCAGAGCTGAGAACTGCTGCCAGCCTATTTAAAATTTACCATTGCAAAGTCTGCATTAGATAGTCAGAACCTTAATGACTCATGATGAAAAAGGAGAACAAGAAATCTTTAAAATTTTGAGCTCAGGAAGACCTTAAAAATTATACCACTAACCCCCTTGTTTTCCTAAGGGGTCTTTTCCTGTGTTGGTATCTATTTTTATTCCTGCGCAAGTAACTGCTTATTTCAGATTTAAAAAAGAAAAAAGGAAGGAAGATGGAAAACATTTAGATGCCCTCAGAGGGGAGATTTAAGCATGAAGCCACATTTGCTGTGTGCTTGCTAGCATGAAAAACTTGCAAAAACTATAAAGAAAAATGTACACAGTCATGTACAGGAAGAACCAGCAGGTATTGCATTAGGTCTGGCACTTGGTACAGCACGGGCCATAAAATGTTAACCACTCACTGCCATTGAGAACACATTTGGCTGAAGTATCCCCAGTGGCATTAAAATAGGAGAGATTACTTTTCTGGAAAACAGGAAGGAATCCTTTCTGAAAAATAACTGGTATTCTATACCTCTAATATTTTATTACCTTGAAAATTTGAGCAGTTAAATAATTAATTTTGGAAGAAGTTGACAGCTGGACTGGACGCTGCTGTCCCTGCTCACTTTGCATAGCTGCCACCTGTCTTCTTCACTGGGGCAGAACACGCATTGTACCAGAAAACAACTGCACTCGTGTGCTTGTTTCAGGATCAATCCCACCTCTGAACAGGCTGCACTTTACCTAAGCAGCAGGGGAATGCCTGTGACTCAGTACTGGTACAATTTTCAGGTGGAGGCCACTTAATACTGTCAAACACATTCTTATCACAGCTGTACTGAGTTTCAACATGTTGAATAGCTCTTTTTTCACTAATTCGTAAATAAGGACAAAAGTGGAAGGACTAGCATGCTTCACTCTTCACTCACTGCAGACACACTAATGTAAAGCAGGAGGGATGATGGTATACACCAGTGCCTATTATTGCCACCAACTTGGTAACCACATGCTGCAATTATGAGGGCACAGGCGCTTTACTATTAACAGGAACTTGTAAAGCCATAGTTAAATTGGCTTCTGTTCCATTAGCCTCCTACTAAAATCTGAATGTTTTGCCACCTACTCTAATGGCATCAAACTGAAGGACAGAACACCTATGCAGTCCCTTGTTTTTGTCTGAATTGCCCAAGTTACACTGTGGGACTGCTTTTATACTCTCATCCTATTATTATTTCTGTTACAAAACCAGAGATATTATTATCCTTTCCTGCAAAGGAAGGTTCACTTCCAATCTAAAAATTAATATGTGGCTACTGAAATCAGGAGCAGGCTTTTCTTCCCCTCTAATGAAACCAAAACCATCATGCAGTCTGACAATATTTGCAGGCGCTCTGCCACTGGGGTATATTGCACGTAGTCTTGTCAGAGATTAGGTATTAGCATTTGTGAGCAGTCACACATAAATCTAATTTAATAGAATGTGAATAGGAAGACAGGATTGAAGAGTCAAAGTAAGTTGATAAAATAATTTTCCAAAACACAAGTCTAATTGAATTTTGAAATCATTAGGCTGATTGTCACTCGCATTTAGAATTTGGATACTTCTGATAAGGGAAAAAAAAAAGAAAAAATATATGAATACAATGTGCATTGCCATTTTTATCCTACCTCCATGCTGCTGCTCCAGCCCACTTCTTGCTTTACCATATCCATAACTTAGGGGTATTCTCTGGTAAGTAGATGGAGAAGCAGGAGGTGAGCAAATTGGAGACATTGGAGGAGACTTGGGTTCCTATTTCAAAAACACAACAACAGAAAACACAATTCTAAGACAAAATTTTAAAAAACAACCAAGTAATGCCACAAAGTGGTCCAAGTGATTACAATGTGATGGACAAACAAGAAACCAACACTGCAGGATCCTTAGGCCCTTTATATCCAAGAAAAGGCTTAAAACAGACAAGACAGGATTTTGTACTGAGCCTTTGAGGGGTAAAGCATGGCAGTGCTACAGCAAAGCTTTACAATGATCAGCTCATTTTATTTTCAAAGATGCCAAAAGTAGTATATGTAGAAGGCTCAATGTGAGTGGATAGCTTTGAATTTATATAGTGTGAGTGTGTTCTTTGTGGGAGATCATTTTTCATATTAAAAAAAATGTACAAAAAATTAAACTACATCTCTGAATCAGTATTTTAAACACTGTGGATCTGTAGGTATCACTGGGTAACTATCCTAAAGCTTTCTCTTTCCTTTGACTTACTGGGATTGCTTGTGAAAAGGATGTAAGCCTGCAAGGTTTTACTGAATAAACAGAAAAATGTAACACAACACAGATAACACAGATGGAGCCAGGAGTCTGAGGGCAGTGTTCTGCTTCGGTGTCAGTACACAGGCATACATGCTCTTCTTCCTCATCCTGTTATTCCACCTGTGTATCTTGTCATCAGCTCGCTCCTGCTGGCTGACCTCAGGCTGGGAACGCCGTTACTGACGCCAACGCACCGTGTGATAAACGTGGGCACGTGTTTTGGGAAGATAAAAGTGCTTCCACCAGGCACTTACAACATGACCCGATACAGTACCAGAGGAGAAGGTGTCAAGCCTGGGGAAAATTATGCAAATTGATCTTTATGAAAATTATGTGGCACTGTGAAGTTTCTTACATCTGAACAAGTGCTCCCTACTCTCCTAAATACAGGTAAAATGAACGTCCCTTGGATGCTTGATTAAACTGGCATCTCAGAACAACAGATGCTGGGACAATGTTTCACTCAGGACAAAAGAAAAGCATATTTCTTCTGGACTATTCCTTGGTGGGATAAAAATGAAAGAACACTTGGGGGTCTTACCCCACCCAAAAATAGTGGCTCATGATTCAAAATCTCATCTCCAACTGAGTATTTCCAGAGTGACTAAGGACCATACTGGCCATGGGAAATCACTCACTTTCCTGTTCTGTTTCACAGACAGATTTATATTTGCTGCTTTTGCTTGTTCCTCTGCAAGAAACAGTGCTGGATTAACTAGGAGGACAACACTGAAAGAACTTACACAGAATATTACAGGGCTGACAGCTTTATACTAGCTATACTAGGGAAGGAACTGGGATGCATCAAAACCAGCATGATGGGGATTATTTGCACATCAGGAGTTCATCTGCTGTCTAGTATTGGAAAATTGAGTAAGCCCCTGTGAGTGTAACCATTTACAGGACTGGACCCAAAAGGAGGATGCATAATGACATGTTGGCCTGAAGGAGACAAGCCTGTTACCTGTTTGTCCCCTTCATCTGTTCTTTTGTAGGAATTTTTTTCCAAAGTTGCATGTGAAACCTGAAATTTAACTCCGTGGAATTCTGCTGGAGTCCCATAACGTACTTCAGTGTCATTTTTCAGCGCCATAAATCGTGGCAGAGGCAATTCTTTATTAAGAGAGAGAAAAATTCAATTGAAACTACAGAACATAAGAGGACTACAGAACATTTAAGCAGTATCATCTTGTAAAACCAATGAAAAGTTTATCTATAAAAGACTGCTAGTTATATTTTGTAACATTTTTAAGTGTGGGACTCCGTTGATTATTTTATGTCTGAATAAAAATGTGAATGTTACACAAAGCTACATTCACTAGCTTAATATATAATCTCTTCATGCAAAGAGAAAGAAATAAGGCTTGTGCATGTTATTAAAGCAAGTGGCAAACTCATTTCCTGCCTTCAAAACCTTGTCTGTAATGAAAAGAATAGTTTCCCACAGAAACTGTGGGATGGATGAATTAATCAGTCAGGATCACAGTACACTGAATGCTGCCATCATAAAAGGAACAAATCAAAAATGGTAGGGTTCAGAGATCACACCAAGGCCTAGACAGACAGCTGTGTCAAAAGGTCCCATGTTGCATCTGCTGTGCAGAGCAAAAGAGTGACACTTTGTCACTCTTTAAGACAACTCCCAATTATTTTGCAGAAACACCATTTATTTTTGTGCACAGTCACCCTAAAAGATCAATACAATTAAAATTAACAGAATGCTCAAAACCAAGCAAAGCCATTCATCCATCATCTCTGTAATCTTTTACACCTACAGTTACTACCATGAAGAAAAATAAATCAGTTGGAGTTTGGTACACTACTCACCCCATTCTAAAGGCACTCATATATTTTCTAGAGAAAATGTAATTAGCACTGGAAGCAGTTGTATTGAAATTTTACTGAAACAGTAAGTAAGCAGGATATCAATACAAGGACTGCAAGTACCTGTTTTCACTCAGATTTGTGGATTATTTGCATACGCTCAACTGGTAAAACAGAGTAAACCTCAGTTACAAATTTCTGATTTAGTTTGAGGAGGGTTTTTTGTTGTTTTGTTTTGATTTTTTTTCTTTTTAATTAGCATCTTTAAAAAGGACAGCAATGCAAGAGCGTGCACAAGCTGTCTGCAAGGAAAACTGACAGACAAATCCAGGCCACTCCTCTTCACCCTGGGTTCAAACTCCTGTTCCAGCAAGGCAATGAACGGAACTGTGCCAGCTCCATCTGATCCCCTCCTCTTGGTCAGGAGCTCTGCACGGCGGGAGCTCAGCTCACACAGGTCAGCATGTGCTTGCCATTCTGGCCTTCCCTCCCTGGGATGGGGCAGACCTGGGAACCATCTCCCTGTGCCTTGCAACACACATGAATTTGACATTTCGTTGCCCTCACCAGGGACAGCAGAGCAAAAGCTGTGCAGGGAGCAGTGACCTGATTGCAGGGTTGTGGGGAGGTCCTGCCTTTCCGGGCTTCTCTCTGCTCTCGCAGCCGGTGGCACTGCTCCTGCAGTGGGATGGTGCAAGCACAGCCTCAGGGCACGGCCGGAACGCCCACCTGGGATATGGGAGCTCAGGGTTCAACCCTGTTCAAGATCAAGCCAAAAGCCCTGTGTTTTGAAGCCTGAGCCCTGCTGAGGCAGAGTGTGCATCATCAAGGCAAGAACACTGAGTTCCCTCCAAGCTGCTATCGAGGTTTCACAGCTGAAAGGGACCTGCTTTCTCTCTTCATCACTTGAGTTAGATAAGACTCTTTCAAGAAGCTTTCTTCTCCACCAAAAATGGTACATTTAATATTACTGTCCATTCATTGCGATGAATAAAGCTACTTTAAAATACATCTAATGTACATTTTCATACGTATTCACAGTAAGCACTATGATTTTATCAGCATTACCCATTTATTTCAGCAGGATTATTTGCTAAAGCAGATGAGTGTTACAATCTGCCCTGCAAAGAGGGACTCCTTGACCTGCCCATGTCCCCCACAACATGCCTCCACCCAAAGCACCTATCAGCTCTGGACAGCTGTCAAGATTAGAGGCTGAAGGTGAGAGAGAAATGCATCTCCCACACTGATCATCTGTCACGCCTGCCATTCCTTTGTAATGCCTTTTCCAAAGGAGGATGTCATCTCAGATCTGCCATATATGTAATTCACTGCAATTTTCTACCACTCACTTAGTGCATGTAACGTTACCTTCCACTCTTTCTCTGGTCCTTAAAATTGTTCATACAAACATAAGAAGAAAGAGTTTACCCCCATGGAGAGCTGACAAGCATTAAAGAAAGTGAGAAACAAGTGCATAGCACTGCAAGGAAAATTTGCTACTTACCATTCTTAATGCTCTCAATCCGTACTGGGAACCCTGACTGTGCTGCCGCAATTAACTTCAAAGCAATGTAAAATTGAGCAGGACCAAAATAACCCACACGCTTGGCTCCACAAACTTCTGTAATCTAAGAGAGAAGAGACACATTGTTGGTTAAATGCATTTCACTCTTCCAGGAGATGTCAACATCTCCACACAAACAAAGAAAAAACTCTTTAAAAACACAAAACGCTTGTTGTATTTGAAGTTTTCTACTACACATATTTGTTTCAACTCAACATTAGTACACCAGAGACAGGTTGGTAGTTGTTATGCTTTACAGAAGCACTGCAGGTTGACACTGCTATCCTATTACAAGTTATGGGTTTTCATACTGTGTAAGATTTTAACAGCAGGTGAAATAAGAATTTCTTAAGTACCTTGTCCAGTAAAACATTTCCACCACAGAAGCTGTGATATCTTTAGAAAATTGTACTTAATATTAGCCCTAACAACAACAGTTCAGGTAATTACCATTACTGGAACATAAAGACAACAAAAGACCCCAGCACAACACTTGAGCAAACACTTTATTTTTTGTGTGAAAAATTAACATGGTCTCAGCACTGAAATTTAACTTCTATGTATACTTCATTATTTACTTCACTCTGCCACTTTTATGAAGCAAAGAGCACCATGTTCACCCACTCAGACAACGCCCAAACAAACAACAGATATCAGAAGGTTTTAGGCACAGGCGCCAGTTCTCCCGCGCCTGGAGCTCCCAGATGCTCACAAACAAACCTCAGACAGGCACTGCGGTTAGAAAAACCCATTTGCCCCAGACATAAAAGGAAATCTCAAATGGTTTTCCTGAAAATACACCTAGATTAGCAATGTCTCCTGGCTGGCGAGGTGCAGCCTCTGTGACAGCTCTCCATGGGCAAGTGCTGTTTCTGGAAAGCCACGTTCATGGATTGGCGCCCAAGCTACAACAGCGTAGCAGAGAAGTATTATGTTGCATATAGGCAACCAGCACAATTGAATGGTCTATTTTTTCTGATTTATTTTTATATGTATATACACACATACATACACAGTGGTAAAATGTCAGGTCAAACAATTACTGAAAAATCAAATGTGTTGGAATGGTAGTTTTTACTAATCAAAGACAATTGTCTTCAAGCAAACCTTTTCTTTTCTGGATGAGGCCTTTGTTTTGAGCTGAATGAGCTCTGGCTACTTTCCCTTCCTACAAGTTTCAGACTTGGTCACAATATACATCAAATAGTTTTTTTCTCTTACTGCTTGATGAAAAGGGAGATTGAGTTTCTGTATAAGGACAGCTTCAATTAACCAACACCATTGCCATTCTCTTTCCTCTACGTTTTTCTTTAGTTACTCTTGCCTTCTTTATTCTGCCCTTCCCTCTGTCACTGGCCTTGCTTATTTATTTTCCAGCGGGAAAGCAAGGCACTTGGGATGCGCCCAAGATGGATGACTGGGCACACCATTAGCACCCTTTCTGAGCTGCAGAGCAGGGCTCTTCCCCTTGTCCCTGGGCGCTCCCAATTCACTCAGTGCCATGCCCACACCACGCACTCCTGCAGGGTCCTTCCCCAGCCTTCCCCCTGGTTCTGCCAGTGGGAAGTGGAGCACGGATGCCAGGCCCGGCCCCGGGCACGGAGCAGGCACAGCAGCGGCCCTGCAGACTGCTCCCCGCGGGCACAGCCGCCCGGGCACGCTGCTCCGGCCGCTCTGGGACAACGCTGCTGGGGCAGGCACGGGAGAAGCCACCACCTTATCCAACAGCCCAGCGAGAAGCAGATGGAGAAGAGGCAGAGCCAAGCTGAAATTCAATCTGGGTTCACAGCTCTGGTCTGTTGTGGGAGATGTTTGTTAGAAAAACACCAGTGCTGAACAGGGCAGTTGGCAAAAGCTGGGCACCCACCAGCAGCCAGGCCCTCCCGTGGAGGCCGTGGGTGCTCAGCTCCGGTGTGACCCACGGGCAGTGCCTGGGATGGCTCCTGCTGTGTGGCAGAACTGGCACACAAAGTCCCCGGGTGTGCCGGCATCTACCCTAGAGGGATTTTTCTCCCCTTGGGCTCTTTTCCTGCCATGGCTATGCTTCCTGCTGTGTCTATGCTTGCTGACACAGAGCAACAGCGCTACCATGATGTGTTTCTTCTCACTGGATGTTGGAAAAAGGCAATATTAAGCAGCTGGGACTTTCACATAGATGCTACTATCTTCCCGAAGAGTTAATTTTCCATATATTTTCTATACTTTGAAATATTAAGGCTGTTTAATGCTGCAAATATACTGCTTGCCCCTCATATGGAAACACGAACATTTTATTCTGAACAAGCAGACTAATAATTTTGATCAAGGACATACCATCCCTCAAAAATATGGTGATGTTTCTCAAGCACACTTACAGCCAACCAACCTGAAACTGCCTCTCTGTAATTTTGCTTTTTGATGATAACAATAGAAATAAATTTTGTAGACACAAGGTTCTCTGTTATTCATGCAACCAGACTCTGAGTTCTTTGTTAATGGTCCAGAGCAAAAGATGGAAGCTGACAGAGTAGTCAAATTTATTACACCATTAATTGTGGGTATTTATATAGATTAATTGCAGGTACAGACATTTACTCTCATCAGGTTCCTTCTCCAGTTAAAGGAGAGGGTCTTGGGCTCCTTCCAGCCACCATTTCACACTGTCTGCATCAGGACCCTGCTTAGAGGTGCCAATGGAGCAGCTCCTCTCTCCAGCAGCCACAGAGGTTAGTGGCAGATTAGCCTTTATCCAAAAGTAAATCCTCAGAACGTGCTGCCTGCTCAAATTTCCCCAGCAGCTTAAACTGAACACTGCAGTATTTTTTTGTTTCCTGGTTTTACCTTTCACAGGGTCAGTGCACATAGCTTTTTGATGGGCAGATTACACTTAGTGATATGCAATTCTGAAATTAAGCTAGTTTGTATGAGACACTATTAGGAGTCTCCAGGATCCATCCAAAATAAAGGCACTGCATATGAATGTGATATGGTAATTTTTCATTTAAATCCTTAAAACTGTTGTCAGCTTGGGCTGCATGCTTTTCAGCAAGCCAGCAAGGAAAGAACTGGTATTTTCTGCTTGTGCACTGCTGAGCAGACACACATATAAATCAAAACAACTTGCATGCCTTGATATTTCAAAGGATTTTAATGCAGAATTATTGGCTGTCAATTTATATTACAATTTTTCTTTTAACTCTCCAGCAAAAAACTGTAATCCTCCAGTGATAGCAAAATTTTGAAGAAAAGTGTAATGAAGAGTGTATCGGAAATTATTTTTCATGGTGGTAGGTTACAGATGTTGCTTGCCAAATCTAACCTCAGGATAATAAACAGAATTAGTCCAAAACCACACAGAATGACAGAATGGCTGGGGTTGGAAGTGTCTGACCTCTGGAGATCCTCTAGTCCAACCTCCTTGGTAACACAGGATCACCTAGAGCTGGTTGCACAGGATTGTGCCCAGGAAGGCTTCTAAGATGTTCAGAGAAGGAGATGTTCCAGTTCTCTGCCATTCTCACAGTAAAGTTTTCCTCATATTCAGACAGAACTTTCTGTGTTTTTCTTTGTGCCTGGCTCGATCCTCTTGACACCTCCCTTCAGATACTTACCTACAATGATAAAATTCCCTCTCCATCTTCTTCAGGCTAAACAGGTCCAGGTGCCTTAGTCCCCTCCTAAGAGATGCTCCAGTCCCCTGGTCATCTTTGGAGCAGTGATGCTTGAACTTTAACCACTTGGACCTACCCCATACCTTCTAGAGCCCTAACCCACGGGATCCCTCCAAGTAGATCCTTGAAGAGGCCAGTCAGCTCTCCTGAAATCCAGGGCTGGGACCCTACTTTTTGCCCTGCTTCTTCCACATGGGATCCTGAACTCCACAATGTCATGGTCACTGCAGCCAAGGCTGCCCCCAACCTTCACATCCCAAACCAGTCCTTCTTTGTTAGTACAAGGTCTACCATCACACCTCTCCATGCTGGCTCCTCCATCACCTGTGACAAAAACTAACACCAGTGCTCTGCAGGACTCTCCTGGCCTGTGTGCCCAGCTATGCTGTCTTTCCAGAAGACACCAGAGTGGTTGAAGAAAGTGGTGAAGGCTTGTGATCATGAGGGTATTTCCAGCTGTCTGCAGAAGGCCTCATTGACTCCTTCTCCTGATCAGATGGCCTGCAGCAGTATTCCAGTCATGGAAAATTGGCCTGTTCAATGGTTTGTGAAGCAGGAACACTATGCTGAGTGGACGAGTTTCCAGCTGGTGGCCTTAACACACTTGTTCTGTAGAGGAATTGCACCACATTCCCTACCAAACATCCATAAGAAGGGGAGAAAGAGGAAGATCTGTAAGCCTGCACACCTTCTGACAGGTCAGAAGTTATTCTATGGTTGTAAAAATATATACAATTTACTAAGTATTAAAAAACAAATCTCCAATTCATAAACCTTAAAATTTGAAATGTTCTGTTCAGAAGAGTTGCTGTTTTAAATGTGCTCCATGCAAACTTCTAATAGAAAAGCTCTACATCTTCAGATACTGGAACAAAGAGCAGATTTTTGTATTTTTTATCCACTCACTGCTCTGCTCTATTGGCTGACAGCAAGTGTTATTTTTATAATTGCTCCTTGAAGACATCCCACATGAAGCAGCTTTTCCCAGCACAATCTGACATTGTTCCAGCTCTCCCCAGTTCTCTCCAGACAAGTTTCCACTGCAGTCTCCAAGAGCACTGACCTCGCAAACACACTGGGCAGGTCTAACTTAGATTGCAAGAACTAAACTTCAGAAACTGAATATGAGCCTAGAGCTGAAGATTGTTTTCCCTAAGTGGAAAAAGGAGTATAATCAGAAATAATTATACCCTAATCCTGTGGACAGGCTGAAATGGTCATTTTGCATTTCAATGGAAAGGTTTTCACCCGTAAGGTAAAGGGAGATCTGGGACTTTTGCTTTTTCATTTGGCCATTAACACTGCTGTGGCATCCTCTGTATCAGGCTAGCATACAGTTTTTGTCTGTTCTCTGTCACCCTGCTGCTACATAGATGGTCACTGCTGGTCATTCATGGGCAAACCCAGCTCAAAGGCACTCACACCTCCACGCAGGCTCTGGGACTCTGGGAAGGCACGTGAGAGCTGAATGCAGTCACCTCATGCGGAGAGAAAAAGAAGATGACCATGACTGGCTCCTATGCTAAAGGAAATTTTCTCGCTACACTTTCCATCTCAGCCCAACCCCAGAAAGCACAGCTATTTTACTCATCCTTGCTCAATCTATAACAAGATAGAAATATTTTCCAGTTTATCAACTGCCTCTGAATTTTAGGGAAGGTGTTGTAAAGTTTCTGCCACTACCAACGCACGCCTCAGCCAGCGCTCTCCCGAGGACAACCAATTCTGATGCCACTGTTCAGTCCTCAAGCCCAGAGTGACCTAAGGCTCCCTTTTGGGTCAACCAGCTGCTTATAATAGTTTCAAAGACAAATATTTGTAGCAGTGGCTTATCAACAGCTTATCTCAAAATTGTGTCATGCATCTGACCCACTTTACCCCCCTTTTTTTTTTTTTTTTTAATTTGTGTTTACAGACTCTTTGATCGGCTTGTTACAGACAAGTTTTGCTACATTCTTAAACAGGTATTTCTCTCTCAACAGACCGTTGTTCAGACATTTCTAAAACTACTTGGAGCCCAGGGCTACATATCTATTTCTTCAATATTTAAAGCAAAGTAAGAAACAACACATCAAGGATTACTGACTGGGAAGACAATAGGAACATGCTGGGGCATTACATACCCAGATGTACATAGGAAGAGGCTCTGCTGTGGATTAGGTTCTTTACCTCTGCTCCTTCATATCAGTGGTATTTCTGTAACTATTTATTTTATTCTGTCATCTTGTCTTTTAAAAACAGATGTTTTATCTATTTTAGACTTTCTTAAACATCACCTGAAATGCTTACTAAAAATCAAGCCATTTTGAACACGCAGGGTTCCAATGTCTAAGACAAAATTTAAAACAGCTTAGTTTATGCACAGAAGACAATGTGTACATAGTGTATTTTTAAAGACCTAACTATAATATATTCTCATGGTTTAAGCTCTGCATGATCATCACTTTACACTTAAGAACACCATAATTTTAAATGGCAAGGCAAGCAACAGATAAACTGCCAAAGCTTCACAACTTCACATAACAAAGACAGTGCCAAAAGCAGCAGAGAGTAATGAGTTGGACAAAAACCTGCCGACAGCACCATCACCTCCTGGCACGACCCAGAACCATTCACATCTGCCTGCACTGGTGCTCCATCTCACCTTTGCCTGTCTGGGGGGAAAGCACTTCACTTCAGGAACATGGAAACACTTCTCTATCAGCTCCAAGCAGGACATTTTATGCCAACACCGAGAACTACAAGGCTCATGATTCAGTGCCCGCTGTGTGCGCAGCCACCACTGACAGAACTGCATGAAACAAACACCAAACCAGGTTCTAGTAACTGTAAGTCTAACAGTGAAGCTTAACATCAGAACTATTTTATGCACTAGAAAATGCTGATTCCTTAGCAGAGGTTAAAAATGACCCCAACTGGTAACACAACTTGTTTCAGTCAGTAAAGAGCCTGTGAGCAGGGCTGTCACACTTGGTCAGTGCAGGGGTCTGTCCAGTCCTCTCTCTCGTGTAACAGTGAGCTGTGGATGCCTGAGGAAACCCAAGCATGTGAATCATCCAGTACTTCTCTTCAAGTGGGAAGACTGGTAATGCCAGCATACCAAGAGTCACAAAAACATCGATCTGAGTTATGTAGCTATGAGGACATGTGAGTCAGCGCTGATAATCAAAAGATTCCAATTATTAAGGAGTGTTGGCAAGGAAAAGTCTGCCAGGGAATTAAGGCTGCTGATGCATGCTGATATTTATAACCACTGAAATATACCTGTAAGAAATGCCATCTCCCATGCTCATCCTTTTGTTTTTAATATACAAAGGCTGCTCAATCATTTACCCACAAGTGATGTGGAAAAGCTGGACATCTCATGTCAGTGTCATGGCAGTTTAAGAAGCCGCATTCCTGAGAAATATCTGGTAATTGCCACACCAAGTAAATTATTTTTGTGGTAACAGTGCCTACAGCATTAGGTCAGAGGTTGTTACATACATTTGCTGATATTTCATTCTGTCTTTGATAGGAAAACCTAGCACCACCTTCACCAAACATATGCCTTCAGAAGTATGTGAAAAGCCTACACGGGTGAAGGAGATGAAGCAAATTATTTTCAAAACTTGCTTGCCTTTTTTTCCTCACTATTTGGAATATAAATGCTCCAAGAACAGCATTCATGCATCTATACAGTTGTCCTGTGTTTTATATTCACTAGTCTGTATCAAAGTTTTATTAACAAGGTAAATAAATACAGCACATGTCAATAAATGTGTGTAGGAGTATAAGTAAAATTTTAGTAATGCTTAGAACACAAAAATAAAAAGGTGAAAACAAGTTACTCCAGCTTTAAGAACTTGGCATAAGGATGCCAACAATCAGTACAGATTTTTATGTAAGTATGAATCCACTTATTCACTGAACTGCTTCACATTCTTTGTAGATAATCAGTTTGCATCTGGATATGGCAACACAGATACTCAGCAGGTCACTCTCTGAAATGCTGCATGCACAGCCTTGCCAAAAATCACTGTTAAAACCTGAAAACCCACAGAAATTTTCAAAGTACATACAATTGAGTTATAGATGCTTTATCTGCTTTTCAAATCTTGACTGTGGAAACAACGGAGTAAGAGCAAGTAAAATGGCAAGCACAAAGCTGTCACACTGCCCCATCCAAACAAGTAAATTGCAGAAAATTTCCACAAGGGTTATCCAAATTTCTTCTGATGCAAGTCCCTGCCAAGAGCATTTCATTCTCTTGGACATGAGTTTCATAAAGTCCATCCTGCAGATGGTTAACACTATATATTTTATACATTGCAAATATAATTCTTTAAAGGCACTAGTCATCCCAGGATTTCTGTTTGTTTTCCTGCTCACCTCATCTCTTTCAAGAGCATATCTAGGGACATAACAAGAGAAGGTCCAGGACACGAGAGAATAGAACCCAGACTCTCCAATTCTTGTCTACTCAGCAGAGACATTATCCTGAACTCCCCTTACCCACAAGCAACTGATATTGCAAGAGCTTGATGGAGGCAGGATATAACTATCCACACTGAAATTTGGCCAGGGCTGGAACAAGGCCAACCAAAATATCCATCTGCTCCTAAAACTATCATTTTCTGGAGGTTGAACTGAAAATAGTATCTAAATCTTACTCCTAGTAAGTCGAATGGGGAGCTGCTTTTTAGCTCAAGTGGAAATGCCATGTTTTACACAGGAGCTGCACCAGTATCCTGTGGGAATGAAAATACAGGATGATCATGGAAAATTAAAGGACAACACTACTTTTATCACGCGAAGTCCTTGCGGTTTGGGCATTTTAGACTACTTCAGCAATGAAGTTGTTAATTATTTAAAGTAATACTTTATACAAGCAATGTATCCATTAGCATATTTTGATCCTGAGAGTACATTTTCACTGACTTAAAATATGGCACTCATTTATAAGCTTGAGTTCATTATTAGTCCAATGTATTTCAAAATGCATGTTTTTTTAAATCTATTCAAAATGCTATGTGTATATATGTACACAAAATTGAAATTAAATGTAACTTGAAACTCGGCCTAAAAAATCAAACCTTTGAAGGAAAAGTTTCTGCAATCTATCCTAGCCTTTTTTTATAAAACGAAAAATTGTCTCTCTATTGCTGCAGTTTAGATATGGATAAAAACATGAGGGGTTTTTTTTTTTTAAACCCTGAAAAACACTGATATTTTATAATGGAACTTGAAGCCATTTAAAATGCTGGACTCTCCAAGTCTACACAACAGCATGAATCTTGTAGTTTGTCAATTCATACACAGAATCCTTATCCTACCTTTGTTAAATTTCAGTCTCTTAACAGCATAACACAGACTGAGAAATTAAAGATTTTTCTGAAGAAAAAAATAAATCCCCATTGGTTGGGTTGATGCCTTTTTTTTTGTTGGAGTAAAAATTAAGTTTGAGTATTATTCATACCAAACAAATGTGTATTACAGAAAATTCCACCAGGTGTTGCTAGACAGGATTTAATTTACCCTTTGAAGAAGCAAACATCAATTCTTTGCTGCTACTTACTCTTCAATAAATGAGTAACTTACGAAGCTCTGCAATACAACTTTGTTTTGTTCTCATGTTAAAACATCATCGTAAAAAGCTTCCGTATAAGTAACAGTCTGTGAAATCATCGCCCCAACACCCATGAAGAAGCTTGCCAAAATCACCTAAAGTGCAAAGAGTAACTTGAAAAAGGCTGAAAAAAGCTTAGCATTAAGGAGATAACATTTCCTGTGGACACACCATAATGTGTTACAAACAATAAAAAGATCAGAGACCCTTTTAGCACCTAAGGAAAAACAATGGAAACTACTGCTAGATAAATGCTGAAGTCAAGTAGAGTGAGGAAAATGGGCAGAAAGGCTTGTAAGCATTTTTGTAAAAATATAAAAATTAACTGTTTTCAGAAATTTTTTTCGACAGTTCCACTGTTAAACTAAAGCCAAGGCTACCCAAAATATGTGCCTTTACAGTCAAATCTTTCTTTTCCCATTCTGTCCAAGTAACTGCCTTGCTAGAAGTGAACCCCAGAAAACAAAGCTGTTTTAACTCACCACTGAGAGGTCTAGAGGACTGCCTACAGACGGTACTGCAGCGTGCTCCTGCTGCCTCTACAACAGCTGCCTTATTATTTCCACATTTCTTTGTAACTACAAGGAAATACTTCAGGAGTTTCACTCTCAGATGCTATGCCAGGATAACTTTACGATCTGTTCCATTTGTAGGCGTTCTCACAGCTGAAAGCATAGCAAGAGCGACCGACAGCAAACCTCATGACAATTGCCGTTATCTTTATATATTAAGGCAAAAACATTTCTCTACTTATCTTGGAGGGCGAGTAGCCTTTTCTTCTTAGCAAACATGCTCTTACTTGTTGATGGGACACAACCCCTCCAGCCACCACTGCAGTCCTGATGTACCCAGTCACAAACTAGATGTAAATAAATTGTTTGTCTCTGATCACACTCAAATAAGGCACCTCACTCAGCTCCCCTCTGCACAGGGACACTTGGATGCTGAGCCACATGGGCCATGGTTTAATTGTGTGGGATAAATTTGTGCGGGTTGTAGATGATAAAAGATCAAACACAGAGGACACCTAATGTTGTCTAGAAAGATTACAGAAAAACATCCAATGTTTAGCTTTTTCCATTTTAGTGATATCTTGCATCATTGCAGTACAAGGCCTGTAAGGAAATTCAAAATCCTTTTAAGTTTCAGCATAAACATGAGTTTCTGCTGTTTGAGTTCTAATGCACAGGATATTACCCAAATAACGAGGTAGTCTGAAAAACTAAAAAGCCACAGGCAGAGGCCACTGGCAGAGGCAGTAATCAAAACTCTGCTTTCAGCAGTCATCAGTACTTTACTCATTTTGCCAAGCTCTTTTGGCTGCAAGCAGCAGTAGCACTGCTGACTACAAGCTCATTGATCCGCTCTTCAGGGTTCCTCCCACAAACTCTTACAAAATCCTAGCCCAAAGCTCAAGAGACTTCCACTTCTCCTCACACTGCCAGCACTGAAGCCCTTCCAGCGTGCCCCAGCAGCCCAGGGGACAGGTGGCCAGGCTGTGCCCAAAAGCGCCCTCACAGCTGCGGAGCTTCCACCTCCGTGAGCTCACAGCCCTGAGCGAGGGTTTTCAGAGCAGTCTGGAAAACCCCTCCCTTGGGAGATGTGCTGACAAAGGCTGAAACCTAAATCACTTTGCTCTCAATGATACGCAATCGAGTCAGCTTTCCCCTGACTTTTGGGACAAACCCTTTAAAATGCAGGAGAAGTAACCAGTTTCAACTCCTATTGAAAGAAATAAAAAGCAGAGGTAGTGACCCTAAACTGAGCCGAGACTTGAATTTTGTGCAGCCGTGCTGAACTGTGGATGGGCTGTGGGCTCCAGCTGCCCATGGGATCCACAGGCTGCCCTGCCAGAAGCCCCCTGGCACAGGGCCACGGCAGGGGCACAGGCAGGCTCCTGGAGCACCTCTCACGACTTCCACGCAGAGGCCATTCCCAGGACATCCATCTGGGAAATATTCACGGAGCCCACCAAGATACAGTGACCCAAACCCAACCAGCGATGATACATGCAAGAGCTGGCCAAAAAAATACAGCAGCGAAGTTATCAGCTCCAGGTTTCTGGATTGAACTTCAGAAAGCCTGGCACACGGATCAAAGCTGTATGGCCTCTCCCACGCAAGACTCTTCAACAGCAAGATTTTTCTACAAGAAAAAACTCTAGCTGATCCCTCTGGATCTACTTGTTTTCAGTGGGCCTTGGTTCCAGTAAAGAAATTGAATAAAGCTTTTTTTACACATTTTTGTCTGATTTCGAACACCAGATTTCTTCACTCTGGCCAGTGCAACACAGATGAGTACTGAAACATTCAGTTCAGCAACACCTTTATGCCTGTTTTCATTACATTTCCTCCCTAATCTTTAACTGCTTAAAACAACTCTAAGACCCAAACATCACAATATGCAAAAATAAATAACACATCACTTAAGAACACCAACTGTCTTGTAAAATCTTCCTTAGCACTACAGAAAGAGGTAATCGTCCAGAATTAAACTTTAGCAATGTGGTTTTAAAGATTCAGCAAACTATTTAGAAAAGCTATTCTTTTTTTAACCACTTAAAAATATTAAATTCTGTACATTAAAAAAGGAGACCAAAAGTCTTACAGTCTGTTCTAAATTATGCCTTTTCCAAAATCCCAGAGGGAGCAACTGATGAAGCTTGTTTGCCAAGTTGTGGTAGCAGAGTGAAGATTTATGCAGTTTAAAATTAATTGACATGTTATTAGGAGCATTGCACTCAATTGAAATGGGCATAATTCACTGACAAAGAGGTAAGTCAGGAGTGAAATTCTGTAAAAGGATTTTCTAACCACCAGGTCAGTGGCAATTTGTGTGGAACAGCTTAGGCTGGTTCACTCTGGAAAGGCAAAAGTCACTTAATGGTGCAGCCTATTTCTCAGCTATCAGAGGTGCTGCGCAATCCATCACAAGTCACTGCCGCAGCCATTTCTGCTCAACTTTTCTCTCACATTCTGATAAAGATAACGATGGCCTAACTTGCACTTGCAAAATACTGTCAAAAATTGCTTTGGACTTCTAAGACATAAATAATTCTCCACAGAGCATCTGTGCACCAAACCAAGGAACTCACACACTTGCACAGCTGAGGGGAGCAACCCAATGGCCGAGATTTGCAATAGGTGTGCAAATCCCAGTTTCATTTCTCCATTCTTGGTACAACTTTCAACAAACATTTATGGCTCAAAATAGCAAATTGATAAGGGAGAAATTAAAACTCGGCGCAGAGAAAAGACTGATGATTTATTTGATTCTGAAGAGATGGGTAAAATGGAGTGATCTGTGACCAGTGTTGAGTGCTGATTTCAGACCTCCAAAGGCACTAATGATCACTGCAGGAAATGTACTACTATCAGCAAAGCAAGAAACAAAGGTCCAGTCAAACCTTAGTGATTTTATAAGGATATGAGTATAATTTGTGATCCAGGTCTCAGTTGATACAGAATTCAAAACACTCTGTGAATTCCGTATCAAATGAGACCTGAATCACAAATAGCTATGCTCAAATCTCTTTGTGATTGACACAAAGTATATTAGCTAGCACTTATCCTTAACCCTGCAAGAAATCCTCCTGCAATCAAACGGGACAGCTCACAAATGGAGCATAACCCAAAACCAGCACAATAAGTCTGCATTTCCCTCAGGAAGACAGCTCCATGCCTGTCTTCTGTTGCGCTGCATACTCAGTATTTACAACCCGCTCTAATAACTACCACATTAAGCAATTATTTTGCATTGGCCCATCATTCAAGAAAAAGGAGCTCAGCAGAGATGCACTGGGAAAGAACCACGTACCACTTCCACTCATGGCTGTTGCTGAAACACCTTATCCAGCTCTCGGCACAGTTGTGTGTGCAAGAGGAGCTCACAAGGTACTTGACATGCAAAATTATTCAGTTTCTCATTTCTTTGCTCTTAATGCAACAATCAACAACATGCTTATTTTAATGCACCTCCATTATTGAGGAGAAAACACAGCAGGCAAAGTATTCAAGAATATTAGCTGTAAAGCTTTTATGACTTTCACAAGACTTTCTGGAATTAATCTAGAAAAACAAAAAGACATCTGTACACATTACTACATATCAGAATAAAAAATTATTTGCAAAAGCTTGTCACATGCAGCTTTTCTAAATATCTGTTCATTTTTAGTATTACTTTGCTTCAATATTGAAAATTAAGCCTATGCACCAGGACAGTGAATGAACTAGTTAGCAATCATTTTTCCTTTCAATTGCTTTATTTTCTTTCTTGTTCCTTAATACTGAGAAGTTTTATATTTAGACACAAGTCTCTAGGCAAATTATTGCTTAAAGTAAATGAAAGCTAAATACCAGAATCCAAGCCTATGTTGCATGCCAATTAATGTCTTAAAGAGAGCAGCCTCTCTTCCTTCTCCTAACCCTCTGCCTTACACTTTGCACAATTTCTGCACTAAATGAAACAATAGTCCTGCAGTGCAAATAGTTTATCGTGCAATTAAACCCCACAACACATTCACAAAAGGAGCCAAAGTGCAGCAGCTTTAAAAAAAAACCCAAACAGCAGAAGACAGAAATTATATTTTACTAAGCACATACTCTTTGAATGACTGAGCTAGAAATTCTTTTCTTCTAAATTTCTGTCTCAGATTCACATTAAAACAGCCTCATGTGAATTCACTAGGAAAGCTCAAGGGTTGAAAACCCCTGAGTTGCTTAACTACTATGTTAGTTTGAAGCCTAACTGAGAACAAGCAAAAGTACTTAGCAAATATATACTCTTTCCCCTATTTTCCTTGACTAAACCATTTAAACTCCTCAGAGTGCAGAAACTGCTTAAGCTTTTAATTCCCTTGGTGCTTTTGCACAGGAATCTGTTGGCTTAGTAGACTTACAAGAACCACTTTGTTAGGCACGAGAAGCAAGATAACAAGGAAAGTCCTATTCCCAACACTTCCCTTCACTCCAGTCCCACCTAACAAATATTGCTCTACCACCCCAGCTGCTGCCCAGCAAGACTGCCACAGAAAGTGCTGTCAGTTTGGGATATCTCAAGTTTTATTTTACACTGGGAAATTAAATTTCAGGTGCTCTTATTACTGACAACTTACTGAAAGCAAGTTTAAATGGAACAGGAAAATATTTGAATACAACAGAAAACGCATTATTGCCACATTTCTTCACTTACAATTTTTCAACTATGGCTTAGATTTATTTTGCTGTTGAAACTGGGTCTACAGTCAGAAAGCAGGGGTGATTTTTCCCTGTGTAATATTTACAAAATCTTAAAATAGATTTAGATTACACTTCATCATTGGATTTGAGGGTAAGCTGACAGGGAAAGAAGGGCTGAGGCAAGATACTGGGAGTTTTTTGGGGGGATAGGGAGGCCTTATAAGTTGTTGGGGCTTGCACAGGGGAGGGTGAAAAATGCCAGTTTTATATCTGCTCTCCTGGTGACCCATCCACCAAGAAACCAAAAAAGCACCTCCACTGATGATCTGCTTCTCCCCACAGTTGTGGGCTCATTGCTAATGGGCATGAACGGGAGTTTTTTCTTTCTTAAAGTCCTTAGCCATGCTAACTTTCTAAGTTGTTCTATAGCATCTGTACAGAGGATTTTCAACCTCTAGAAAAAATTGTTTCAAGCAGAAAAAAGATCAAACTATTTACCCACAAGCACTTTTTTTCTCTAGAAACAAATCAGTGTAAACATATTTTGCAACGCTATCCGAAAGACTCTCAGATTTTATTAAAAAGTGAGATATCAAGACAAAATGATTTTTTTAAAAAATCTATGGTATGACACTAGTTCTGAATTGAAGTGACTTGCCTGCTCTAACTAGCAACAAGAAATTAAAAGCAGCACTGTCCATTATACATTTTTAAAAATGTAAACTTCCTAATTCTCAGAAAAATTTCTGGTGAGTACAAATTCTTGAAGTACTTGGGGGAAAAATAAAAAAAAATAAAAGCCTTTTCTCAACATGTATGGCAGATACACAGCATTTACTACAATTTCAAAACCCTCTTTGGGACTGATGTCACAAATAATTCTGACTCTCGGTATTTTATGTACCTTACTAGCACAAAGAGGGTGTTTAATACTGACACATAAAATACAGCTTTGAGGAATTTTATGCCTATAGATTCAGATGATCTTGAGGTACATGCAAAACCAGGATGATTTAACTCTGACAAATGACAAACTGTGCTACCTTTTTCTCATAAATAAATCCTAAGAACTACACAAATCTACTGATAATCTGTATGTTCCTATGCAAACAATCACAAAAAAAAAGTGACAATTGCAAATGTCGCAATGCATTAAGCAGCAAAAATAATCCAAAATGCCACATAAATAATACAAAGTTTAGGAACACCAATTAAAAATATATTTTTCAGAAAGATAATCTTATTCTTAAAATAGCCATGCCCTTTTAGAAACCTATTTGCTTACCTGTATGTGTCATCCTTCCAGATTCAGAAATACAGAAAACCTTTAGTTCACAATGAACAACTAATGCAAAAATTACTCAGTTAAAATGCAGTTTATAACAGAATTTATTTGTATTCCATACCTTTCTTTTTAATGTCACAATATTTGGGCACCATACCCAGGCTCTTATTGTTCTAAATCCCTCAGAACTGCTTTCATAATAATAATTCCCACAACACTGAAAATCTTTGGCACTATAGTTTAATGTCAAAAGGAATTAATTCAAATTCAAAGAATACAAAACCTTTTGTCCTTTTAAACAAGAAATTTTAATGAGGTATGTAATTGTACTTATTGCACATCAAGAGTACTAATTTAATTCAGATTGCATAAGAATACCAGATTTTTTTTTCCTTCTTGCTAAAAAAGCTGGAGGCACTTCCATGGAGTATTAACCTTAAAAACCTTGACACACCCCACAGGAAAATGATCTTCTACAAAACATTTGTGAAGGGTTCAACTTGGATTCCTGTGCAAGATATTTACAGTCCATTTGGGTGCCAACCTACAACACAGCCCACAGATGAGAGCACAGCATTTGGAAACCCAACACACTGAACAAGTCCACATTGGATGAAACTTTGAGAATAGGAGGAGCTGAAGGGGAGGTAACAAAACAAACAGTTCTACAGTTTAACATTTTTCCTAAGTCTCCTTATTAAGCATTCTGTAATGAAATTGCTTTCACAGTAATTGCTGATCTTCTGTAAGTTTTGACACACATATGAGATGGCAATCATCCAACTTATTTTGCCCCCAAGAACTTCATATATGGCTTGTTTTTAAAGGAATTAATAAGAAACATTTCCTACTCAACAAGGAGTTTACCGTGAATTCATTCTCTTACAGAGGGACTACTTTTGGGGAGTTTGTGTGGATTTTAATTTTAATTTTGGGGTTGTTTTTCTCCGTTTGTTACCATTATTTCCAGCGGGGGCCCTTTGAACACTGGGCGCTGTTTTATTTTTATTTTTCTGGTCCACAACCGATGTTGGTTTCAGGGACAGCAAGTGTGCATGACCACACAAGGAAGCCTCTAGCAGTAGTATGTTTTTAAAACTAGAATTTAAAGGAAAGAAAACAGACACAGGTGAACACACCACGCAACACGATCCACCATTTCAATACCTCTGTAGGAACTCCAACTTCAACCCTGCCTTGCTGGAAACTAACATGGTTTTGTGAACCTCAAGATCTTCATGAACTCTTTATGGATTAGCCCACTGGGGCACAGGGACAGTTTTGGGGCAGGCAATGACCCCAGACACAATTCACTGACGGACAGGAAAGATCCTGCAGTTGGGTGATGCATTTTGGCTGCCTTGAGGGTCGTGATCCGTGGCTGTGATCAGCAGAATGGGCGGTACAGCCCTGTCCGGAGGGAGGAACTCTCCTGGGAACTCTCCTGAGAAAACTCCCCAGGGCCTTTAAACACATACCAGCATGCCTCAGGCACAAGGGAATCCCCCTCAGAACCCAGAGGAAAGCCACAGTGAAATTCACACTTCTCTGAAGAACCGCTCCCATATGGGCTTTATTCTTACGTCCAATGCGACCGTTTGCCCTGTTTTCTGTCTTACTAGCAAATGCTACCTCAAGATTCTTGAGGAAAAACTTTCTCTACTTGCACTTTCCCAAGACTTCCAGCAGAAATGTCCAAATATAAATGCCAGTTTGCAGCACTAAACTAAAAGGAGGCATGGTAACAGCTGGCTTGAAAAAGGAGAGGAATAATCTGTTCTTTATATCCTCTCTACACAGGATATAAACAACATAAGGCTTAAAAACAACCTTAAACCCAAAGATAAGGCAGCAGTAGAGTTCATTACCTATAAAAGTTACAGAGTTAGCACTAAGGATTAACAAACTCCTCAATACATGGAAATGGGATTTTGCTATGGACAGAAACGGGTATTTAGGGATGGTCCAAGGTCCTTTCCATGCTTGTAAGATTATTTAGCCTCCTTTAAAGATGCAGCTGATATGATCACACCACACAATATTCTCACCAATACAATTCATAAATCATGGGCTTTGGTGTCCATTTGGTTTGAAAGAAGGGCAGAGGTGTCAAGAAAAGCATTTCCCAGACCATGATTTTCACAGGTCTTATCAGTACCGCTGACACAGCTCAGCCCCCTCCCTGTGCTGACACAGCCATCAGGTGTCACGAGTTGTTTCTGAACCAGTTCATGTTTCTGCTACCACTGGCCCATGAAAAGTGCTATGCTGTGCTCTCGCTGCCACTTGTCTTTTTCCTGTGAAAAGGCAGTGTGGAACACCAGGAGCAAGGGATGGCCACCCAGGGGCAACTCTTAGGACACAAGTCCTAAGTCCTGAAAGATAAGACTGCGTCCACTGGTCCCTACCTCAGCAGCCATTTCAAGACAAAACTACAGAAAGATCACTAATTTTCAATGACACCTAACATCTACAAAAACCTCAGACATGCTTTTACTAATTATCCTTTCTTTTATATCCTGTCACACCTTGAAAAGTGAAAATTACAAAGTCTGGTCTTACTGGGCAGCCTCTCTTACTAATGATCAAACCTTCTTCCTTTTGTACACTAAAGGGATCCATGATCACTCCAGATTCACTGGTCTTCCTCCCTACCAGATTGATGGAGTTTGTTATTTTTAAATTCCACTGGACATAGTTGTGCAGGTTTTGTACGAGAAAGTATTTTCCTGCACTGTTTATACTTTCTATCACATAAATTTAAAAGTAAGGCAAATATTCCTTCCAAGTTAAGAAAAACAGACAGCAGAGAGGTAGTAAGAGATTAAGGAAAGTCTATTACTCATTTTTACTCATAATAAAAACCAATGAATTTTTTTTAAGATTAAAAAAAAAATCTGTAAATACTTCCAGACGGTTCCACAAGCTTCTTAATTAAGAATGAAATAGATATGGAGATAATTAATGAGATAGATATATCACAAGAGAAATGTTTTTTATTATGACATAATCTTGCTGCAAAGGAGACTTGAGCAAGCAAAGGAATCTCCTGCACACCAGCACAACTAGGGCAGTTCCCTCACCACAGGCAGTGAAACTTCCTGCAGGGAAACCACTGCTAAATGATCAAGACTTCTTAGTCATAGCCGAAGAAATTAATGCCTCCTCACACAAATGAGTGAGGAATTAGCAAATGATAATGATGTTGGGTATTTAATTTAGAAGCACCCATCAACTGCAACACGCTGAGCTGGTCCACTGTGTGAGGGGCTCATCTCCTTGTTGTGCCAAGGATAATCCACCGGTTCTGAATCCCCAATATGAAACATCACTTGGGGTCACAGGGAACCTGGGCCTAAGGACAATTCTAAAACAGAATGGGGGGAGAAAAAGCAACAGACATGTTCTCTCCAGCTCCCAGGCAGATGGCAGTCACTAAGGCTGGAAACACTAGGAGAAAGAACTGGCACAAAAGGAACAAGAATAGTGCTGGGACACATTGTCTTCAGCTTCACAGGGAGTTAGAGGGAATTTATAGGACAGACAGCTCCCAAAGCCCTGCAGGGATCAGCTGGGGGTGCAGGTGCAGGTTATCCTGCAAAGCACTCGATGGGCAAGGGGTGCCTGCAAACAGAACTCCCTGCAAGCCCTCAGGGGACAACATTAAACCTCTCAGTGGCTGTGACCTATTTAATAGCAGAATGTATGAGAATCCATCCCCACCAATGTCCAAGCACTTGCATTTTTCTTAATGCCAGAAAACTAAGGAAACCAAGGAGGTGATAGGATTCAGCTCTAGTTTCAAGGAAATCTCAAAGTAATGCATTTTAGCAAGACATACAATTTAAAAAAAAAGCCCTCAGTAAAGCTGACAAAAAGAACAAGAACACATCCCTTCCGTTTCTCATCCCACTATTTATTTATTTCCTGGCAGATGCAGAGAAGTGCTGAACCAGCAGCTCTCTTGGCTGGTGGAAGTCGCCAGCTGGAAACTCGGGGAACAAAGAGCAGTGCAGGTGGAGCGGCGTGGGAAGAGACGGGGGGAGCAAAGAGGGGCCCAAAAATAGCGACACAGAGCAGATATGGAGACACCTGCCTGTCCCTTTTGCTCTTCTCCACTCACTACTGCAGCAATTTTTAAAATGCTGTTTTACAGCCATCTTATATCTCATGCCCTCACCACTCTTTAGAATCACAGAATCATTTAGGCTGGAAAAGAATCTAATTGAGCCCAACTGTTAGCCCAGCACTGCTCCAGGGATGGTGACTTGACCACTTCCCTGGGCAGCCTACATTGGTCAAGGAGTTGTCTTTGAGCAGTAGAACCAATAAACACCAACTTTCTCTAGACCCTTGTCCTGAGGTGACATTCCTACAGGGATTCTTTAATGTTTAACATGGGCTGATTTCCTTTTGGAACCTTCCCCTCAGCAGCAAAATTAGTAGGGTTTTCTTTTACCATATGACTTAGTCTCCCACATAACCCTTAGGAACTCTTCAAAGTCTCTCAATTTTCTTGAAATTTTGTTGATATAGTTAACAAATTCAGAAGTGATTACTGGGCTGAATGAATAGCATCATTGCACAAGCCTCACCTCTTTTGAAAATCAGACCAAAGAAACCTCAGCCCATGACACAGGAAATTAACAAATTTTACATTACAGTAAAAAAGGTGAAGTAGAATAAGTAGCAATAAGGAGACCATCCCTTTTTTTTTTTAGCTGAAAGCACACAGCTATGTAGGAAATGGCAAAACCTTCCAGGAATATAGGTTTGTGGTTAGTCATATATTGATAATAAAAAGACCATTAGTTGATAGGTCATTCCTAGCCGGAGATAAAATCTTGAATTGAATAAAGAACAGGGTGACATGTTAAGCCAGCCCCTAATGTGGAACCAGAAGAGGGATGCCTTTCCTGCAGTATATATTACACATTCAGAAACTCAAAGGTGTCTTCAGCCATTTGACCATTTAATGGTTAATGAGACTGATGGGTGTTCACACAAGGATATAAATAGCCTTCACAGTCTCCTTGGTACAACAACCTTGGTAGCAAATGAGCTACTGCTGCTACAGAGGGGTAAACTGAACGTTCTACTGCAAATGAGTACTTCTAGCATTGTGCTTGCAGCAGTTCTAGACAGACCACAAGAAAAGGGGAACTCAACAGAGAGTAAGAACTATCATTATTAAAAGCATTGACAGAAAATTCTAACAGAACAGAAACATCAGCAGCAGAGCAAAAGAAACATTTTATATTACATAGTACTAAAAAGCCATTTGAGGTTAAAAAAATTTTAAGTGTTAAGTTTGGGAAGTGGTTCACTGGGGCAAGGTATATTAGCTTATGATTCAAACACCTTCCCTTGGTACTACACAGTTCCATTATGTTCTTTCATTATGAAACTATAGCCCTGGCCAGCTTACAGCAACAGTGAACTGTTTCTGAAATGGCTTAATGTTCTTCTACAAAGGAAAATTTCTGCACAATGTTTCTTGTAAGACATGTTATCTTGAAAGTGTCATCAGGAAGCAAAGAAAACTTTCAGGTGTTTAAAGTTGGCCCAAATAATTTCACTGCTTCAAACAAAGTTTTTCTTTGTAGAGTCGTATATGACCAAAGCCACTCAATGAGACAGTGCTGTGGAAAATGTAGAAATGCTGTTCTGGGCCAATGCCAATTTGACCATAGGATGGTCCTGCAACTCTAGATTTAGGGCCCTACATTTTACCAGAATTCTCCATATGGAAGGGAATCAGGAACACAAAGTTAGACAGCAATACTCATCCACTTATTTAAATGTATTTCACATCTACAGCCCTTGACACATCGCTCCTCTTTCTCGTCATTAAAATGTGAAACACTGATGTTTTGAAACTTAACTTGACCAACTTACTAGAAGGACTATAAAACTATTGTGGTGCTCAACTATTAATTAGATGGTTACTAATATTTGCCCTTACATGTTGCCAAATAATTTAAACTATAAAATAAAACTGTGTAGTAAGGAAAGAAAAAAGATTCACAAATGTCTCTTTCACTTTTGCCCTTCTGGATATTTCCCTCACTCAGAGATGTTAACTTTAAGGTCTGTCCTTCAGTACCTGAACAGAAGACCTTCATTCCACTGCCAGAGTAATCTCTTTTGTTGCAGGGCTTAAATTCAGTAGTTATACTGAAACAAAGTGCCTTGCTAGACTTAACTAAAGCTTTACCTCTTGCACACTTCCCCTGCAATCAAATATATGCATAGTAAGTAATGCAATCTAAAAACAGCTAATGAGTATTTCCTATGGAAAAATACTCCTTTGGAGAATATACTCCTCAAGGACAGTCCTGATTTAGACTAGATCAAATAAAAGATATAATTACTATAATACAGCTGTGGGTGGAGGAGGGGGTGGAGAGAGTGAGAAAGAAAATAAGGGACTGATAACTTGATGTAAATAACACTAAGAATTATTTTCCTGCTGACATCAGCACTGCCCAATGCTGCTCTTTCTTGTTCTGAAACATTTGCTCTTGCAGTGAACCTGGGACCTGTCATGCTGTGAGATAGCAGGTGCTCTAACATCGTCAACTCCAGGCTCCCCATCCTGGTTCCTTCCTCTCACAACACTCAAAATATGTTTTGACAGACATGACTTCACAGCTGTATTATTATAGAGGTATACTGTATCTCCAGCATAATAATATAGTGCTGTTTTTAAAAATAAGTCCATGGTTAAGGGAGGGTAGCAGCAGGATACAATACAATTGCAAAAAGACCCCAAGCATTCTATCTGTTACAGGGGTACATCTCCCTCATGTATCAGGCATAGAAAACAGAAGGATGAGGCTCTCTTCATTTCTAACCTTGGCAGCACCTCGTGAAAAACTCAACCTAAAAATTGGGTAAGAATTTGGCTCCAAAATTTGTTTTGTTTGGGGGAATTCTGGGGGATTGTTTATTTGTTTTGGGTTCAATCCTTCTCTTGCTATTGCCAGGCTTTCCATAAGATTACCCAAAGACTCTGTAGGAAGCTTCAGATCTCAGCACAGTCTTAAACCTTATGTTATCCCTCTTTAAAGGTTACTGGGCTCTAGCCTGTTTCATCTTCCATCTGCAGCAGACATTTATATTTATAACCTGCTCATCACCATCATACCTAAAGCATCTAATAAAAACCAGAAGCAAGCAGCATCCTGGACCCTGCCTTTTATTACTCAACAACAGAGACCAGCTGTTAACAACATCATTGGGATTTATTTATTTTTGCCTTCTGATCTCCCCCCAAACCAGACAAGCCCAAATAAACACTGGCCACCTGGATGACTCCTTCAGGCTTCTCCAATCTCTTTCACATCCACTGCTTCCGATGACATTCACCGCTGTCCTGCTTCTACTTACCTCCAGCTCCCTCAGCCTCAGGTAAAATCTCCACTACGGAAAACTACTTTCAGCCTATCTGTTCTTTATGCTTCCAACCAGCACCATAAGGGATCTCCTGTAAGTACCAGAAGCACAAAAAGCTGCCGGGAGGCATGAACTTTGCAGATACCAAACCCAGAAAGGAACTTGGCCAGTAACCCAGACATCAGCCACCATGACCTGAAGAAATGTACTACCTACTTTGGAATAGGCTTGTTTCTCCTTCTCATGCTTCTTATAAAGGGTATTACTGTATATCAGGTCCAAAGGGAAATTTGTTTCCAATAATACTGAAGACAGAGTTTACAGAAGAGACAGCCTGAACATACCGGACAGGTCCAAGTAGCTAAATAGGAGAACACTTCTAGCAGCTACAAGTACCTAGGTCTTCCACAACTTTCAGCAATAATAATAAAAAAAAAAAGCTCGTTCTTCAGAGATTTAAACATTTAATTCTTGCTTATCAGAATGGTTATGGACAACTCTGCATGGCAGATCTGACAGTTGGAGTCTCCCTCATTCTGAAAGCAGTGGCAGAAGGCATTTAAAGTTGCTAAAAACCACTGGAGTTAACATCCAGGAAGTGGTAAACACGTGGAAAAAAGTGGGAAATCCTCCCCAGCTAGATGGCAGCCACCAGATCCAGTCATCTTGAACTAGACTAAATGAAAATACTGCAACAGCTTGAATCTCTTCCCCCCACCCAAAAAAAAAAAAAAAAACAACCATCCACTACGGTTCCAATGAACCTTCCAAATTTCTACCAGGAAATGAAATGGGTTTTTTCCAGGTAACCTTAATACAAAGGTACCATAGAGTCCCATGGAAGCTGTTGTTTTGACATTTCACAGCTTTGTGGCTCCTCACAGATGACACCTCTGAGGCACCACAGCCTCCCTTCCGAGCAGGCTGCCTGGCCACCATCATTTCCATCTGCAGTGGCACAACCAGAGTAAGGAACAGAAAGCAACTAGAGATGATGCACACCAACAACCTCTTCCCCAAAATTCATGTGTTTAAAATGTCATAGTGCTTCAACATCCAAGCAGTTCAAAACAAAGTGTTTTGATTTAATTCAACAAATTACAAGTTCTTAAACATTTCCAAAGCAACTTCTCTTGCAAACATTGTTAAATTTGCTGTAGAAGACTGGAAGAAATTCTGGCATTTCCCATAAAAATGCAGTTCTGGGTTTTGTTCTGCTTTCAGATAAAATGAGACTGAAATAATACAGAAGAAAACAGAAATTCTGTGACATATGATGCATTTTTGCCACAAACAAATCTCTTACAGACATATCTCCCGCTCCATCAAAATATTTTTTTCCTAACACGAGCTTCTTTCTTCCATAGTTACTGCTACATGATTTTTTAGACTGGCTACCCCAAAAAACCTTGATGCTTCCTGCACCCCTCCTGTTTTATCATATTTGGCATGTTTCCTGAGCTCACTTCCCTAGTACTTACAACTACAACAGGTCCTTTTAAAGGCAATGCAGCAAACACACAAAACATTATCTGCTGCAGTTGTGCAGTTATCTTAATAACATTTATTAAAATCCTTCTTTAATTGAGAGTTATGGACTATTTTTATAAGGCTGAAGAGTAGTCAAAAGTTTTCTTAACTGAAGGTGTACCCTCGTCACTAATTCCATTGCACATGGTCTATGCAGAAGACACTTCCTGCCCTTCCTTGATTTTATATCACATTTACCTGTAGTCTTTTGGAAAAGCAGGTTAATTTTCTTGTCTTCCACACCACTAAACAAAACATTAAAATTACCACTATTTCACCCAGCATGCTTGCACCTTATGTGCAGAAATGCTTCGGTCAGTGAGAATCTACTTGTTTGTGTCCAAACCAAGGGTTTGTCCTCGATTCAGCTAAAGAGGACAGGATTTCAAAGCAGCAACACTGGAATCAAAGACTACACCATCTCCAGTGCCCATGCACAGTCTGCCAGCATTTACAGCACATTTTCTACCATGAATTTGTATTTGCATTCCTATCTATACACAGTAAAGGAAAAGCAGCCTATGGCTATTAAAACATACAGATGTTCTTATAAATACAGCAATTATTCAGAGGAAGGAAAGCAAAAAATGAAGTTTTAAATACATACTGAATCACACGATTGAGTTTTGGCCTCCCTCCCCTTTTAATCTTATTTTTGGCGTTTGGAGCCTCAAAGTACTTCACCTTTTACTGCTCCACTGCTGTTACTGTTCGCAACAAAATAATTCTGACTCTATTTGTTAGCCCACAGCAGTTCCCTGTTTTGCAAATGATTAGACACATTGTTTTGTTCCGAATACCATCATCTTGGCTTCCATAGGACATCATTGTGTAAATTATGCCAGAAGTAAATAATGCATGAAATGTGAAATGTTGACTATGCCAAAGCTGATCTAATGTTTCATGGTGTGGAAAGAGACTTTAGGAAAAAGAAAGGATTTTTTAAAAAGGTGAATTAATTTGAAAGGCTGACGCCAAAAAACCACTTGAAATTTATAATCATAATAATAAAGTAATGCTACAGACATTTGCTATTGAAAGTAGAATTCAGCTTCATGACTCATACCAGAGTGAGCAAGCAGACACCATGGACCATGTTCAGACAGTTTGAATTCAAGCTCAGCCAAGTGTTTCCCATTAGCCGACTCTAAATTTTCAGTGCCACCAAGCCAGTGGGAATTATGAGGCCCCAAACCCAGCATTTTATTATGGCTTGGCCCAAAGAAGCATCCCCCCACCACTTCCTGATAATGAAGGGGACCCACTCCTGCATTATTCAGACTGTAGGACTACACAGGTGCAGGGGTAAAACTCTAGAACCAACATCTGCAGCTTTTTTGGATGGGGGAAAGACTGTGGGGCAAAAAAAATCCTACGAACATAAAAAATAAAGCAGAAGAAAACACTGAGGATGTGCTCTGGAGGTCAAGCTATCGGAAGTTCCTCAAGACCCCCTGTTTTTTGGCAGGCTTCACGGTGCTGCCCGTGGGGCACTGCTGCAGCTCTGCTCAGCAATGTGTGCTCACTGCAAAGGCCTCACACAGGCACAGGAGATGATTTAACAGGCAGCCACTGTGGAACCTCAGAGTGGTTTTAAGCACTTTTTTATTCCTGACCAGAGAGTGCCCAGGGCACACGTCAGAGGAGCATCTTCAACACTCCTCTGCAAATGTACCACCCCGTCTGAAACAACTGGCAGCACCAAGTGACTGAACTTCAGTGTTTGCAGGGCAGATTTTTGGGAAAAAATAAGCTATTTAAAACATTATTTAAGTCCAAAGAGATAAGACCCTAGTTTTATAATTATCTAGATAAAGACCTGTCTCATCAATTGGTCATCATTAAAACAAGATCCTTATTTTTTTTAAATAAATATGGTAACATTTTTATCCTTACCACATGTGCCGGTTTGGCCAAAATTTAAAGGAGAATATCCTCCAAGGGAGAGGCAGGGTACCACCACCCCTTCCCCCCACCACCAGGTTTGGGGGGAAA
This sequence comes from Daphoenositta chrysoptera, assembly GCA_013397915.1. Classification (NCBI taxonomy): domain Eukaryota; kingdom Metazoa; phylum Chordata; class Aves; order Passeriformes; genus Daphoenositta; species Daphoenositta chrysoptera. The sequence goes on from VZRO01002703.1 coordinate 419,195, forward strand.
AAAAAATCATTTCCTCGAAGGAAAGTGAAAGAGATAGAAACTAACAAACGCACAAAGAAAAGGATAATAATGCTAAATAATAAAATCCCTCGCTGTGGAGGGAAACCTGGGAAGATTTTCAGAGTCCTTCTCTGGGTGTGGCCTCTCTCCTCCTCAGAGCTGGGTCGGTGGGCCCCTTCCAGGGGCCTCGGAAGGGAAGGTCTCCCCCGATGCGCTCCGGTGTTGTTAAACAGTCCCGAAGAGAAGAAGAAAAAACAAACCAAAAGTCCCAAGAAAACTCTCTCTGGAGAGAAAGAGCTGAAAGCTGGCTGGAAAGCAAGGTCGCCTCTCCCCTCTCCCCTGCCGCCGAGCCCAGAGCAGAGAGCTGTGTGTCCTTGAGCAATTGTTCTGAAAAGTTCGCTCAGTTTTTCTCTTGCACCCAGGCTGAAAGGCACAGGATTCATCTTCTGGGCATAGAGTGGTGATAGGGGATACACATCATAAAGTCACTCCAAGACACCACAAATTAATAATTTAAAACATATTTGAGCAATCACATATACATCTTAATTCTTATAAGACATTTGCTCAATTATAATCTTTAATAAGAGACACACCTACTTGTGTGGGTATGTATGACATATGCAAAGTTAAATTTAGCTGAAAACTGGAATTCATTTAAAAATACACAGTCTTCATCTGCTAAAAAAACAAAAGCTACATATTTCATAGATATACAAAGATTTGGAAGTTTATAAACATGTTTTGTCTTTTAAACACTTTGATAAATCAAGTAAATATAATTTGCAGCTAATGATTTAGTTGATTATTTCTGGTCACTGTGTCCTACCAGATCACAGAACTAATGGATCTCATCCCACCACATCCTTCTGCCTCATCACCATATCTAAATGGCAGGAATAAAAAATAAAAATTAAATTTAAAAAATAATGATAAACAAAAAAAAAAAGGTTATTCCCAACAGAGTTCTCAATTTTATGCAGTGTCACCCAATAATGCTGCTGAATACAATGGATAAAGAAAATACTCCTTCTGTTCAGGAAGAGGGGATTACTATTTGTCCACAGTTGATTTTTTACTCCAGCAACCTTTTCTAGTAAATTATCCACTAACTCAGCTGTTAAACTGTTTGTCTCAGAAGCTGAACTAGTACATATGGCTCATTAATGTTTTATTTTACCATACTGTTGGTATGTTTAGATGTTAATACATCAAAGAATCTTGCTTTACAAATATTGTATCAGATGTATTTCTCAAATCATAGTATTTTAAATTTAAATAGGTCATTTATCCTGATTCCTTGCCAGAGAAATGCTTGTTCTGTCTTTCATGAATCTATCTTGGCTAAGTTTTTCAGCTTAGCTAAATTCATGTTTTCGGACTTTATACCATCCTTCTTTCACGGGGGTTGTTAGAGCCAGATTCAGCCACTGAAGTGAATTGTGTTCAACATCTCCTTTGCAAAACAGACTGTGGCAACATCATCAATCTGTGTATAAACATCACAATACTGACAGCAGACTGCTCCAGATACACACATGACTAAGGAGAGGTTATACTCAACTGCTTGGTGAACCCCACTGCACTTATGTAAGTACCATGACAAAACCACTTACTGAAAACATAAAAACCATTCTTCATTGTCCTTGCTTCATACTGCATCAACCTCTCATGAAGAAAGTTAACTCTTTTTCATCCCAATGGATCTTTTTCCTCCATCCCCTTTGTAGCATTATTTTAAATCACTGGCACAGCAAAGCATTATTTTCTTGGGAAATTAAATAATTAATTGACACTTGGCTGTTATGATGGTTAATTACTGAAGGCTGCAGGCCCTGCCCAGGCTAATTCTGACCATCCCACCGAATGTCTGTGACAAGCAGGTCTAAGAGTCTCTGTTTTACAGTGTGATTTGAAACACACTTGGAAGTAATGGCTTCTACAAATCAACTACTGTGTATCTCAACACTGCAGCACTCAAAACTACTAATCTTGTAGGCAGTGACTATGAAGTGATAGTTTACACCAAAAAAACAGTTTAAAGATGTACTAAGATGTCAATTTTATTTTTTTTTACAGAACACATCAGCAAGATCACTCAAGTTTTACCCTTTCCCTTGTTACAATTTAGGATTTTTTTAAATAACAGTAATACTGTGGTTTTTACATGTGAGTTTTTCATTCTCCTACTTACATAAACACAAGTTTGCTTGTGACTCTAGAAAGGCAACAACAGTTTAGGAGATTGTGGTCAGAAGTACTGATACTGAAATGTCAGTTTTCCTTTCCTCCTCTTGCTGCACTGCTTACATGAAGTTGTACCACGCTTTTGTTTCTTCCTGACTCAAAGACGTCAGTAGGATGCAACTTCTCTCTAACACCACTTTTTGATGGACCTACTGTTCAGTCAGCAAAATCACACTGCCAGCACAAGCATAATGCCACATTCTGTCAACAGCTGCAACAGAGTGAACTTCATTTTTGTAAAGTAACATTGAGTCCAGGCTTTCCTCACTCAAACATCTCGCAGTGTAATTGCCACAGTTCTTTTTCTCATCTGCCTGTTCGAGGCAGACAGTTAGTTCCACCCCAGCTATCATGCCGGTAATAATTTATCCTTAAGGAATTGAGAAAAATAAATTTCAGAAAGCCAATTCTTACTGGCATTTTTCCAAAGAAATATCAACTAAACCATTTTTTTTTTTTTGTCTATTCACACTTCTGCTTTTTGAACACATAATACAGTTAAAGTGTAGAGTTGTAACTATAGAGACAAGGCACAATAAACACAAGTTAACTCACGAAGTCTGCGGAAGAAAAGCACGACCGTTTGTCTGTGTTCCCTATTCACACAGTGCTGGAAGGAGAGTCCCAGCTAAAAAATGCAGTGCCTGTACAGCTCCAGCATCACACAATTAGTACTTGTCATCCTTGGAGCTCAAAATAACACACTGTGTTCGTTTGCAGAGGAAAGAATGTGTTTTCCTAAGAAAACTGGATCTCTGTGCTGATAGTGCCAAGCCCACAAGTAAGAGTAAGGTTTATAAAAGTGAGAATTAAAGATACTGTCAGACAACCAAGTGATAATTAATCAAGTAAGTTGGAAACTAATGAAATAAGCATTTTAGTGTAAATCTTAAGTCCAATTTTGCTCCTCAATTTCTTAAGACAAAATATTCAGAAAGAACAGTAATGCCAACAAACAGCAGAACTAGCACGAGGTACCTCTCCTTTGTTGATCAGAGGGCAGTGATTCTGTAAAGCATTATTTTATCTGAAATGCCTGCAGACATCAGCCCATTGGTAGCTGGTTGTGGGTACCACAAACACATTTGGGGTCCCAGACTGAAGCAGCAGAGGCTGTGTGTACTTGCTGGTGGCCAGCTTCAAAACAGGGTCACCAGTCAACTGCCCCAAAGGAGCCAAGGCAAACCAGCCACTGTCAGCACCTGGCACAGCTGTCAGTGGGGAGTATTGACATCCCAAGGCACTCGGGGAGCATAATCCAACAGAACTTCCAAGGAATAGGCCCCAAACCCCAGACAGTTTGCCCACATGGGCACCCAAACCTGTTTTTGTCATCCACTGATGGCCAACAGTGGTGCCTCCTGCCTTCCTCCCACACCTCTGCCTGCTGTTTCCTCTTGTTAGAAGGGTTACTGGTATTGATCTATGTAACAAAGCATGCTGTAGGATCACCTTCACTTCAGCAATGTTTTTGTGGCCCCAGTGAGTCCAAGACATTTACTTTTTTCAGTATTTTTTTTTTCTTTGCACAAATTCATTCTTTTTCCTTTTGTTAGCAGCCTAAAGCATAGAGAACACCATTTTCAACCTCATCAACACGGATGTATATATATAAATTCAGCTGATGCTGCTGAATTTCTTCTAATTCTGACAGTCTACATAAGTGCATGGTGCATGACTAGTCTGTTCCTTCTCCTTCACATAAATACTGTAAAAAATTAAAATAAAAACAAGCCCAGCACTGATCTTTCAGGCAAATAATCACAGATATTTTGCAGTTACTTTAAAAGCCCCTGGTAAAAGATCTGCCACAGACTTTGTGCAAGTCTAAATACAATCTTAATGGTTCTGCCTTTAACCACACAATACGTCTAGCCAAAGACTTTCAGTACACGGGGGAGGTATGATTATACAGTCCAAAAAACCCATGCTGTTCTGTCCCTGTCATGGCCTTCTTTGTCCTATGAAGTGTCTGACATTTTTAATTTTAGTGCTAACTTCAACCTTTTTTCCAGAACTGAAATAACTCTTGCTGAGTTCATTGTTCGATCCTGTCTGTAAGTAAAGCGAAATCAGAACAACCTCTGCTGTACCCTACTGCCCAGCAGAATTGCTGCCTTTAATGAGCCCGGGTGTAATGAATCTGTGCTCAATCACTTCATTCTTAGCAAGGCCCAGGACTCTCGGGAGCACGCCATCTGCTCCGACTGACCCGGCTGCTCTTGGATTTTTTCCATTTATTCCAGCATTTCCTCTTCTGGCACATGCGCTCGCATTCCCTACCTGCTCTCTGTTACCTAGCATCTTTCACCCATGTAACTTCTTGGATTAAGCCAACTAATCTTTAAACCAAACCAAACCCTTGCCTGTTTGCTGTCTGACAGCACACACCACTGCTTTTCCCACAGGAACTGACATCAGTAGCACTACTCCATCTAGGATGCACCCACTGATTTTTGTCTAGACAGCAAACCCTGCCCATTACAGGTAAAGAAGTGGAAGGAGATTTCCTGTGATGCTTCTGAGCACCATCCTGATGAGTAATAAATCTCAGTCAAAGAATGTATAAGGAAAAGCTCATTCTTTCTCAAAGATTTATCCCACTTATTACACAAGTACAACTGAAGACAACAGCACAGGTTTGAGACTGCCATGGCACTAAATGTCAGTTCTGGAATCATCCTGGTATGTAACACCACTCCTCAATGAATGCCTTGAGAATAAAAAGCTACAAATTGCACATTGCTTACAAAACTATCTATAACTGTCTCTTGCTATAGCCCATGCAAGGGCCAGAGAATGGTATTAAGTACCTTCTGGACTGTGCAGGCTCTCCTTAGTAGAAATCCAGAATTGGTTTCCAAACCAAATCTCCCCATTTCTGACATGAATAAACTCAGCATGACCATTTCTCAGTCAGTCAGTAGGGATGCTGCCTGTATACGAAGCACTAATAGTGACAGATGGGGATTTTAAAAAGCATTTAAAAACCCAAAAAACATTCATAGTCAAAAATTATTTCAAAGAAAGCATGTTATCTTAACCCAAATGAGCTGTCTTGGCCTAAAATAGGTTTTCCCTGTACTTGCAGAAAACATATACCATGAATCTCTGTGTCTTGCTCCCCTAACTGTTAGAATGGTAGGATTTTCTAAAGTGAAAATATTAAATTGCATTTTTGGAATATAATATGACAAAACATCAGAAAAATATCTCAAACAACATTGTGGGAATTTCCCTATCAAAACATCCCCATTTGCAATCTATTTTTTTTAACTCATTCCATTAATTCATTTTTTCCTGAAGTCCCAGTAAATGTAAGAATACCTGTCAGCAGTGGGTTCTGAGGACAGGCACACCAGCAATAGAGCAGAATACCCCTGTGATTAGTGCCCTATAAAAAAGAGGGGGAGGGAAGGAAGGAAGAAGAGAAACAGACCCAGATCCCACAGGCCTTATTATCTGAATATTCCTGAAGCCAATTACAGGCTTGTTTGCCAGTAATGTTCTCCTCACAGCATAAATATACCTGGAAATAACCTAAAATAGTAAAAAAAACTCAGAACATTAAAACCAACCTACAAACAAATCCAAAAACAAAACCCCCCCAAAACAAAACCAAAATCAACACCTCACCATTTCCAGGCTTAAATCACACGTTAGTACCAGAACGATCTTGAAAACAAACTATGATAATAACATAATCATAAATTTCACTTAAATGATAGGGTAAGAAATTACCTAGTGAAAATAAGAGGTCTTTTCCATACTTCTTTGAAAAATTAGGTGACTATTCCGATAAGCCTTCTTACTTGAAATTAAATGTCTCATTCTTCCTCTTTGCAAAAAGAGGAAAGAAGAAGAACACTCTTAGTGCTGTATCTATGTGAAATCTCTACTTTCACCACTCGATTCAGCTGCAAGACCAAGGTCACAGTGTGGCTCAATATAAGGTAGTAATACAGTGCTTGTTCCACTTTTTGTTTTACTGATCTGGTAAAGAGCACAAGTAGGAAGAAAAATATTCTTGAAATGCCACAATTTTCGTTCAGAATCCCCTGTGCAATATGAATTTATATAACCCATTAAGAGATGATCTGCCAGCTATCAGGACAGCAGTAGAGTTCAGTGCCCTCAGGCAGTGCCCGGGTACATGAGCTCGATTTCAACTTAACTTTTTTCTGCTTGCTAAGTAGAAGCTATTGAAGAACAAAATTCCTGAAAATAAAAGCCAAATAAATAAATAAATAAACAATCAGATATATCCTATCTCTGTTCAGGAAGTATTAGGCGACTACAGTGTGTTAGTTAAATTACTAATCCACAGGTGGAGAAGACCACAAGTCCGGTTCTTCCCAGTTCCTGGAAACTGGCTGGCACAAGCCTTCTCCCACCCCGGACAAGCTTCTCCTCAAACAGCAGGAGGGCTCCGCCTCACAGCCCCGCTGGGGAGCACTTCTGGGGCTCTGACGGGTGCGACCCCCGCACTCCGCACCGTGGTGTACTCGTGCTCAAGAACTGACATAAACACCGCAGCATCATTTCACCTACGGATTTTTTTTTTTTTTCCACTGAAAAGACATTTAGGAAAAAACCCTCAGTGGTAAACCAGGAATTTACCACATGGCACGTCCTTTCATACAACTGCCTGTATGACTTTCGGGGCCCCTTTGAGAAAGGCGACGGCACTACCGACCTGTCAGGGAGAGCCCGCCCAGAGCCCGCGGGCTGCGCAGCGCTCTCGGTGCCCAGCCCGGCACCGGGCGGCACAGCGGGGCACGGCGGCCCCTCACGCACCCGCACCCGCACCCGGGGGCAGAACCCCGGCACTGCCAGCGCCCGTGTGGAGCAGGCGAGCGGGCACGGAGCAGCTCCAGCCCCGCTCCGCTCCGCTCTGCCCCGCTTGGACAGGGCTGCGCCTCGTCCCGGCCCCGCGGGCAGCGCAGGGGCACCGGCCCGCCCGCAGCCCCCAACTTCCCGGCGGAGACAGCGCCAGCCCCTCTCCCAAGGGCTGCGGGAGCAGGTCCCGTCCCGCATCCCCCAAACCGCCCGCAGCTCC
>VZRO01002703.1:426788-452716 GCA_013397915.1 Daphoenositta chrysoptera
TGCCGCCGGCCCCGCCCCTGCCCTGCCCTGCCCGCGGCCCCTCCGGCTGCCGGCGCTCCCGGGCCTCCCGCCCCTGCCCCGCTGCGGGACGGCGCTCACGGCGCTCTGCAGCACGCGGGTTTCTCCCCGCATCGTAGAATCACAGAATGGCTTGTTTTGGAAGGAACCTTAAAGAACGTCTCGTTGCCATCTCTCTGCCATGGGCAGGGACACCTCCCGCTAGACCAGGTTGCTCAATGCCCCATCCAACCTGGCCTTGAACACTGCCAGGGACGGGGCATCCCTCACCAGTAGCGTTTTCAAAGTACCACCTGCTGCTGAACGTGCCTCGTGGGCACCACAGAAGGGAAATGCCGTAATTCGATACCCTGCAGTGAGCCCTAATCGATTAGCCATGACAGTTTGAGAGAGAAGCATCTCACCGTGTTCTCCATAGTCTGTGCTTTAAGGTGAAGGGCAAAGAGCCCCTTGTTCATGGAGACGAGATTCCTCTTTATTACTGCTCTGTCAGCAATGACACTGTGAATGTTCCCTTTACAGGTTGAGCAACACCTTAAAAGTCAGGCAGGTCACAACCGAGGGCTGGGTACATCTCAGCCAGGAGGTTGTCTATGTGTCTCGTACTTTTTTATGCAGCCTTTTTTCCCAGCAGTTCTTTGAGAATTTCAAGGAATAAGCTAATCAGCCTGAAGGCGAGCCTTGTAAATATCTATAACCCACAGAGAGTCAACAAGTTCTCTTCACAGCAGCTTTGGTGCAGAGACATGGCCTGGCCCAGGAGAAATCAGACTACCTGGTGTTTGCTTTTAGTCCTGTACCGTTACCAAAGTCAGGCTGGCGTTGTTGCCTGTGTTCCTGAATGTAAAACATTTGGGAAGTCAATGTGGTTTAAATTTTATATGCTTCTTTACTATTAAGTCTTTAAAAAATATGAAATCCAAATGTAATAATTTTACATAACATTTTTACTAGAAAATAGTTCAATTTATGGTCTGTAAAGCCATAAAAAAATTACTAACTTGTCACTTCTGTTCTTGTTAATTGAACACTGTTGCCTCTTTTAAAAATCCTTTTCTAAGCTACTTTATCACCTTCACACCACACATCTGTGCCTCCTTCTCACTTGCACAAAACATGCAAACTCTTAATTCCTCTAATCCGAAATGAAGATCTGTTACTGCCTTATCAATGTGTGGAATGCTGAATGGGTTGTTAGATGCAGCTATTAGCAGGTGAATAATTGATACTTGTGCTTAAGGCTGGAGTGTTATGGAGAAATCTTTTTTCTTTTAGGGACAGAAGATTGTCATGGTATTTTCTCATTTTAAAACATATTGTTATGAAGGAGAGCAAGATTATTTCAGCAACTGAATCCTGTAGCTCAGTTTAAAGTGGCAAAAATCCATAGTAGCTCAAAAAAATTATGCAAGTCCTCTTGAGAAGGCTCTGCAGAGCAGAGAATGAATGACCCCTCGACTGCAAGGTTCATCACCTGGAGAGTCCTAAGATGTCACTGGCTTTTTTCTGTGTCTTCAGCCAGGTACAAGGTACTGCTCTGAGGAAATGGTGCCAGCCATGTGGAGAGGATGTAGGGCCATACCCAACTATTGCCATATTTAACTATATGACTCTCATGATAAAATACCTTCGAAGTAGCTTATGGAAGAACAGCTGGCTTCCAGCTGGACTTGAACAGGAGAGATGTTACCCTGACAAGCAAAAGAAAACACTGTGAATAATTTGTGCTAATTGTGCATTTTCGTGTGCCTGAGGATGCTCATTGATAACTGACCAGCTCAATACTTGTAATGCTAATGTCTCAAATACAAATACACGAGCTCAAAATCTCTCAACAAATACACCCTTTGCTAACACTCTAGCAGACACCATTTGATCTTTGTTGATGTGTCAGCCAATTCTTCAAAGTTTTTCTAAGGTGTACCCTGGAAGGGATTTTGGAAACACACACTGTCCAGAACACAATAGTCTGTCTCACCAACCACACCTCTTACTGCCAGCACACACAGCTGCGGTTTTTTTTCTCCTTTGGACAATTTTCTCTTCTTCCTTGACCTTTAAAACTTGCATTCCTCTCTCCATACAGCCCACTCTCATCAGAAATGACACAGTGGCTGTGTTCACAACCAGGCTACACCAGTCTTGTAATCTCCAACATGTTGTCTCCAAGACATGAAAGAACTAAACCACCACAAGCTGACGGAGGAGGCAGGGAAATCCAAGCCTCTTATCTGTGCAAAGTCAGTGTGAGCCTAGAGGTGTACGAGGTGTGAGCTGACTACCCCTGCTGGCCTTTGGGGTGCTCAGGTGTCTGCCTGCTCCCTGCAGCTCTTCTGCACTCAGCAGTGCCAACTGCACTGACTTACTCTGCTGCACCCACTGCTCATGGGGAGCTTTAATCCACCCCGTGTGCCAGAGCCACTTTCTGTACAGTCCAGTGTGCCTTGTGCAATGACATTTACGGCCTTTGTGTGCTTTAAAGTTCTTGTGAGGGTACATTAGTTCAGACTAAGAGGCACTTAATGATAACAAAAGCCCTACAAATATCGTAGGAAGAGAGATTCAACCTTCCTGTTTACATGGAAGTTGGGATGTCATTAAAGGTTACAAAGCTTCCCTACAACTAAGAAATGCTACATATCAGTATCAGAGTCTGAACAATTCAAGTATTTATTTTTTTCCTGGAAAAAAACATCAGTAATGTAAACTGAATTGAAATCTGACTTATCAAACTATGGCTTAGATCTGTGTGTGGTCCTCCTTCCCTCCCCACCCAACTACTAATGCAATTACTTACTCTGAAGCCAGCCAGCAGCAGTCCTGCAAACAATTGTGTGATCACATGTGGGAAGGAGACCAAGGTCGTAGTTAAAAAAAAAAAAAAAAAAGAAAAAAAAAAAGAAAAAAAAAATTGCTACTTCCAAAGATGTGCTCATGGAAATAAATAGTAATGTGTCTGATAGGTACATTTTTGTTCACAATATAAATTGGTATAAATTGTCATGTATAATATGACATAGTATATAACCTCCAGTAAAAAATTTCTCCCAGTATTTTAGTATTTAGGAGATCCTGGGAATTTTTATTTGAGCAGTACAATCAAACACTAGTCACTCAAATTCATGTGTTATTTCACTAGCCTTGGGGTTGAGATCATGTTGGACTTGTCCTGGCCCAAAAGGCATGAGATCTGGCTGGCAGCTGCTTTCCACTGACAGTGGAAAAATTCCATATATCGTCAAGTAAAGCTTTGGAAACTCATGCAAACAGCTGGCTGGAAAGCTGTGATTTAGCTTTTCCCAAACCAGCTCAAGTGAATCTCACCCATTGTTCCTCATAACAATTCTTTTTATTTACTTTCTTTGCAAAATCAAAGAAGACTTTGATGACAAGCAACTGGTGGGGCATGTTTCCTGACCATGGTATCAGACATGCTTGCAATATACTTGACAAGCTTGCTGTTCAGTGTATAGATTCAGCATGCAAATACTCATATTCTTCTTTGCATTGTCGCTTACATTAAGAGATCCTATTTCTAAGAAAAACAGGAAAAATGCTTAACGAACTGTAAAATTTGCTTCCTTGTTCTCCAGGTTGTTAACACCTTTAATGCACGAAAAAACCCCTAAGAAATAGTAACTGTTTTGTACTCTGACCAATTCATTGTTTTCAAAAATTAGATGGCATCATAAATTGCACATTGTGGAAGATGCAATTCCTGGCAGGTTGTTTGTTTTCTGTAAGCAACTGAGTACATAATTGAGAATTAGAGTTTGTGTCATAAAATATTTGACAAATATCCATCTATTAATTAGCTGGGAGGAGAGGGGAGGGAAGGGGAGGCAAGGAGAGGAGGGGAGGAGGGAAAGAGGACCACACACAGATCTAAGCCATACTTTCATAAATCAAATTTCAATCCAGTTTACATAACTGACATTATTTTTTCTAGCAAACGATAAATACTTGAATTGTTTTGATTTACTGGTATGTACAGTTTCTTGGTTCCAGGAAAGCTTTGTAACCTAAAATATCATAACTAGTTGTGTTTAGAGACTATTTTTATAAAGTCCTTTTATGAAGATTTATGCATGTAGTATGAGCTTTAGTGGCAGAAGGCAAAGCCCATGCACACATCTCTGTAAGAGCAAGGACAAAAAAGTACACTGCTTTTTAGGTAACTTTCCAGGAAAGTACAGCCACATTTCCATTGATTTCCATCACGGTGCCTTCAGTTTATTTCTTTTAAAATAATGGCTGCATGTGAAATTGAAAAACAATTCAGGTGCATGTTTGGGTTTTTTGTAGTTTTAGTTTTGAAATATTATCCACTTACTTTTGTATTCCACAGAAGCAAAAGGTCACTCAACAAACCAAGCACTAGAACATATTGTTCCTCTGTCGTTTGTCCTTTAACTTAGAAAATTCACAAAGCCTTCAGCAACTATTCAAACACCAGGTTTCAACCAGAACACACCAAACCTTACTGTATTGCAGGGTGACGGTTCCTAAAGGTTGCATCATCAGACACTTGAAAGCCTGAACAAAGAGATGTTGCCAGGGGAAAATCTACATGACCCTGGAGGTCCCACACAGAAAAAATAAAAATCAAAAAAAAAAGTAAATAAATAAAATAAAAGAGGGACCTATGAATGTCTTCTCCCACAGACACAAGATAAAATGTAGAACTTGCAATATATCCTGAAAGTTAACTCTATTCTCATGGACAAGGAGAGAAACACATGTTAGGAAGAAAGGGCTATTATAAGAGCACAGATGATAATTAAAGAAAATTTCTTAGTGCTTTTTGTGGCAGCTGATGTACCATTGCTTGTTTAACGATCTGTTACTGGTAACCACACTCTTAAGTGAAAAATAATCACAGAAGGGCACAGAGACATTAATCACTACAATGAAGCCATTAATGCAAAGCAAAATGCGTATTTTCCATTTGAAGAAATAACTAGTTAAAAAATCACCGTATATTTACTCATCTGTGTGTCCTGCAGCTAATTTGCCTCTCAAAATTTTGTCTTCAGACTTGGAAACAAATTCTAATAAGTGTTCAGTTATGAGATAACCATAGAGAGAGAGACCATAGAGGGCTACTGCAGTGTCAAGTTTTCTATGTAGTTTTGACCTAAATAAGTTCCCTTTTGGGCAAATAGTATATGCTTTTATGCCATTTTCCTGGTTACATTTTAACATAGCAAGTGGTCCACCTTGTCCTCCAGTTAATTCATGAACTCAATATAAACCACAAACAAATCATCTGCAATTCACTCTGGCTTCTGCTGTTAGTACAGACAGTGGAGATAAACCAACAATAATTTCTTTTTATGACTAATTTTCCCAGACTAAAACCAGCTACAACAACGCCACTGCAGCTGCAGAAAGGATCGTGGCAGGCACTTTGAGCAGGAGCGTGCACTGTGCTGTAAAGCTGTAACCCGCACATGACAAAGCTTTTCATTCAGCATCAGCCTGAGAGGGGCTGCACCGTCACTGCGTGGCTCTTCATGCAAAAGGCACTGTAACAGCAGCCAGTCCTGCAATGTGATAGCAGCCTCCAACTCTCAAATCCCACGTGCAAAGACGGAGAAAGACACAGCCGGTTCATATTCCCCAGCAGCCAGAGCTGCATCTCCGTCACCCGCAGCACCATGCCCCGGCCTTGCTACCTCTTCACAGCCTCTCACAAAGTGGGGTTTGTCGGAGCTGGGCAGCTGCGCCTGGTGCAGGGCTCAGGGGCACGGACGGGCTGGTGGGACAGCTCCGAGATGTGCCAGCCACAGCCTGGCTGCGCAGCCACTCTGACACCGTCCTGTGGGAACCGCCTTTCCCTTCTCCCACCCCTCGAAGTTCACAACAGATATTTGGGATATTGTTTTCAAAGATACGAAACCTGAGAGACCTGAGCGGTGTTCGTTTGGATCAGGCTTTGTTTCTCAGCAGCACAGGAGAAGGTCTTCTTGTTTTCTAGTAAAGCTCTCCTATAGCAGGGACAGCCTCGGACAGTCAGAGTCCCTGAGGCCACAAACAGGAGGTACACAGGAAAAATAACCTAGACCATAGCTGGCCTCTCAATGTCACTGCCAGCCCACACATCACCAGCCTGTTCATGGTCAGCAGGCAGCAATCAGGAGAAGGTACCACAGAGGTAATTCATTGCCTCTCTCTCATGCAGGAGGCAGGAGAAGGTACCACAGAGGTAATTCATTGCCTCTCTCTCATGCAGGAGGCAGAGCTGCAGAGCTGAACACAAGAGGTCCCACATGGATTACACATCTTGACCTGGGCCACAGCGAAGACAGAACACAAATGGTTTATGGCATGGTCCCAGGAACAGCTTTCCCCTGGGAGCCTCTTGCAGCATTGAACAAGATGGTCTCTCCAAATCCCTCTCCAAGCTATGTCTCCTGCTTGCAGACCCCAGGAGGGAACAGAGGTGGCTGACCCACTCCTCACAAAGTACTGCCAGCTTGCTTCCTCACTCTGGCCCAGCTTCACCAAAGGTATTCTTAATTTACAGCAATGTGAGAAAAGAAATGGCTTCTATTCTTTGCAATATGTTTAAAGCCCTTCAAAGATTTGATATTGAGGTATCTAAAGCCAGAATTAAAAACAGGAATAGAATCAGGCCTAAAATAAAGGCTAGTCTGTGCATATAGACTTTTTGTGTAATTGAGCCAATATCATGTAAATTATTATAAAAAAAACTTACGTTTTTAGTTACATGTATTCTTATTGCCAGTATTTGACTGGCAAAGACTAAATATTGTTAGAGTACTATTTGCTTTGTCATTTATATCCTTTTGCCATTTTTTCAGTGTAAGAATTCCAGGCAGTTGGCAGCTGACATATTATTATTCAGCACAGAGATGAGATATTAAATCTCATCACGGTGAAGAGAGGTGTGTGCAAGAAAGATAAATTAGTCTTGTGACTGAGAAGTGTATCTTAGTGAGACTCAGAAGAGTGTGGTACTGCTCCTACCTTTGCTACATTTGCTGTGCAACCCTGCAGACATTCTTTAGTAGTAGTAAAAGAAAACATTTTCCATTCATACTGCAGTCTTGTGAGATACAGCCAATCTCCAGTGAGATACAGGCAATCTCTTGTGAGATTGTTGGCATTGAGATGTTCTGAAACGGTGAAGGGAAGCAATTAAAAAGAGAGAAAAAGAAATAAAAGAACATGACATCTCTGCACAGGCAGTGTTTAAGCTCTCTCCACTGGTGCAATCTGTCTCCTGTCTGAGCAGAGCACTGAAGAGCTCAGGTTTGCACGCATGGATCTGCCTGGACATATCCTGTGTCTCCCCTTGTCACGCAGCACTGCAGGACAAAGCAATAGATGCAGCCTTTCCTGTTTACTGCTCTGGGTGTGGTACACAAACTGCTCCTGGCCCTAATATTAGAAAAACAATTGGAATTGGGCCACAGGATGTGTAGTTACTCTCTCGTGCTTGGTCACTTAGATGTTTACAATATTTCCTACAATATCATTCCAATTCTGCTCATAACCGATATTTCAATCCCTCCTGTTCAGGTGCAGGAACACTGCAGTGAAATTCAGGATTAGTCTGTCCTGAAAAATCACAGCTAGGGACAAAAGGTTTTACAAAAGACTGCCGTTCTACATTAAAACTTCCAGGGATGTCTGGTGGTTTTGCTTTTACATATCAAGCTATTAAAAGTGTCCATGTCTTGTAGCCTTATGGAAACCTCAAAGGGATCTGCTGAAGCCACAGGTGAAGCACTTCAAACTAGGATGGCTCAAAAGCAAAGCCTTTGCTCCTGGAATCCCTGCATTTGTAGTGAATATGTACCCTCTTTCCTAGAAAGCAGACAAGCATTTTTGAACAGTTGTATTTCTGAACACTGTTGTACTTTGCACTTAGTTTAAATAGTAAACATTTGGCAAGACTTGCCTTCTCTAAAACCGTGGGTATTTAAAGGGAGGAACATTTCCAACGTGTTGGTTATAATTTAATGAACATACTTGCAGTGTAGTTGATTTGAAGGAGTAAGAATTTTTCAGATATCCAGAGAATTTTCAGATATATTTGGGGTTTTTTGGTTTTGGTTTTTGGGAGGTTTGGCTTTTTGGTTGGTTGGTTAGTTGATTTTTTTGGCAGGGGGTTGTTAGGGGTTTTTGCTATTTTTTTTTTTTTTGTCTTTCAAGGTAAATAAGATATAGTTCTATGAAATGTATGTCCTAATATAGTTACAGAAGACTCCACTTATTTCTAGAAAAGAGTAGCTGTCAATGTCATATTTATGCTGTCAATGTCATATTTATTAACTAGCAATATTGGAATAAATCAATATTCATATTTTCATAAAGCATGAATATCTACAGTCAAAACCAGAGTATGGGATGGGGGGTTCAGGGGGGAGGGAAGTTTTACTGTCCTTTGTAGTGATGCCTTTCCCTGGTCTTAAATAACCAAGTCTTTCTTGTGCTAACTCTTGGTACTTAAACACAGTCAGGTAATCCTGTACCCTGAGAGCAAGATCTTTTTGTACTTGCTTACCTTTAAAATCCATGAAAGAATACTGAATTTACACAGGGCTACACACAGCTGCTAAGTTAAGCATGTGCTGGTTAATGGTCTAAAAATTTACTATAAGATAGATCGCACTGTAATAGATTTGTAATAAATGACCATACCAGATAAGGTCTGATCTCGATATGATTTTCTATTTTAGTGAATTATCATTGAGGCTTTCATGGAACAGTGCATCCTGAGCAGGCATCTAAATGGAAAGTCATCATCTAAAAAGTCAAACAACTTCTCCAGTTATAAGAAATGCCATGGAAAGAAAATTAAATACAAACAAAAGGGAAAGCTAAATAGAATAGCTAAGCAGGATGACTGGGTATGAGTTCTGCAAAATCCTCCAATATTTAAAAAAATGTGTAGGAATTAAAAAAATATATAGGCAATTATCAGCTTTCAGACAAGTATATTTCTTCTAAGATATCCACATTAAAAACATTTCAGCAAGGAGAGCATTGATGATGGTATTGCAGGGTAATATTGGAGATGCCTGAAATTTGCAATAGAAAACCAGTCTTTCTGGGACATTCAGTGAACAGATGTTCAGAGAGTCTGCTGCTTGGAGTAGTTACAAATCAAAACTGTGTGAGAAATATTATAGCTGCTGAAGTCTGCAAGAAGGACAGATTCTCCTTTCTGGAATTTTTTTAATGTCAGCTCTAGTAATCTTTGATCTATAGATTCAGAAAACTCCTATTATCTTATGCTGAGAAAACTCAGCAGAGATGTGAAAATGGAAAGTAATTTAGTTATCAGCATTCCTAATGTAAAAAAAAGAAGAAAATCAAATCAAACCAAACCAACCAACCAACCCCCCAAAACCCCAAGAATTTTGAAGAGCAAAATTTCTGAAGTGTGGCTTTCCCACATTTCTCTCTTTTCTGGATACTTGGGTGCCCCTAGACTTTCTGCAGCAAGAGCACTAATTTTGGTCTGTGTCTACCTTCACAACATTGGCAGAAGGCTTTAGTCAAAAAGGTTCTTCTCTTCTGAAGGCTTGAAGATGTCAGCATTAGATTTTATTTGCAGCAGTCACTCAAGCCAGTGCACGGCAATCTCATAACATTATTGAAACATTTTCTTCTTCCTATGTAGAACTTTCAGGGATTTTTTTCTTGCTTTCTGCAGTCCAGTGGTTACTGATGGAAAAGAATCAGCTTGTTGATCCCTCTTTCCTTTCCTGAAGTTCTGTCCTGGACAGATGTGTATTGCTTAAATTCAAAAAGTACTTGCTTGTAGCTTCTCTGGATCATCTGTGAAACTCAGTATTCTATACTACGGGGAGAGAAAGCACTATAGCTGCCACAGCAGCTATTAGCCAAACCCTATATTATCAGTTAAATTAAAACTGAGAAAAATCTTCATGCTCAGGAGGAAGAAAGTAGCATCCAGTTGGCAAGGCAGCTATATTAAACCAGATACCAATCTCAGTAGAACCAGAATTAATTAGGAGTAATTGAAATCTACTTCCGCACTGAAGAGAGTAATTTTTAATGAATATATATTTTCTTATCTTTATGTTTGAACCTTTAAGATTATGATCACATCTTTAAATGTTACTTTGGTTTGATAACTGAAAATTATATCTGACAATAGATGTCATTGTATTAGGATTATTCTAGATAAAACATCTTCCAAAAAAAAAAAAAATTGAGATTAAGAAATAAAGTGCCACACAATTAGGAAATGTCACAAGCAAGAAGCCTACACAATGTTATTTCTGGCCTTTTATGGGCACAGAGGCTGAAAAGTGAAAGGTAAAATAAATTCCTTAATTTTCAGCCATATTTGCTAAATAGTGATGACATTTACCAGATTATCTGCAATTTGGTAGATGTGGCCTTACTCTGTACAAATATGCATAGGCACAGATATATGCAGTCTGGTCTGACTTCTAAGGGTGTGGTGATTTTTTAGCCATATTTCTAAATACAGCTGACTTCTATTTCCATAGTACTAAAACATCACCAAGGAATAAAAATTATCTTTTCTTTTGCAACACTTTTGCACATCTGTGCAAATTTAAGTAACTATGTAGCCAATGAGGCAAGAATAAGGCCCATGGTTGCTGCAGGGAATTCTGCTCTGTAAATGAACCAGCCCATGTGGATCTCAGCTCTCAAATCAGATGAAATGCAGACTGTTGTGTTTACATATGGCCGTGCTGACTATATTGGTTTCCTCACGAGTAAAGATACCTATCAACGTACTGCTCTAATGACAGGGCTGGTCTGTAACAAAATTCCTCACAGTAAAGCACGGTCATATGTTAAAAGAAAGGGGAATACAAAGGGGAATAAAGCTCAGCTGCTTCCTTTTTTTCAGTACTGCTCAAGATATTAATTGCAGAACATGAAGCACCTGAAAATATCTGGATATTGATTTCCTCTCAGTGCAGATGTTATCAGTTATGCTTGCTTCTCTCCAGTGTATCTCTTTGCCCAGTTCTGTTGGTCTTTTACTTCTGCTACTTAACAGCAAAAGCTGAGGATGTTACTGCCTCCCAGTAATAGTTGGTAAACAGATGCTTTTCAAAGCAACAGCTGCACTTTCACAAAAAACTTTAATTTTCTTACAATTTTACAATGAGATGAAGCAGCTGGAATGCTTTGGAGACAAAGGAGTTCATGAATAATTCACTTGACACCTTTATACTGAAGTATGGGTGTCTTCATTAAACAAAATTGCCTCCTGTCAAGGGCAGCGAGAGGGTTTTGGGAGGAAGGCAATGTTGTTTCCCCTCGAGACCCCAGAGAATGATGGTTGATGGCAAGGTGGAATTTAATGTCAGTATAATTTTTTTAACTTTTTGTTGATCATTAGCCTTTAAATAATTTCAATATAAAAATCACTTGAGTTCAATACTTTGGAAAATAATGCAAAGTAAAAAAAATTCAGCAAGTATATAGATTACAAATGCTTGTACAAAAAAGAACAGTTTTGCCTGTTTACACATATGGCTAAAATTGCATACTGCAGCATACAAGGTGTTCTAGCCATTTTTTAGTATGAGGTGGTGCTGGACGCCCTCCTGAGTGTTCCTGAGGGGTGCCTGGGGTTCCCCCCAGAGCTGGCTCAGCAGGGCCAGTGTCCCAGGATGGTTCTGCACCTTATCTGTGGGTTGCAAACACCTGCTGGAGCATGGTTTTGTTAGGATCCAGCCAGATCCTTGGCATACTTACACACACACACACACCCGAGGCAGAGCATAAACTGCAGGCACTTAACATCCTTGTGCTGTCTCACTGGCAGCATCATAATAGATGCCACTTTGGTTAATTGCTGCAGAGCAGGAGTGCCAATTTGGCTCTGGCTAGCACAGGATGTGGATGGAAGCGTGGAGTCTTTCTCTGAGGTAGAGAAGGCTGCAGGGATCTGAAGCAAGGTAAGAGCCTGCAGCCCTCCTCTAAAAACACCTGCCTGCTCAGATCCAGTAACATCTCAGCTTTCAAGCAAGCCCCTGAAGCTCACATAGCACGTAAATGTTAATGTTGGCAGGTGTGAGGGAGCAGGCAAATGTCTTAACCAGGTAGCAAACGTTGTATTTATTAATTGCACAGACAGAAAAGCTGGGACAGGGCTTACAGCAAAGAAGATCCTGAATTACCAGCAGAAGAGGCACAGGCCTTCAGTCAGGGTCTTTCAAGATGGAGATATGTGGAGGAAGCCATATTAAGGTATTTAAAATGTTTTGGGAAGCTGTTCTAGAAATAACAGTGAACTACCTCCTTCCAACTAGGGAACCTGTAAACAAGTCTGGAGTAAAACAGTGAGAATTTGCAGGCTAGTTCTTCAGAGATTCCATGTGTGCACAACTACTACCATGGAATTAGGAATGTTTGTTAATGTTGTATTACTCACTAGCAAAGTTGAATATATTAATGCAGGAAAAGGCACTGTTATTCCACATATCATTTGAGAGTAATCTTGTGTCAGTAGAGTCCCCTGGGCAGAGGATGTAAAATCCATGTTAACAAATACCTTCTGATTTCCAGTCACCCCTGATGAACAGGTAGAGAGCTTGACCACTAAAAGTACTGAGGATGTGTCCATACTGCAATCTGTGTGTGACTGCAGCCTGCAGAGACTCTCCAGAGTGAACTTAGGAGCAGATGGTTTGGAGAAAGACGCTGCAGCATCTCAGTGTGGCCAGCCACAAATGTTTACCTGAATTTTTAAATGGGCTTTGGAGCCTTTATTGACCTATGTGTATCATCTCCTATAGTCTCTTTAGCTACTCTTGAGCTACCTTCAGCACATCTACTTAGGTTATACCTCTGTCTTTGCCTTAGGGTGGAGGAGCGGTGAGCTCTGTGACCTGACCATGATCCCACAGCTGGTGAAGGAAAGGTGAATGCTCTGACTATAGCATCACTAAAAATCTCCCACTAAGTATTTTTTCATGTTTCCACCCTCAATGGTGTGTACTTACTTGTGAATATTGCAAATAGCTGCAGCGTTCTATACAAAACTACTGTATTAAAAAGAGAAATTTGCTGTCTACCCCAGCTAGATACAAGAAGCAGAGCTGATCCCACTGGGAAGCTTTTGACCAGCTTTAATGAGAGCTCTTCTACTTGCAGGTACTTTTTGATGACAGTGCATCACTGCTATTTTGAGTCAGCCTGCATTTGGTGCGCTGTAAAGAATTTTGCTCACAGTGATTCAGCTGCAGTGCTGTTAGCAGCATTAGCATGGACAGTGCTGCCAGCAGAAACCTCAGGAGCAAGGATAACTGGCATGATACCGAGAGCAATACAAAGCTGTTGACAAATACGGCTCTTAGTACCACTGACTGTGCTAAGAAAGGATGGAAAGCCTCCTGCAGCTTGCTTGGTACAAGCACAAGTGCAAAGTCATTCCTTGGGCTTTCAGATTGTCTGGCTGAACCAAGGAACACTATGGGAGGCTGCTGAGTGATGCTGTCTGGCTATGATCCCGTGCTAAAAATACAGTGGAAGATAACTGCTAGTCTTTTCAGAGTTTTCCTCCTCAGTTTTCTGTGGCTTTTATGCTGTGCATATACAGTGCTGAATGGGAAACAGAGCACTTCATTATTTCACTGAACCTCAAAGCTCCTTTGGTCTGGTACCTTTTTTACTCGTAGCTGCATTTCTGTGAAGATGTTTAATGGCCCTAGCATGCTATTAATTACAATTTATTAAATCCTAGGGAGGACTTCACACATTTTTTTACTTCTCATTGAGGACAAGTGACAATTTATGAGACAAAAACGTAACACCTGCTAAATTTTAGAATCAGTGAACTTCTAGCCTTTCATTCATCATGCAGACTTTCTAATTCAATATTTTGAAAGCTGCATTTCAAGGCAAAAATCAAATAGTATCTCCTTTCCCATAAGGTGGAAAAGAGAAGCCTTTCCCTAAACTACCTCCTGAGTGACTAATGGCCATACTTCTGGAACAGATGTAAGCAAGCATCATATCTATTCTGAACACTCTTATCAGCATTTCCAAGGGGTTTGTAAATGATGACAAAAAGCTGTGGTACAGAAATTACTGTGATGGCAGATTAGAATTCCAAGGCTTGTGTGCTTTTTCATTTCAGAAACAGTTGCAGTGATTAAGATGCTGCCAATCCTTACTCTCCTCACTGCCCAGACCCAGTTACATTTTCCAAATCTCTTACGAGTAATGTTTATGTGATTCTAAACCAATATCATATGAAATCTAGAAGTTCAGAATCAGCTGCCTCTCACAGTTATTTGGGTTCTGTTACTAAACCACTAGATTTCACAACAAAGTGGCTGAAGGACCATTTTGCTCTACTGATTCCACAAGGGAGGACACTGAAATGTGGTTGTGTTCACCTCTGGCAGGAGGACAACAAAGAGTTGTTGGCAACTCTTATATTGGCGATTCCTGTCTTGCGACTAAAATTTATTGCAATTTGAACTGAATACTCTTTATTTTCAGACACAATGAATGTCAGTTTGAAATGGTCAACCTGTAATAACTGAAAAAGTGTCAAACCCTAGTGTGCATAATATTAGGAGAAAATATTGAAGTACAGATTTTAAAAGGTCATTATCAAAATTTCTTCCTGTGCACTAAAATCCGAGAACTTGGGAAAATGTATGAAAGGTTCCATTTTATTCTGCAGCTGACCTGACACAGAACATCTGCATCCCTGAATATATGCAGCAAGAAGAAACAGCTTGAAATATGCATTTTCAAGGCTTACATTAGTCATCATTAAAATGTTTTTGTACCCTGAGTGACCTACTGGAAGAACTGAGTTTGAATGCTTGGTTGGGAGGGGGGAGGGGGGAGAAGAGAGAGAAGTTACAGTTTTGACAATAAAAAGTATTACTTCTTCATAGAAGCTTTTTATCTTCATGTAAGCTGTGAGCCATTCACCCACCTTTTTCTTTGGGATATTGGGAGGAACACTGGTTAGAAAGCAGGAGTAGTAGCCTCGGGTCAAAGGCAGGTATCCAGGCATGTAAAAAAACGTTCAGCTGACTTCACTGCAGAGTGATAATTAGTTACACTCAAATGATGTCCCTTGAGGTAATGCACTTGAGAGCAAATCTGGCGTGCAGCTCAAAGTTTTCTGGGGCCATAGCCTTGGATCCGCAGCGAAGTGTGCTCAGATGTATTGCAAGTTTCTTTACAACAAAAGGTGGAAAAACTTTTTTTGCCATTAAAGTGTATAAAGCTCCATAATAGAAATACTAGAATTGGTCTGGATGGAAATCCACAACAGCACCGGAAGAAAGAACAGAGCAAAGCTGCAGCACAGTGCAAGAGCCATTCCTCTCCCTGTTATCTCAGCATTGAGACAGACCATAGTCATAAAGATATGTGAAATGAAGAAGCAAACAGAACAAGCAGCAATCTTGCTGAATATTTATGGAGGATAAAATAAACAAGGTTGTTCAGCAAAAATATTGTCCCGTAATAACTGTTGATGCCTAGAGAGTTTAAATACCTGTCCAAACCCATTTGTTGTCACCAGTGAAGAGGAATCCAAGAGATGTAGTGAGGACCTGAAAGCTATTTGCTGCTGCCTTCCATGACATGCAGGTGATCCTGGCAAAACTGGTCAGGCATGCATGTCTTTGTGCTTGCCAGTATGTGTGCATGAGAGTGTGAGTGGGTAGAACCAACTTACTTAGCAAATTGTAAATCAAAACCATGTTCTGCCTGCCTAAGGTCTTGTACTGTCTTTTGTTGCACTAACAACCTACGAGGACTATGTATCTCCAGTTGTGTAATGCTTTGCTGTGGACTTGCTGTTGTCTTGAGCTGAATGCATTAGAAATTCTGATTCTGTTCTCACAACACTTCCTTCAGCAATTTCAAGTTTTTTGGGTAATTGTGGGCAAATGGAGTTTTCCAATATATATAGCAAGTCAAACTTAGTTAATGGTTTTGAAAGTGAAATCGGACAAGTTTGGATGGAAATATATGGCATGACTGCTAATGCAGAGAAAGAGCTGGCTCTGGTAACTCTGTTAAACTCTTGCAAATCAATATCCTGAATTGATGTGATCAGTGCAGATGCTATTATCATACAGCTATGTAGAGCAAAATGGCCGTGAAATTATCTGACAGTTCACCCTTCAGCAAACAAACAGGACATCACAAGAAACAGCATGTTTTAGCTATGAGAGATGTGTTTTTTCCACATTCCTTTGCTTGTTCTTTCCATATCTGCTTTGTTTTGGGGAGAAAAGGATAATTTTCGTGGAAAGCAATGTGCACACGCACACAAACCCAGATATTTCCTATCTTCAAAAAAATCTAGAAATATAGCCAATTGCCCATTTGCACAGAACTCCACAGCTCTTGCTGGTGTAAAGCTTAGATGCAGCTTCACCCAGCTGATGGCACAGATCTATAGTGCTTCTAGCCCTCACTCTCCTATGAGAAAATTAGTTTGCAGAATGCTGTAAGCCCTCTGCGTATTTCAGCATTACTCTATGCAATAAACCAAATGTTAGTTGCTATGCAGTATATTCATTAATTTTCATGCAGTCTCTTCTTTTGCTTTTCTCTTGGCTTGGCAGCAACACCTGTGCCAAAAAAGGTTTGGGTTTTGTCCTCTTTTACCACAAGCTCTTTCTGCTGGTAAGAATTTCTGAAGTGATCAAACATGATCCTGTTAGCAGAAAGAATTCCATGACCTATTGGTAGTCTTATGCTGAAAGATCACCTAGTAGGCATTATCAAGGTCCTGCTGCATTCAAAACACAAATAAATGAGAATCCTGAATAATACTTGGACCTCCTGTACAGCACCAACTCCCAAATCAGCTCTGTTGCCTAACACTTGCAAGATTTCAGTGGCAGCAGCAGACTGCTCACTTTCCTCTGACACAGTAGCTACTTTGGCACTTCTTCACGCTTCCTGGAAACTGCTGTTATCCCAGAAGAAAGAGGGGCAAGCTGATGTCTGAAAAAAACCCAGGCATCACAGCATATTATTACAAGCTGCCCTACCCCACTCAGAACAGGGCTTTACACAGACTTAATTTTGTATTGTTATGTGAACAACACACAAATGCCATTATCCGTTACTTAGAAAAATACTACTTAAATACAATGTATTTTGGGGATTCTATTATATTAAAATAGCTTTATTGTCTTCATGGCACACTTTTGAGTCTTAAGAATGAATTACAAGTGTGGCCTGACTCTTGTAACATGGGGTTTAGTATTCTTTTATCCCTTCTTAGGAGGTGGGTTCTGTGCTTTCAATTTTTTTTCCCCCTTGCTACTAAATGCCCATGTTGCTACTTATTTGTATTGTATTACAAAAGCTTTGTTAAATAAATGTGCCTGGGATTTGTGGTGAAAGGGGGGTAAACTTACTGTCCTTAATTCTTGTAGCAGTTCAGTCCCAATGAAACTGGGGTTCTGCTGTGACCATCCCCTCTGACCACCATCTCCTGCATATATAAGCCTTAAGAGACACAAATGCCACACTATAGGAGAGGCTGTGGGTAGCTGTACCAGTCCAAGGAAAAGTCTGAGGGAAGAACTGGATTTTACTTCTCTGGGGCCCTCCTTTTCCCTGTGGTTGATTGTGAGAATGTGCTACATTACCCCTTAACAACCTGTGGTAAATTCTTCCCTTCCCTTTCCCTAAGTGTATGGAGACCAGGGAGTGTTTCCACATTTCAGCCCACCACTTCAACTTCTTGTATTCCACATGTTACCAGAGTATTTATCTTCTGAACTCTTCTGTGGGATCTGAAATCGTGCTAGGCCTTAATAAAACACATACAAGATCAACAGTATACTGCCCCTAGATATTTCCACTGCTGAGCCAAGTAAGAGCAGTGAAGAGACTGATGAATGACTCCGTGGCCACACATGGGAAAGAGGGAAAAGTGTTTCCAAATGTTCTGTTAAAACTGTAACGTATTTTTTTAAACTCTCACATTTCAAGTCAAAATCCCCTGAGACAATTTCTGACCTTCACTATCTTTAACTGTGTGTTTCCATATGTGCCACTGCCAAAATGCTGAGTAGACATTTGAGATTTACCTTCAGTACATCATTTTAACTTACAAGCTGCTTACTGTGAATGCAGAAACTTTGTTCTGAAATAGGTGCAATTTCACTGCAAATACTAAGCAGAGCATATAATGCTACCTAAGCAAATGCCACTGAGGCATTACAGATGATCAGACATCAACATGCTTAAGAAATATAAGCAAAGGGCACTTGAAAGTCTACCAAAAAGCTATATTGCTTTCAACAAAAAACATCAAAGAAGCAAGGTACTTTATTTCTAACACTAGCAAATACTACCATGGAATAGGAGTGGATCTGTAGCATAAAACAATTGTTTTTGAGGCCCTTGAATCTATGCTAAATATATTTGATGGGGGTGTTAATGATTTCAGATTCTCTTTTGTCTGGTTCTGTACATCTGACCCCTCATTGGCAGGTGGAACATGCTTCTGATTTAGTTTCTCTCAAGAAGGATTCAGTGACCAGTGCTCTGTGACCAGTCTACAGTGCAAACTGAAGTGCACTAAGTGGGGGACAATCACAGGGTTTGCTTCAAAGTTCACTCCTGGTCCAAACTAAAATGTTGATGTTAACCCCAGAAGACTTCCAGTCAGGGTTCTGGAACAACTCCTTTGAGAGGCAACCAAATTTAGAAAAAACAATCTGGTTTCATCTGAAAAGTTATCTATCCATTTTTCCTACTTCCTTGTTTCACCCAGGCACAGCTCTCCCATAAGTATTCAAAAAGCCACATTGTGTCTCTTTCAAAGTCAAATTCAAATTTCAATTCTCTTTCTATATTTTTTATGCTGCCAGGGAGGTTGCGACCATGAGAACTGCTTATTTTGCTCACCAATAATTGCCACCTTGCACAGCCCCGTCTTCCTGTATCCAACTGTCTTGTTCCCAGAATCCAAGAGAAAGACAGATCTTCAGGTCAATAACTGGCATCTCCCTCCGATGTCTGCAGAGTGCTGACAGAATGAGGTGCTGCCCTGTGCCTGTGCCATGGAGATGTTACAGTAACACACAACTAATAACAGAGCTATGCTGACATCCAACCTACGGCATCTGCGTCACTCCCCCAAACAAGAAACAAGGTTATTCACGCCCTCCTTAACCTCCCATGTGCAATGGTTTTTAAAGAAAGAGCCAAAAATGACTTTTCACACAGAAATATGTTATCATGTAGGCTATACTTGTCTCCCTAAGCTTCAGCAAAAAACAGGCCCTTCCTAAGAAACAGGGCAGAGGTGTTATGTTAACAGTTATCACTGCTCTACTCTTTCCCCACTGCACTTCGCAGCAGAGAATCACAGAAAAACAAAACAATAAAGCCAAACGTTAGCATTCTGGGCATAGGGCTAGAAACCTGAGCTAGTATCAGCAGTCAGCAGTTCTGATTGCCTGAATTACTTTGGCCGAGTTGCTTAGGCCCTGTTTACATTAGATTTCCAGCTGTATGGAGAAATAGTTCAAATATGAAAGCTCAGATTTTTCTAAAGCCCCTAGTGCTAGGGATTTCCTCAGTTGATGGATGCTTAGTCTCAGATACCTTTTAAAGAGGCTCTCTGCAGTAACTCAAATCACAAGATGCTTTTAAAATTCAGGTTTTATTTAATTTGATCCAGTTGTGCTGCCCCTCAGCAAAGCAGAAATTTTGTTAAACCTTTTTCCTTTAAAAAACCTCTTTGAAGAATACTTTAAATGCATGTCAAATAAGGTCTCAACAGTGTCCCATGACAGTGTGAGTTCCTGTACTCTTATTTAGTTCCATTGTCTCCCACTGAAGTCCTAATTATATATCCTGCTTATACCAGTAACTAAGTAGGAATTTTAAAGCTTTCCTCCCATGTCAGCAAGTGAAAGCATGTGAATGGAGTTTTCACCTTCTTTTTCAGGTTCTACATCTGCAGAAGGCAGACAAGTGGTAGAGAGACAATACTCCTAGCTGGTGGTTCACAGAACTGAACACTCCAGACCTGGCAGTGAAGCAGCAGTAGAGTGCTACAACTGTTGACTTGCATGGCCCGTGGTGCAGTCTCACAACTGTGCAAGCTAATCTGAAACCAGAACCTGAATGAACCATCCCTGCTCTTGCCCCTGGCCATGTCCTCCCCTTGGTGCCAGGTTTAAAACCAGGAAGACATGCAATGAGTATGTTCAGCCCGATCATCTGGCTGAAAATCAACTCTGCTAAAAAATAAAGTCACCTACTCCAGGGACCTGATTCAACTCCCCCCTCACCTTGTGAATGTCAGCACTGGGCAGAGCAGAAGAGTGGTGAGCAAGTGGGGAGACCAGCTAACATTATTATGGTCTTAGACTGGCTTAAATTGTTCATAAAAACATACTCTGAAATGTTTAGCAAAACAGCGTTAGCAGCATTGAACTGGTGCACAGGGAATATAAGAAAGTGTTAAGTACTGGCACGATGGGGCAGTGCCACTGTCCCTTGCTCTCCCATTTCTGAATGCATGGCTATACCACTTCAGCTGTGTCACCACTGGGAGTGACTAGCAGAAACAGCAGCAAAGTTTATTTGCTTGGGTACCCACCAATTTTAGAACTGACTGCAGAAATGTAAACGGGCACCAACCTGGTCTAAGCAGATCTGTCTGCCTGTTCCTTCTTCCCTTACATGATGTCCACAACACACTGTGAATCCATAGTTCCTCTGGCCCCAGCCTCTGCCTCCTAAAGTAAAAAGCTGCACAGATGTCTGACGTAACACCTGTCCATTAATGCACACTCTGTGCAGGACTGTGGTTCTTGGTATTTAAAATGCTTGGAAAGGAGACAGAATCTAAAAATCAAGATCTCTAGAGCTTCCAAAGATTGCACGTGAGGGTATTCTGCCATAATGACTGAGTAAATCAAACAGTATAAACAAAAATCTTTATTACCACAGAAACAGGATCAGTGAGCTGAAACAGCTTGGCATGGTTCCTGTCTCAGTGGATTCACCTCTGAGATATCCAGAACCTTGAAGATAATGCCGTTATTAATTGCTTCAAATCTCAAAAGAGTAAGAGTGAAGAACACAGAAGGAAACCATATGGTGACCTAAGAGAAGTCTCTGAAAAAGAAGGCCAGGCAGCTCAGGTGGGGAGAGACATTCCCGAAGATTAGAAAGCAAGAGCAGAGATCACTTTCCTTCACTGAATGCTTGCAGAGGCTTTTAAGCCCTAGAGTGGAAGTTGAAGAGGAAACGGATTATAATAAACAACTCCCTTTCACCTTCTTTGGCATGAAAGGCTGAGACTTTCCTGTGCTTTGGCACATCATTGAGAGCAGCAGTTTGCCTCAGCTCCTTTCCATATAACTGAAAACAGCAGTGTTTGGATTACAGTCTCCTCTGATTCCTGGGACCCAGACACAGGCTTGGAACTACTCAAGTTCTGCTCCCCAAGTTCCTCCAAGATCACAAAGAGGGAGGCCAAGGCAACAAGCAACAAGGAACTCCATTAAACCAAGTGCTGGAAGCTTCAGAAGTCAGAATTCTCCTTACATTTTATTGAAAACCTCCCTACTGGCATTAATTTAAGTGTTTGTATTTCTAGGAAAATAGATTGTTTGTTGTACAAATTTGCATATCTGCTACCTCTATCAAAAAGCCAAAGTATTTTCTGCCGAGCAAAATATTCTCTGCCATTTCTTTTAATATCCCTATGGGTCTGCAACTCCACATAGGGGCAATAACCTGTCCAGACCAAAGGCTGCAGAGCTACAGCAGACTATACAATGAAAACACATATTGGAAATATATAGCATGCAAAACAACACATATTGCAGCACTGTTTCATAAGATGACCTGTTAAAAACTACTCTCATATTTTCCTGTTCTTCTGTAATTCAACCAGTTTCAGTACTCTGTGCAAAATTAATAACAGTGTACCAAGCCAGTTATGTAAATATTGAAATCTAGTTCTCAAATAATTTACCTACTGTTCTACATGGAATTATTTAAAAAAACCCCAAGAACGTAGAAAATGCTAAACAAATATCACAGAGCACAGAAATAGCCCAGCAAGCCCAGTTGTTGAGGGAATATTGCCATGTCCGTGCAAGCAATAAAAAAAGTGTTCAGCAGGGTTGGATTAGTCTTAGATCTGTGCAGTGTTACTTTGGGAGGTGAAGGAGGAACTTGTTATATGAGAACAAACTTGGTTTGTACCTTACAGAATAAACATATTCTACTTCAAAGGTAAAACGCTGTATATTCCCGAATGCTGAGGGAATCCACAAGAGTGCCATAGGATTTCCTCTCATTTGCAGCTTGAAATTCAATACAATCTACAGCAGTTAGCTGAAAGTGTGACAAACACTGCTAGTTATCCAAACCCTGCAGCTCACGAGTTCCCAGTACAGCATCCCAATAGTGGGAACAATGCCACCTAGAAGGTGCAAGAGGAGTATTTGTGTACAACGCTGGATATAATCCCAGCGAGTCATGCTTTCCCCTAACATTTCCCCCTGACATTCCCATAAATGCACTTTATTCAAGGCAAAGCAAAAGCTGCCATTTGCACGTGGCTGTGCAGCACACAGATGTTGCACATCAGGACAAAACACAGCCACGGCTGTTTAGAAGTGAACTATCAAAGATGTGCTGTCGTTACACAAATCCCAACCTGTCACAGAGAAGATGTCCAAGACACGGCTGCAGCTCAAGACAGCAGGGTATTGTGACAGCAAGGTGTTGGTTAGGTGTGATTGATCCTGGGGAGATAATAATTACTGGGTAAATAAAAGGAAATATTGGATGAGCAGTGGGGAAAATTAACACAGTCACATTTCAAGAAATTCTTAGTGAATGTTTGCATCAATTAAAATTAAGTGTGCTTTTCTTCTCTACATGTTTGAAGAAAATGATGCTTTATTCCAAACAGGCTACTGAGACTATGCAATGACAGCAAATATGTTAGAGAATAATAACTGTTCAGCCTGCTATTTTACTTTTCCCATGGGCAATTTTGAGATTTTGTGCTTGTTTTACCTTACACAATTTTCTGACTGAGATGGTCATTCACAGTAATACCTACACCTACTTGCTGAGTTATGCTAAGAACATCCATCACCTCTGCATAATGTGTAAGAGACAGAAGCAACAGCAAGCCAGCTAATTCTTTCCAGAATAATAAATCAGCATACATGTCTTCAAGCTAAAATTAACAAGTGCATGTAATTTTTCATAAATAGATCTGCAATTTAAAGCATGATGCAGCACATATAATTGAGGATGCAGGAGATGGTGTTTTTTTACTGAAATGAAGATGCAGTATTTCCTGCTTAGGTTGAAAAGAAGTATAGCTTAATAAAAATAAAGCTTATGATTCAAGTCACTCTTTCACTTCAGAACTAATTTATGGTACATTTTACACATACTGCAAATGATGAACAACAGCCTTGGGTAATTGCTTTCCTTACAAAGTGTGGGAATCAAAGGATACATTTTAGATGTGTGGTCACAGATATGACCATGCCAATGAATTGCAAATAACCAATGTCAGAGTCGATGATGTGCTGTCTTTGATAGATGTAGTGTTATAAATTGTCTCTTCTGTGATAATCTCAATGGGAGAAGAGCACTTAATAACAGGCTTTTTGGTGCACAGATTTAAATGAAAAGAAAATGTAGTTGTGTGCAAGTGCAATTGTTAACAAGGAGAACAGAACTGTGCTGGTCACTTACTAACTATTTTGACATCTAGACATGACAGGTTTTGTTCACTAAAGCTAGTACTAGTTCTGGAACCTATTACAATCCAACTTGATTTCCAGATCCTTAACAGAGTCAGCAAAAATTTGTGGAGGGCTGGGGAGCAATTCTTCACTTACAGTTCATCCAAGCCCTACATGGCATCACTGAAGAACAATTTTGTCCATAATTTTTCAAAACTATCATATTGCAGGTAAGCTGTGGCCACAAATACTGCTGTTTACAGCACAATCACAAACAGCATCCCACCCAAATGCTCATACATGCTTCATCTTTCAAGGGGCCATATAATCACCCTTCAGAGACCCTAACAGAGGTCACTTAAAGCCAGGAAGCCTGACAGAGATTTCCTTTATCCATTATCTGAGGTTTAAGTGATCAATGCTCTGTAACAACACACAGGCTCTGAAAGGCTCAGTCTTCACTCTGAAAACATTTTAGGAAGGCCTCAGCACTTTGTAGGAGTGGACACATGGCAGCCACCACCAAAGCATTGAGTGAGCAGTGCCAAAGGGAAGCTGGTGCCACATCTGGCAGGACAAGGCCCTGTGTCTGTGTTAACTTGTGCACTCCTATGGAGCTACTGCTGTACAGCTTCCATGCAATTTAACAGGATTCTCGTTTTGAGTAAGTAAGGCATGCATAGTATAATTCCAAATTGTGTGGATTAAGGAGAAGACGAATATATACTTATTTAACTTCACCAAAAGATTTCTGTTTTTTAACACTCCGGTCAGAAAAGCAATGGCTTATAAGGGAAAGCTTCCAGTCGGAGGAGCTGGCTGCCTTCCTCTGTCTTATTCCCTGATTCCCATGCTACAGCCTTTGGCTGCTGTTACCAGCCTAGGAGTCTCCTGCCTTTGCTAGACATAAACATTTTTCATAACTGGATTCCTTGTTTGAAAAACTGGTGTTCAGACCCTTGAAGGTTCAGTCCATGAAGAGTATCCTCACAGAGGGGAAATTAAAATTAAATGCCAGCTATTATTTGGCTCCTTCTCTCTCCTGCCACCATCTCTAGCTGAGCACAGTGAGCTCCACTTCAGAGTTGATTTTCTTCCTGTCTGGGACTCCAGGCATATGAGCTCAGTGATACAGGGCTCATCTCTGTGAGTTTAACTCTGAAGCAAGAATTCGTCTTAAGACTGGAAGTCACAACATGGCGAGAAAGCACATGCTGTTTAAGGACAAAAAGTTCCTTTGAATCATTAGGGGCATCAGGGAGAATCTAACCTGATTCTTAACTGCCTCTATTTCCATTATTGTGCTGGAAAGTGTTATTAGCTGCCAGAAAGATCTACCCTGGTTAAGGCAAGCACCGTTCATTTAAGCTGAATTGAAAGCAGTTAAATTAAATCATAGAATCATAGAATGGTTTGAGTTGGAAGGGACCTTAAAGATCATGTAGTTACAGTGCCCCAGCCACTAGACCAGGTTGCTGAGAGCTCCATCCAGCTGGCCTTGAACAATCTTTTGTCTACTGGCAGGTGAAAGGAGAGATCAGCAGGGCTGGGCAGGCATGGTGGTAAGGCTGTGAGTTTGATTTGGACAGTGGTAGGGCCATATGTTTGCTTTGTACGTGGCTGCTCAAAGTCATGCCACTGGCCAGAGTATGAGACACTACCACTGACCCCATTAGAGAGCAGTAGAATTTAAAACTCTGGTAACACTGACTGATCCTGTGTGTCTGACAGTTCAGTAACGTAGTTCCATGCCTTCTATGCCAAAACTGCAACTAAAAAGTAGTTTAAACATACATTTCTTCTAGAAAATTACGAAATATTCAGCACCATTGCTGAAAAAACTGTAACTATTCAGCTGTGGCCACTGTAACAATTTTTACTTACAGATTTACTTACCTGCTCTAGTGGAAGGCATCCCTCCCCAACAGGGGAATTGGAATGAGCTGATCTTTAAGGTCCGTTCCAACCCAAACCACATTACGATTCAATGATTCTATCATTTCTAGTTGTGAAGTGGGATTAATATCCAAGTTTTTTATGTGATTTAGGTCTCATTAAATAAGACATACTAATAGAGGTGTCCTCGGTGGCGCTGCTTTACCTACAGCCCCACCTCGCGGCCACAGCGCGGCCCTGCAGCCTTCGCCTCCCCTCGGCCCCTCCTCGCCGTCCCCC